>CM042845.1:2103768-2406268 GCA_023653725.1 Bungarus multicinctus
GGGGGTTTGGCTGTGTTCTGATTGGTTGGGGGGTTGGCTGTGTTCTGATTGGCTGGGGGTGTGTCCTGTTCTGGTGGGGGTTTGGTTGTACTCCGGTTAGTCTATAGGATCCGGTTAGTCAATAGGATCACAGCTCACCAGCTCAAATCCCCCAGCAACTGAGACTAACCGGAGTACAACCAAACCCCCACCAGAACAGAACACACCCCCAGCCAATCAGAACACAGCCAACCCCCCAACCAATCAGAACACAGCCAAACCCCCAACCAATGAGAACACACCCCCACCCAATCAGAACACAGCCAAGCCCCCACCCAATCAAGTCACACCCCCACTAGTAGTTAAAAGGAAGAAGCAGCTGCAAGCTCACATTACTCTGAGAAGCACAAGGTCGAAGACACAAGCCTGAAGATGATGAATGAGACTTCATCGAAACGTCGCCTAGATATTTCCAATTCTACGCGGGAGAAAACCCGAAGAACCAAAGATCCACATACAAATACCCGCGAAAACCTCCAAACAAATATATATATATATATATATATATATATATATATATATATTCACTCTGAGAAGCACAAGGCCGAAGACACAAGCCTGAAGATGATGAATGAGACTTCATCGAAACGTCGCCTAGATATTTCCAACTGTACGCGGGAGAAAACCCAAAGAACCACATATATGTACATATATATATATATATATATGTACATATATATATTTTCCCTTTTTGTGTGTGTTGTGTATGTGTTTGTTTGTTTTTTTTAGCTGTATAATTAATAAAGTTTGTTTTAAAAAAAAAGAAAAGAAACAGGCTGGGCCAAACCATGGCTTGTGAATTCTGCAAGCCATCATCAGTCTCAAGCGAGCTAGATAAATGCTTATAAGGGTTTATCCAGGAGTGATGGCTGGTTTGGGGAGTTCGTGTGGCCTCGTACTTTCTTTTTTCTCTCGGCCTGCCCTGAAAGGCCCCTCAAAGTCCTTCATTTCGGAGTCCTCCAGGGCTACCAGTTCAAATTCTCCCGTGAGTTTCCAATCCCAGCCCGTATAAGTTGAACTCACCTGGGTATAGTAACCTGGGTAGAGCTTCTCCGTGATGGGTGCGATGTAATCCAGGAGAAATCTGTACCACTCTCGCTCGAAGTTGACCTGGTTCATGTGGATGTCAATGGTGGGGACGTTCTCGTAGCCCCCTAAAATCCTCTGGTCCTAGAAAAACAGTGAGTTAAACTTAACCAGGAGCTGCTCTGCGTGTAAGGACCAGCCTCTCCCCGCTTCAAAAAATAGGTATAGACTCTTGAAAACTTTGTATTTCAAAAGGAATCTTTGTATTGAAGGGAGGTAAAAGCAAGTCAACATTCAAAGCAGGATCTGAGTTCCCTCAGGGCATGTGACTAGGACAGAGGTCTCCAGACTTGGCAACTTTAAGACTTATGGACTTCAACTCCACAAGTCTTAAAGTTGCTGTTTGAAGACCACTGAACGAGGATAAAGGGAATTAGTGACTCCTCCCAACAGTCCCATGTGGATTCCACCAATCCACAGGTGTGAAGCTGTTATTATGCTGGCACCTCTGAGAAAATTCTCCCCTTGCATCCCCTCAAGAGGTAAGAAGTTTCCAGGCATCTGGGGCACCAGGCAATGGTTATAAATCATGTAAAAGGTTATTCAAAAGACGAGGTAAGAAAAGAGGATACTTATGCTACATAGAGAGGGAAAGAATTCAATGCATCAAATCCAACCCCACCCCTTTATTCCTATCGGAGAATGGCAGATACACAGATCTGACACTATGATTTGTTTTAAAACGATGGTTTGTTTTTAAAACCAGCCGCTTCCTAGCAAACGTTCTTTGGCAGGTGACTCGGTTAAGGAAGCGACATCCGTTGAAAGGAAGGATCCAGAATCTCCCTCGGATGAGCCGTACCTGTGAGGGGGGATCACCTTACCTTGTTGTCTCCCTTGGACCACTGGCCAAAGTGCTCCATCTCTTCAACCAACTCGTCGCAAGCCGTGTCGGTGAATAGAGGGAACCAGTAGACATCTGGGCAGGGCTGGACAAGGGAGGAAAACCCAGAACTGCCTGGGGCTATTCGGCACCATTCGGTAGCAATTTCTATGTTTTTGTTTTGTTCATTATGTTTCATTTCATTTATTTTTATTTTAGGGCGGGGGGATTCCAGCCCTCTTCTCTTCTCTCCTTTCTGCCCACCTCCCACCGCCCAATTCTACTTGCAACGAAGAAAAACGATTTACCGTTTCTACCAATTTGCCTTTTAAGGCATCCGTGTAGTTAGGGTGAATGTATTTCTCATTCCAGTCCTGTTTTGTGTGAGAGAGAAGAAGGAAAAGGAAAGAAAACCCTGTAGGATGCTTGATTTGTTGTTGTTTTTTCCCCTAAAAGAAGGACTGCCTCTCTTGCAAATCCACCCTCTTTTGAGACTTTTGGGAGATGGATTCAAAACGGGAAGTTGTAAATGCACAGTGCGCCCTTCAGAAATCCCCTCCCTCATTCTCATCTTTCCCAGCTGTTCTTTGCTCCGATGCCTTCTGACTTCCACCTTTCCAAAACCTGATGCTTTGACCCAGCTCCCCAAATATGTCAAATCCGCTGAGGTTAACTCAAAGATTCCTTTAATTAGTAGCGCCAACAGCCCCACCAAAAGTTTTTCTCTCTCTCTCTCTCACCGCAGGCTAACAAGTCCGTTCATCTGGAAGATGAATAGTTGTCTGCCACATCTATGCATCTCAGCTCCCGGCCTTTTATCCCCAAAGCTAGGGTGGGGCTTCTCTAGCAGCGGTGGCTCTTCCATCCCAAGGACCAGCCCATAGATTTCCACTGCTCTCCTCTCCTCTGCCTTCTGCACATCCGCAGTCAGGCACTGGACCCGGATGTTCCTCCTGTTCCTCCTGTTCCTCATCAACCACCTCCCTCTGGGGGCTGTTGTCTCTCCATCTAAGGGTTGACGGACAGCCTAGGCCCTGACTCTGTCTCTTTCTCTACCAGCTCCATTCCCTCTTCTCCCTCAGAGCTCCCAGTTGCCCTGATGCTGGCCCTGATTCTCCTCTTCCTCCTCTGATTTGGCTGCTGAAGGGTCCGGCGGTCGACAGGCTACAACACCTGCTTTGAGAGACAGCGTCGCCCAAACATCTATAATTCCTGGGTTTTTTTTTCAGCCTCCGCCCCCTCTTTCTGCGTGAGCCCTTGCTCTCAAATTCTTCCCCCCCCTAAGAAACACAATCCTCCCCTTTTTTTAAATCCTTTCAAACTGGCCCCGACTTCACCCCACACCTGTTTCACTCTCAGGTTCCAGAGAAAGTTAAGTCTGCTCACCTCCGGGTTGCTGAAGATTTGCCAGAGATCGTTATGCAGGTGGCTCGTCTGATAATTCTCCAAGGATAGGATGTGCCCGAACAGCTGCTGGTTTGTCAAAAACATGAACACCCCCTGCAGAAAAAAAAACCCCAACAAACCCTTTCCGTTGCATGGATCCACTTCATAACTAGCCTTACAACTAAAAGATGGAAATGTCTGCCCCCTCCCTCAACTAGAATAGAATAGAATAGTATTCTTTATTGGCCAAGTGTGATTGGACCCACAAGGAATTTGTTTTGGTGCAAATGCTGTACATAGAATAGAAATAGAAATAGAAATAGAAATAGAAATAGAAATAGAAATAGAAATAGAAATAGAAATAGAAATAGAAATAGAAATAGAAATAGAAATAGAAATAGAAATAGAAATAGAAATAGAAATAGAAATAGAAATAGAAATAGAAATAGAAATAGAAATAGAATAGAACTCTGGAATGGGTGGGATCTTAATTAGGGCTTATTTTGGGGGTAGGGCTTATATTGGGCGCACATGTAAAAATCAAGCTAGGACTTACTTTCAGGGTAGGTCGTATTTTGGGGGAAACGGTACACTGTGAGCTTAGGTACCAGAGACAAATTTCTCGTGTGTCCCATCACGCTTGAGTGAATAAAGAATTCAATTTAATATCAAGAAAGGCAGAGAGCTTCTTGCTTTCCCGCCACACCAACCTGCTCACGAATGTTATGGCACAGAGCCATATCGGCGTCCAGTTTTCCATGGTGGAAAAGGTCCAGCTGGGCGAGTTGCGACCTCAGGATGCTGCCCTTGACCAGGTAGACACTAGAAACATATGGGACATTCCAGAGGCCACTGATAGAAAGAGAGAGAGAGAGAGAGAAAGAGAGAGAGAGAGAGAGAAAGAGAGCCAATCAGGCATAAAAACAACCAGACAGATAATAAAAAGACGAAGCAAATTGAAGAAAGCAACTATTTTTGCTTTTTTTGACACACAAACCCTGCGCAAAATGCAACTCGATGCACAAGGCTCTCAGCATCGTATTAAGCTGACGATACTTCAGGGTCCGAGTCAAAGCATTGGAACGGAACACAAAGAAAGTACTTTCTGAACCACCTCTGCTGTTTTCAGCCATGAGAGTCGCAGCCCTCCAACCTCTGGAGAAAAAAAAGAGTTTAAAGGAGCAATTTGGAAGCCTTTCTCCTGAGCCTCTACTCACATCCTTCGCCTCTGGACAATGTCCCTATAGTCTTCTGAGCGGGCATAATAGCCGTCGGGACTCACGGCGCCCCAGAAGTTCGACCACAGCTTCCCGATGCGGTTCACGAGAGGGGCAATCACAAACCTGGCACAGAGAGAGGGAGGGAAGGGGGGAGAGAGAGAGAGAGAGAGAAATGGAGAGAGACAGACAGAGAGAGGGAGGGAGAAATGGAGAGAGACAGACACACAGAGAGACAGACAGAGAGAAATGGAAAGAGACAGAGAGTGAGAGGAAGAGAAAAATGGAGACAGACAGGCAGAGAGAGACGGAGAGAGACAGATAGAGGGAGGGAGGGAGAGAAATGGAGAGAGACAGACAGAGAGAGAGAGGGAGGGAGGGAGAAATGGAGAGAGACAGACACACAGAGAGACAGACAGAGAGAAATGGAAAGAGACGGAGAGTGAAAAGAAGAGAAAAATGGAGACAGACAGGCAGAGAGAGATGGAGAGAGACAGATAGAGGGAGGGAGGGAGAAATGGAGAGAGACAGACACACAGAGAGACAGACAGAGAGAAATGGAAAGAGACAGAGAGTGAGAAGAAGAGAAAAATGGAGACAGACAGGCACAGAGAGATGGAGAGAGACAGATAGAGGGCGGGAGGGAGAGAAATGGAGAGAGACAGACAGAGAGAGGGAGGGAGGGAGAAATGGAGAGAGACAGACACACAGAGAGACAGACAGAGAGAAATGGAAAGAGACAGAGAGTGAGAAGAAGAGAAAAATGGAGACAGACAGGCAGAGAGAGACGGAGAGAGACAGATAGAGGGAGGGAGGGAGAAATGGAGAGAGACAGACACACAGAGAGACAGACAGAGAGAAATGGAAAGAGATGGAGAGTGAGAGGAAGAGAAAAATGGAGACAGACAGGCAGAGAGAGATGGAGAGAGACAGATAGAGGGCGGGAGGGAGAGAAATGGAGAGATAGAGAGGGAGGGAGACAGGAAAGAGAGAGAAATGGAGAGAGACAGAGTGTGAAAGAGAGAGAGGGTGAGGGAGGGGGGAGAGAGAGGCAGAGGGAGAGAGAGGAAGAGAGAAATGGAGAGACACAGAGAGAGAGAGAGAAAAGGTATTAGAAACACTTCCAAAAATAAGGCCTGTTCATTGTTTGATTATATAGTGAGGCTATTTATGCACTCCATCCTTTTAGACAGTCTACTGTTGACCTCACCTCATTCCTAAGAGGTCTGTGAAGGGGCATGCATAAGCGCACCAATGCGCCTACCGTTCCTGTCCTAATGTCCCCTTTTATTCGTACCCATTTCATGTACTCATAATCATGTTTATACTTACACCTGTTGTCTAATACTTACTTGACAAATAAGTAAATAAACAAACTGTGATCTGGATAACGGAGAATCGCTACAGACTTCGAGCAGCTGGGTCTTCTCTTTCCCCTCTCGATCCCACCTACAGCGCAGCCCCCCCAACACTCACTTATTCTGCTCCATCAGGATCTGGAGGGTATCTGGGTTCTTGAGCACCACTTCGGCATCCAGGCTGAAGTAATATTCGCACGCAGGGTTCTGCTTGCACAGGTTCCTAGAAGGGCAGGAAGCCAATGAGTCAGGCCCTTCGCCAAAGGGAACAAGAACCGCGTGTCAGGATTCCGGGCATTACCCCCATTTAAATCATGAGTCTCGAGCCAAACTTCCAAAACTTCAAAAGGATTTATTGGGAGTTAACATGCCAGCACTGCCTGGGTGTAGCCGACTCTGAAACACATCATTCATTGTCACCCTTGACCCTGGTTTTTTCCCCCACCCCTTGAATGTATCATAATTCATATCCTCCAATGGGACAAATCCATAGCCCAGAGTCATTAATCACGCTCTCCAGTTAGTATTTTGCCTGCAGAAACTTCAGTCACTTAGTTACTATCTTTGAAAAACTATTTATGGAATGCACTTTCAATTTCCAAGCTGCCGCTCTGCTCTTTCAAACCCCTTTCCACCCCTCTCCCTTTCTGCTGACAACTCTAAAAAGACCATAGAAATATTTTATGAGTTGTAAGTCGAGGACTACCCGTAGAGATCTCGGGAATATGGATGGAGGCAGTTGGAGTGTGCAGGTGTCTGTTTTAAAAAGAAGCAGACGTCTTTAAAAAAACGCAAAGGGTTAAGAATTGAAAGCACGCCACACAATCCCGGGCCACAGAACAAGCGTCAGATAATCGTGGTTTTAATGATCGTTTCAGGCCAAATTCCCTGTGCTGAAAATGAGAAAACTACACGTTTATCTTTGAAAACATTTGTGGAATGCAGTTTCGGTTTTGCAAGCTGCCTCACTGCTCCCTCCTCCCTTTCTGTTGGCAACTCTGAAAAGGCCAGAGAAATATTTTATGGAGTTGACACTGCATTTGGGGAGCCTCTCCGCGTTTTCTTACATGCTCAGGTGGCGAGCATCGGCGTTCTCCAGGGAATCCTCCGGCCCCATCACTTTCAGGGAGCGATATTCCTGGCCGTGCTTCTCCACGAAGGAGCTCACCTGGGGCAGGTGATGTTCCTCCTGAAATCAAAACTGGGGCTCAGACAGTGGTAGGCCGAGGAAGAAGCCTCTGCTGTGTTGACGGGAGGAACAACAGGCTGAGGCTGAATGGAGGGAGGGAGTTGGCCCGGAGGAGGCTCCATGTCATGCAAGGGTGGATCGCTGGGGGCTCGCGGGGGGTCAGGAGAGCCTCTAGCTAAGATTCTGTGCAGTTCAGAGAAGCCCTAAATCCCACTCCTGGCTGGCCCCACCCACCCCACCCCCTCCCACCCCAGGAGTCTCCACATGGCCCATTTTGGATGAAAGTAAGCGCAAGGTGAAAAACAGGCCTCCCAGAAGTTCAAGAAGGCCAGAAATGGGCCCGTTTCCGGCTTCCAGAGAGCCTTTGGAGCCCAGGGAGGCCATTTTTACCCTCCCAGAGGCCTCCGGAGTCTGGGGAGCAGAAGGCCGTCTAGGCCACGCCCAGGCAGAAAAAACCTTGCTAAAATCGTTGAAGCCCACCACTGATGTCATGCCCCTGTCGGAGCCTGACTGCAGAGAAAGACGACCAATGGAGATTGAGAAGATGGTGGTTTCGGAGGAAATTGGGGAGGAGCAGGCCCAATCAGGCCAGGGCCTTTCAGGATTGGGACGGCTTATAGGCAGGGAGGAAGGGGATGACCAGAAGAGGCTAAGCAGGGAACCTGAAAGACAAGAGCTCAGGCGATGAGCAAGGACTGTCCCCTCCTGATCCGAGAGTATGGAGAGTGGAGAGAAGGCGAGAACAGCGCAGACTGAGCCAACTACCCAGGAGGAGAACGCCACGCCCCTCCGCACAAGGCATACCGGGCACCTTCTCAGCCAGAGATCTTGACTCACGTGATTGTGAATGAACAAGTGGATTTTCTTTTTCGGATAGTGGAGAAGCTGGAGCCTTTTGAAGAACCGGTCGAGGAAAGGGGTGGGCTGCTCAATGAAGATGCCGACCACGGTCAGAGGAAGCGAGTCTTCCTGTGGGGGGAAGGGGGGGCAGAAGAGGGTGGGAAAAAAAAGATCAGGCTCAAAAATTCACAGAGTTGCTCCGGATTTGATTCTATTGGGTGAGTTGAAGATAGTCACTTTATAACAGGGGTGTCAACCTGGATTTCTTGAAGGGCCAGATCAGCATCGTAGTTCTCCTCTTTAGGCCAGCCGGGGGAGGGCAGGGGAGGAGATGGGACGGATGTGTGTTTCATCCCCTCCCTCTGCCCCCGTGCCCTGTTTTGGCCAGCAGAGTGCTGCAGGAGGCCGCCCAGGCCAAAACAGCTGTTTCGGCTGCCAAAGGTACCATGGACTGATCCTTTCCTATTTCCAAGCCGGCCTCACAGATCTGATTTAAGCACCCTACAGGCTGGATACGGCCCGCGGGCCTTGGGTTTGACACCCCTGCTTTATAGCAACCACACTTCACAGGGCTTTTACAGCCCTCTCTGAGAGGTTTACCTCTTGTCCCCCAACAATCGGCATCCTCATTTTACCCGCCTCGGAAGGATGGAAGGCTGAGGCAAACCTTGACCCAGTCAAGATCGAACTGCTGGCAGTGGGCAGAATTAGCCTGCAATACTGTACTCTACCCATTGGGAGGGAAGGAAGGAAGGAGGGAGGGAGGGAGGGAGGGAGGGAAGGAAGGAAGGAAGGAAGGAAGGAAGGAAGGAAGGAAGGAAGGAAAGGAAGGAAGGAAGGAAGGAAGGAAGGGAAGGGATGAGAGAAGAATGGTTGGAAAGAAGGAAGGAAGGAAGGAAGGAAGGAAGGAAGGAAGGGAAGGGATGAGAGAAGAATGGTAGGAAGGAAGGAAGGAAGGAAGGAAGGGAGGGAGGGAGGGAGGGAGGGAGGAAGGAAGGAAGGAAGGGATGAGAGAAGAATGGTTGGAAGGAAGGAAGGAAGGAAGGAAGGAAGGAAGGAGGGAGGGAGGGAAGGAAGGAGGGAGGGAGGGATGAGAGAAGAATGGTTGGAAGGAAGGAAGGAAGGAGGGAGGGAGGGAGGAAGGAAGGGAAGGGATGAGAGAAGAATGGTTGGAAGGAAGGAAGGAAGGAAGGAAGGAGGGAGGGAGGGAAGGAAGGAAGGAAGGAAGGAGGGCGGGAGGGATGAGAGAAGAATGGTTGGAAGGAAGGAAGGAGGGAGGAAGGGAGGGAGGGAAGGAAGGAAGGGAAGGAATGAGAGAAGAATGGTTGGAAGGAAGGAAGGAAAGAAGGAAGGGAGGGAAGGAAGGAAGGAAGGAAAGAAGGAAGGGAAGGGATGAGTGAAGAATGGTTGGAAGGAAGGAAGGAATAGCCCTTTGACTTATACTGTATACCATTTCACAGTGTTTCACAGCCCTCTCTAAGCGGTTTACGGAGTCAGCCTCTTGCCTCCAACCATCTGGGTTCTCATTTAACCCACCTCGGAAGGATGGAAGGCTGAGTCAACCTTGAGCCAGTCAGGATCGAACTCCTGGCAGTGGGCAGAGTCAGCTTGCAATGCCGCATTCTACAATAAGCACTGCGCCCCCATGGCTCTTATAGCAATCGCACTTAAGACGTATAGACAGCTTCACAGTACTTTCACAGCCCTTTCTAGATGGCTTACAGAGTCAGCCTATCACCCCCAACAATCTGGGTCCTCATTTTACTGACCTCAGAAGGACAGAAGGCTGAGTCGATCTTGAGCCAGTCAGGATCGAACTGCCGAATCCTTGGAAATCGGCAGTCGACAGAATTAACTTGCAATTCTGCATTCTAACCACTGCGCCACCACGGCTGTTTTTTATGTCTCTCAATTTGTAAGTGGGGTTGTATTTGTTTATTAATCCACCCTTCAGGAAATGCAAAAACCCCACCCAGTCGAGTTTTCTTGCTAAAACTACTACGGAAAATTCAGCCTTGGTCATGTGACAAATGTAAAAGTGATTTAAATGCGTCTCTCTCCCTTTCAACTTCCACATTGGGAAATGTTGGGTGTTTCAAGCCAACAAATGATTCAGAACCTCTAAGAGCAATTCCCTCTCTTTGAGAAGTTCAGCAACGAAATCATGCAAAGCCACCTTGAAGCACCACAAGCGAATCAAATAAATAAATCAAGCACAGTTTTTTTTGAAACCTTCCCCAATCCTGCCCGGCGTTGAGAAACTCTCTTACCTTCAAGCCGCTTAGATTCTTCAGGCCTTCTTTGCAAACGGTGCAGCCCGTCTCGAAGGTCCAGGACTGAGGGATGTAGTTCCCCAGGTAATTCAGCTGCAGCTTTGGGCAGAGAAAGAGTCTCAAAAGCTGTGCTCGCGTTGCTGAAACAGAAAACTTCCAACCTTTGTCAATCTGACTCCATTATCATATGGCCTATGGAGATTCTCAGTCATCCAGAGCTGAAGAAGCTTCTCAGATTAGAAGCGAAACCTCTTCAAAAGAAAAAAAATTCTTTTTTTCAAAAGAAAAAAAAAAACCCAAAAAATCTCCTGAAAAAATAAAGCACCTCTGAGACAACCATGACCTGGATGACTGAGTATCTCTACAGATTTTTAGCTAGACAATTTGGGATGGACATCCTTGGAATGGTGTGGGAATAGGAAGGGATTTCCAGGGGGAAAATTGTAGGCTACAAGAACCAGGAGCACGACTCAGGTGATCCTGAGGACAGAGATAAACCTCCAAGTGGCCTCAAGGACCCTCTGAAAGGATGCAAATGACTGAGCTGTCAGCAAGGAATATACTGTATTTTTCGCACTGTAAAAGATGCTCCAGATGATAAGCTATAAGCACATTAGCTTTAGAGGAGGAAAACAAGGGGAAAAAAATCTGCTCTGCCTCCCAGCATTCATCCGGTATTCATCTGGCTAGTGTCCTTGCAGCAAACAGCAAACAACCTGGTCAGTTTCAGAATGTTACCGCAACCCCGGTATGTCAGGGCTCTGCTCCGTTATGCCCACCAACTGACGTTGTGCCCGTCAACCGAGCTGAACTGCTGCCACTGCCAGGGAATAATGGTGCCTTAACTGCCGAGCAGCTGATTGGAGATTGGATTTGACTCCCGGAATACCGCTGATCAGCTGTTCTACCGCTTATCCCTGCCGCCACCTATTGCCGCTCATTTGCTGTTTGCTGCCGCCTGTTTGCTGATGCCATTCACCGTCGATCCCTGCCACTGCCAATTGGTGGGGATAGGTGGTGGCGAACGGTTCCCGCCACCTAGAACAGCTGATCGGCGGTATTCTGGGAGGCAAATCCAATCACCAATCAGCTGCTCAGCAGCGAAGGCTCCAGTGTTCCTTGGCAGCAGTAGAGGTGGCAAATTCCACCACCACTAACACCCTCCCCGCAATATTCACTTCACTTTGGAGGCTGCAGTTGGTCCAGAATGCGGCCGCGCGGGTGATCTTGGGAGCTTCTCGGAGCTCCCATGTTACACCGCTCCTGCGCGAGCTGCACTGGCTCCCTGTGGCCTTCCGGGTGCGATTCAAGGTGGTAGTGATCATCTTCAAAGAGCTCCATGGCTTGGGACCTGGGTACCTACGGGACCGCCTGCTGCCACCAACGGCCTCCCGCCGCCCAGTGTGCTCCCACAGGGTCGGCCTCCTCGGGGTGCCGGCGGCTGGATGATGCCAGCCGGTGGCCCCGAGGGTACGGGCCTTCTCTGCAGGGGCTCCCTTCCTCTGGAACGACTTGCCCCCGGAAATACGGGCCATCACCGACCTTCTAACTTTCCGGCGCGCAGTCAAAACCCACTTTTTCCAACAGGCCGGCCTGGCCTAGTAATAATTGTGGGGTTTTAAATTGGTATTAATCTTCATTTGTTTTTATGTGTTTTATGTGTTTTTATAAAATGTTATCTTTTGGCCACTAATTTAATTATTTTAAATTGCTTTTAACCTTTATAACTTTTATAACTTGTACGGTTTTACCTGGCTGTGCACCGCCCTGAGTCCCACTTTTGGGAGAGAGCGCGGTATAAAAATCCGAATAATAAATGAATGAATGAATGAATGAATGAATAAATAAATAAATAAATAAATAAATGATGCACAGACATTTCCACCCACTTTTGGGGTGGGGGAAGTGCACCTTATAGTGCGAAAAATGCAGTAAATCCTTCCATTCCCCACTATCCACGGCTGAAGAAGTTTCTTGGAGGAGAAGTAAAACATCTTCAAAGAAAAATCAAGCAGGGCCAGTTGTCTCTTGGGGAAAAAAGCACCTTTGGGACACCATAATATTGTTTTCCACACCACCTGGGTCCCTGTTGCTGTGAAATGGCTGAAATTAAGCTGGCTGTCTTCCCTCTTTAGGCTAAGCAGCTGTTTTGCCACCGAGGTCGGTCCTGAATCTCCTTAACAATTTCTGGGCCTGGCAGATGGACAACCAAAGCCCAACCAAAGCTCTGATCCAGAGCAAGAAAGACCAGGTAGCCCTCAACTTACAACCACAAATCAGCCCAGTGGTTCATGAGAAAATTTTGGTGGTCCGCAGAGAAATGTCCCCCCCAAAGCAATGAATCCAGGCTGCGAGGGAACACAAGGCTGTGCTGCCCATGTAGCCCGCCCACCCGTTGGCCCCCACCCTTCGGCCAAGCGCAAACCTTAACCTTGAGTAGAGCCACATGAGCTACAACTGGAAGGTAAGACCAATGGCAAGGGAGGGAAATCCGCCCCAGGATGGCTTGCTGACATTGGGTAGAAAAGTCGGTCCCATATTCCTGAGCTGCAGTAGTTACAGGACTAGCCCTTTGGTCATCCTGGAGCAACTCCTCCAGTCCGTGGCAGGCCGGTGCACCCAAGTGGAGGAGCAGCTGCTCGGGGATGACCAAAGAGCCAGTCCTGTGACTACTGACGCTCAGGAATATGGGACCGACTTTCCCACCAACGTCAGCAAGCCACCGTCAATCGAAATTCATATTAGTGGTCCGCGGGATTTAAAATTATGAGTTTGGTGGTCCCTGTGGTCCAAAAGATTGGCGACCCCTGGTCTAGAAGGAACATCCTTGTTCCAGGGAGCCGGGATTGGGCATACCTTGGTGGGTCCGTTTCCATGAATCACAACTGGGAGGGTATCAAATGCCAGATTCCGTACTCTCACCCGGCCGTTTTCGAATTTCAGAGCCACTTCGTCTTCGGAAGCAAAAAAAGCAGAGAAACAGAATGAAACAAAACAACAAGAATAAAAAGGTTCTTTCACATGTACGCCTGCCATTTTGCTTGCTTCGCTTCGCTTCACAACTTGCTAGCCTGACATTGGCACCGAAGGGGGAAGGAGGGAGAATAGGAATGCAGGAGGATGAAAGGGGGGGGGGGATGGTCTGGGATCCAAGCTGTGCTGGGCAAGAAAGGAGAGTTCCAGGCCATGAAAAGAATGCTGTGATGACCCAAAGGGGCGTGGCACAAAGGCAACACAGTCAGATAATCAATAAGAGTCCCTTTATTAGCTCCAACTTTGCCCCCCAATGTCCAGGTTACCTTCTGGGCTGGAGAAAAACTCTCCCAGGAACAGCCTTTGGCTGCAGAGAATCAAGTCCAAAACATGGTCAACAAAAACTGTAATTATAAGTCCAATCAAGGCAAAATGAAGTCATGAGTTTGGCAGGGTAGGAGCAAGAATTCCAGATGTGAAGGCACGGCAACAACTCAACACGGTTGGAAAGACGCCAGGAACACAG
Organism: Bungarus multicinctus; assembly: GCA_023653725.1. Taxonomy (NCBI): domain Eukaryota; kingdom Metazoa; phylum Chordata; class Lepidosauria; order Squamata; family Elapidae; genus Bungarus; species Bungarus multicinctus. The sequence goes on from CM042845.1 coordinate 2,117,479, forward strand.
ATAAGCAAAGTCAACACAAGATAAACTCACGTTCGCTTCCAGCAGCTGCTGCACTCAGCATGCATTTCTTATAAATTTGCTCCCCAGTTGTGGCTAATGAAGGGAATCAGGGCCCTTTCCTCCCCCATAAGCCATGCAACCCACGTTGCTCCTTTCTCCGTTCCTCCCTGCGTGCCCTAGGATGAAGAAGGGGTGGGCCTGGGTCTTCCTCTGAACTCCCTCTCCCTTGTTCTACCTCTCCCCTGCTCTGCCCAGCCAGACTTTGCCCTTCCCCAGTTTCCTCCACAGCCAACGGACCCTCACTCCGGCTCCCTGTCAGCTGTTTGTCTTTCTCCTCAGATTCAGACTCCAACAGGGCCATGACAAATGCAGAGATGAAGAAGAAACACTGAATCTCTGTTCCCAAAAACAAAATAAGCATTGCTAATGGGACCCTGACTGATAGTTAAGGAGGGTGGCCAGGAGAAAAAGAACAGTTAAGGATAAAGTTTTCACACCAATTCACCAGACTCTGCTTCCCTTCGTCTCTAAACATTTATTACTCTAGTAAAGTATGCTCTTGGTGAAATCTCAGGCCAGGAGTCTCCTTTTGCCAGCTGGATAAGTGGGACGGATACCATTCAAGCTTTTCAAAGTAGTGTGTCCTTAGAAAACCCCCAAGCCATGCCAAGGTATAGCCTTTCCCATCCGATATAATAGAACAGGGGTATCAAACTCAAGGCCCGCAGGTCAGATTCGGCCTGCGATGTGGTCAGAACTGGTTCATGGGGCCGTCCTGGTCTACTCGAATCTACCCGCGTCGCTTCGGCCCAGTCTACCTGTTTTGCGAAGAGGAAACATTGGGCCAGCATGGCTTCGGCCCAGTCTACCCAATGGAAAGAGGAAACATGCCAGCACTTTGGGGAATGGTGTCAAGCTGCCCATGCCCATCCAGCTGGTCACGCCCACCCCCTACTCCCAAGGTCAACCATGTCAGGGTTCTAGCAATTGCTCTATTTGAATCATGATTCTCGAGCCAAATTTCGAAAAACTTTCAAAGGATTTATTAGAGGCGGCATACTGGCACTGCCCTCTATGCAGCCAACTCTGGCCTACGTCATTTCCAGTCCCCTGTGACCCTGTTTTTCCCCCCTCCCTCCTCCCTGGGTGTCTCATCAACCAGGTTCCCCAACTGAGAAGAAGCCTGGGTGTCATCATTCACATTCTCCAACTAAACGTATTTGCGGGAAAAAACTCTGGTAGCTTAGTTACAATCTTCTAAAGTTAAGAGGAGGAGGAGGAGGAGAAGAAGAAGAAGAGAAGGAAGAGGAAGAGGAAGAGGAAGAGGAAGAGGAAGAAGAAGAAGAAGAAGAAGAAGAAGAAGAAGAAGAAGAAGAAGAAGAAGAAGAAGAAGAAGAAGAAGAAGAAGAAGAAGAAGAAAGATGGAGGAGGAGGAGAAGAAAGAAGGAGGAGGAGGAGAAGAAGAGGAGGAGGAGGAAGAGGAAGAAGAAGAAGAAGAAGAAGAAGAAGAAGAAGAAGAAGAAGAAGAAAGATGGAGGAGGAGGAGGAGGAGGAGAAGAAGAAGAAGAAGAAGAAGAAGAAGAAGAAGAAGAAGAAGAAGAAGAAGAAGAAGAAGAAGAAGAAGAAGAAGAAAGAAAGATGGAGGAGGAGGAGGAGAAGAAAGGAGGAGGAGAAGAAGAAGAGGAGGAGGAGGAGGAGGAGGAGAAGAAGAAGAAGAAGAAGAAGAAGAAGAAGAAGAAGAAGAAGAAGAAGAAGAAGAAGAAGAAGAAGAAGAAAAGAAAGATGGAGGAGGAGGAGGAGGAGAAGAAGAGGAGGAGGAGGAAGAAGAAGAAGAAGAAGAAGAAGAAGAAGAAGAAAGATGGAGGAGGAGGAGGAGAAGAAAGAAGGAGGAGGAGGAGAAGAAGAGGAGGAGGAGGAAGAGGAAGAAGAAGAAGAAGAAGAAGAAGAAAGATGGAGGAGGAGGAGGAGGAGGAGAAGAAGAAGAAGAAGAAGAAGAAGAACAACAACAACAACACAACAACTTTATTGTCATGGAATGTACTTCCGCTTTCAAGCTGCTGCCCTGCTCTTCCAGATTTCCTTCCTCCCCGCCCCCTTTTTTTTAATGGCAACTACTAAAACAGGCATAGGATTGTTTTATGAGTTGACAACCACAGCCTCAATGAAATTGAGTTTGACACCCCCTGCAATAGAAGTATATTTTAGGAGCAACCCACCCAGTTTTATCTTTTTTTAAAAAAAAAAAGTCTCTTAAAGACCTTAATTAAATCTTAATAAAATAAACTGACAAGAAGGGGAGGTGCAACTAAGGAAGCGCGAGAGAGTCATCCCAAATCTTCTATTAACTGAATGAAAAACTGCTGGTAGCTTTCTGCCGCTGCACCGTAGAGGGTATCTCTTAACTTAATGCACCTCTGTATGGTTTGCCAATTGCACATTGGCAGATAGGACAGCGCTCCAGAGGGTGTACGTCATTGCCCCAGAGGATCATGGGTTGCCCTCTCCCCTCTTTGGAAGAGCTTTATAACTCTCGCTGCCTTAAGAAAGTTCAAAACATCCTTAAAGATCCATCTCATCCTGGACACCCTTTTTTTGAACTATTACCATCTGGCAGACGGTACAGGATAATAAAAACAAGGACAAATAGGCTGAAAAACAGCTTCTATCCCAGGGCAAGAGCTCTGTTGAATTCTACTGCATAGTACACTGAAGATGGTTATTTAATTTCGTTGTACGATGTGCAATGACAATAAACTCAATTGTAAAACAAGGTTGCAGCTGCTGTGCTTTTGGGCCACCGGCTGCCTAAGCTCCGTTTTTACACGGAAGTTGTTTAGTTTGACTCCAACCAGAGTTGCTTGGCAAACCACACAAGTGATTGTGGCAGAGGTCAAAGGCCTCAGGGGACCTACCCAGAGAGTCCCAAGCAGCCATACGCCCCGTGAAGCTGGTTTATAGCTCTCCAGCAAGAGGAGGATAATCACCCTTAAAGACAGCCAATATTTTATTTTGGACGCAGGATTTTCTTTCCGTGGATTCTCACCTAGAGCGCCGTTAAGATTTTGGAAGATCCGGCACCTATGATCCAAAGTGATATTGATGGCTTTCTGCAGAGGAAAAAAAGAAGAAGAAAAATTAAACAAACAGCAAGTATGATAAGAGCTGGAAAAGGTAAACATGGCCGTGTTGCACCTTCTCTGACTCATACCTTTTATGAAAAGGCAGAACCCAAAGGGGCGTGCCACAAAGGCTACACAATCAAATAAGCAATAAGAGTCCCTTTATGATCTCCAACTTTGCCCCCAATGTCCAGGTTACCTTCAGCTGGAGAAAAACTCTCCCAGGAACAGCCTTTTGACTGTAGAAGAGTCAACTAGGAAACTAGGCCAAAGTCTGTCTTGGTCTGATTTATATCACCTGGACCTGCCAGACTTTGCAGATCTGCAATTCTTGCGTGAGAATCAAGGATATAGCTTATGGATCTATCAGATTCAATAAGTCCTGTGGATGATAGCAGGCCCCAGAAGAAAAGAGGCATGAACCAAATTTTTCAGCTAGGATCATTTCAAAATATACCAGAACTATTTGTAATCCCGCTGAGCCATTGCTAATGGTAAAAACATATTTTTTGCAAAATATGCACTTGGATGGATACGTTTAAACCAGGAAGAATGAAAGTAATGTACACAGGTGTTTTAAGGAAAGTGACAGTAAAGTTGTGAAGCGTGTATGTGGTTAGAAGAAAAGTATAAAGGATAGGATTGGAGATAAGCTCGGGGCCCTTTGATTTATGGCAGCCTTTGCTATATGTCATTGGACCCCATTGCAATGGCTTATTAATGTAATTAATAAGCTTATTAATGTAATTATTAATGTAATTAATGAATTACTGCTATTCTCTCTTTTATATCTATTCATTTCTTATGTTCCAAATTATTAGAAACAATAAACCTATCTTAAAATAAGAATTTTTCTTTTGTGTTGCTGTTTCCTGTTGGTATTTTTTTATGACACTTGGGTCAGCCATCAAGACTCTCTCTCCCCCACAGAGCATGTGGGGCTCTGGGTTCAGGGCTCACCCGCTTCTCAGGGTCCAGGAACACGTTGGTATAAAACAGCTGGTCGCTCTCACTGTCCAGGCCTTGCCAGTCGGCCACAAGCTGGCTGAGATACGAAGCATAACCTATGAATCCTGCAGGAAGAGAGGCGACAGGCAGTCTCGACTTCCGACCACAATTTCCATCGCTATGCAAGACAGTTGTTAAATGAATCACGGCAGTGGTTCAGTCAGGAACATGGCTGTTGTGGCCTGTCGGCCGCCAGCCCTTCCAACAGCCAAATCAGAGGAGGAGGAGGAGGAAGTGTGGGAATCGGGACCAGCATCAGGGCAACCTGAGAGCCCCGAGGGAGAAGAGGGAAAGAGACACAGCCTGGGCCTTCCATCAGCCCTCAGATGGAGAGTCAAGAGCCCCCAGGTCTGGAGGAGGCTGAGGAGGAAGAGGAGGAACAGCTGAGTCCAGTGCCTGACTGCGGATGCACAGAAGGCAGAGGAGAGGAGAGCAGTGGAAATCTATGGGCCGGTCCTCGGGACGGAAGAGCCACCGCTGCTAGCGAAGCCCCACCCTGGCTCTGGGGATAAAAGGCAGGAGGCGAAGATGAATAGGTGTGGCAGATAACTATTCATCTTCCAGATGCACAGATTTATTAGCCTGCAATGACAGAGAAACTTTTTGCCGGGACTGCCGGCACTCCTAATATTAAAGGAAGCACTGATTTAACTTCAGAGGATTTGTCGTGTTTGGGGAGCTGGCTCAGAACAGTGGCTCCCCCATTGACTTTGCTAGTCAGAAGGCCAATCATATTATGACGCTTCCACGGTCATAAATATCGACTAGTTGCTAAGCGTTTGAATTTTGATCGCATGGCCACAGGGATGCTGCAACAGTCGTAAGCGTGAAAAACAGCCGTAAGTCACATTTTCAGTGCTGTTATTAACTTGAAACGGTTGTTTAAGCCAAGGTTGGCCTGTTAATGCTCCCCTCTCTCTTTCTTCAGCTCAAATGGGCACCTCAGCCCATTGATGGGTGCTGACATCAAAGAAAACATTGTATTTTTTTTTCTCTTTCCTCCCGCGGGCTTCCGTTTCTCTGCCTTACCTCCGGATCCCAGGAATCTCTTCCCTTCCTGGACCACTGGGTACTTGGCCTCCAACCTCCGGTCCGGATAGATGAGGGTCTCTGATGAAAAGACAACCTTTGACTTGGCCTGCCTGAATTTCTTCAGGACTTCCGCAGGCCCTGAAGCAAAGATGACATCGTAGCTGCAAGAGGAAGAGAAGACAATTTGAAGGGAAGTGTGATGACCCAAAGGGGCGTGGCCCAAAGGCAACACAGTCAGTTAAGCAAGAAGAAGACCCTTTATTATCCCCAACTTTGCCCCCAATGTCCGGGTTACTTCCCGTTGGAGAAAAACTCTCCCAGGAACAGTCTTGAAGTGGAGGAAATTCAGTCCGAAAACTAACTACGTACAAACTAACTAAAAATCCACACAAACCACGCTGTAGTAATTAACTTGACAGGACAGGATTTGCTTCCAATGTTGCTGTGTGCAGCTTCTGTTTTTAAACACTGTGTTCCCAGCTGCAGCTAATGAAGGGAATCAGGGCCCTTTCCTCCCCCGTAAGCCACCAACTCACGTTGCTCCCTTCTCCATTCCTCCCTGAATGCAGGAGGAAGAGGGGGTGGGCCTGGATCTTCCTTTGAACTCCCTCTTCCTTCTTCTACCTCTCCCCTGCTCTGCCCAGCCTGACTTTGCTCTTCCCCAGTTTCTTCCACAGCCAACGGAGCCACACTCTCACTCCTTGTCAGCTGCTCGGCCTTCCCCTCTGAATCAGATTCCGACAGGGGCATGACAGGAAGTTTACCCCGCAAAGAAAGAAACGGGGAATAATCAAACAAATTGCCTGAGTCGGAGAAAATGAAACGTCTCAATTTGAAGATCTTTATTTTTTGCATTCCAAGTGTTGTTGTTTTTTCTCTCCAAGATGGAGATTTTGATGTTGTCAGCTGCCCTACCCTCATTTAAATGAACTTCCTTCAATTGTCCACAGTTTGCAACGCAGTTAACACAACAAACCATAGTTAAGCAGCAACCAAAATACAGGTTTTCCGTGACTTAACAACCATTCGTTTAGCGATCGTTCAAGGTTATGAGGGCACTGAAAAAAGTGACTTATGGCCATGTTTCATACTTATGACCTTCGTAGCATCCCCGTGATCCAAATTCAGGTCATGTGATTCCCTTTTTGTGACCTTCTAATGAGCAAACTCCATGGCGAAGCCAGGTTCATTTAACAGCTGCGTCCCTAACTTATCAATGGTGGTGATTCGCTTAACAACTGTGGCAGAAAAGGTCATAAAACAGGCCAAAACTCACTTTGACAAATGCCTCCCTTATCAAACAGATATTTTGGGGCTCAGTTGGGGTCATAAGTAAGAGGACTATCTTTATCCAGCTCCTCCTGGTTACAGGAGGCACAGAGAAAGGATTCTCCCAGCTCAGGGGTTGCCAACCTTTTGGACCTCAGGGACCACCAAAGTCATCATTTTAAATCCCGCGGCCCAGAGACCCTGAGAAAATCCTCCAAAAAGTCTGCAGGAAAATCCCCCACCCCGCTTTCCTACTGATCGATCGTTCTTTATTTGGGATCGCAGGATACCGTCTCCAGCTCCGTTCTCAGGGGGAGAGAGAGAGAGACTTTTGGCTTTGATGCAAGAAAAGCAGCAGAAGCAGCAGAAGTCTTTCTTTCTCTCCCCCAAACTCCGCCAGAAATGAGTCTTTGCCGGCGCAGCCTCTTGGAGCAGGAGGCCTTTCAGGGTCCCAAAGACTCATTTCTGGCGGAGTTTGGGAGAGAGAAAGACAGATTTTTGCTGCTTTCCTTGCATGCAGCCAAAAGCAGAAGAAGAAAGAAGTGGAAAGAAGGAGCCCGGTGGCCAGGCCAGGCGTGTGGGGCAAGTTCCCCCCCTCTGCGATTTCCCCCCTCCCCTCACTACCTTGTGTTGTTCGCAAAGCAAGTGATGCAAGCTTTGTGTTCCCACAGGCCATGTGGGCGGCGCAGCCTTGTGTTCCCGTGCAGCCTGGATTAATTGCTTTGGGGGTGACATTTCTCTGCGGACCACCAACATTTTCTCAGGGACCACCAGTGGTCCCTGGCCCACTGGTTGCATCTTTACATCCAGCATCCTGTTCAAGCAGGAATTACCTCTCGGTGAAAAGGATCACTAAATCTTCCTTCTCTGCATAGGCTTCCAATGCCGATTTCAAATGTCGGATCTTCTGTCCACCTGCTATTCTCTGGTCCTCTCGGCCATGCCATTCTTCACCTAGTCCTAGGACCTGGACGGATCAAAGGAGATTTTAGGACAAGTTTCAAACCACTTTGTTCATGCTTCATTCCCTCTAAACTGAACTGAAGGGAACAGCTAACAATATCTTGTTTAGCGAATGACTTTCACTGTGCTGGAAGATTATTATTTTTTTTTTTTGCAGACAGTTAGAATCTGAACGATAAGATTCCCAAATTGTTGTATTACCCACTTAATAAGTTTGTGCTTTGGGGGGGGGGGTCAATAAAGAAAGAAAAATAATTAGCAACTAACAGCTGTAGAAATAACTAACATTATTACAAACTCATTAATTGAAACTAGCTCGATACCCGTGCGTCGCTACGAAACTATGTGGTTGGGCTTAGTTTTCGGGGAGGAAAATAAGGGGGAAAAATTCTGCCTCTGCATCAGTATTCATCTGGCTAGCATCCTGTCAGTGTGCGAGAGAGTTGAGGGCTGTTTGGAAAGTGAAAGAGTATTTGCTATGTGAGCAAGGAGACAGCAAGGAGCCTGAGTGTGGCTTAGCTCAACTGTTCTGTACTAAAGCTGGTTGGTGCTCTGAAACTGAAACTGAAATTCCTCTCCTCTGCTTGTGTTTTGCATTTGGAAGAGATTTCTTTTCAGGTGGGGAGGGGCAGTAGAACTCCTTAGCATCAGAGCGTGTTAATAATAATAATATAGGAAATACTAATGCTCTGACGGTCGTTTCAAAGAATCCTTTCTTAGCGACCACCTAGCAGCCAAGAGGAATATACTCATTCCCTTGTATCACTGATCTGGATGAGAACCTGTGGACTAATGGCAATTACAACTGCCTCACATGTAATACTTCCCAGGTTCGAATCCCATTAAGGGTATGGCTAGCTGACTAGAGCTAAATAGCTCAAAATAGATCTGTCCTAGTCTCCCTTGTTTAATTATTTATCAGCTCAAAAACCTAACACACACACACACGTACATATAAAGAAATTATGCAGCATAATTTTCTCCTATGCTTTTTCAAGGGTGAGTTTTAAAATTTGAACAAACGCAGGGAGTTTTGAATTAGGAATTGGATTTTGTCTCGAAACAATCAGGAATCTATGTTCAAATTAGTTATTTGCACTACCTTGAGATTATAGTTAAAAACCTGGGCTGAATGCCTGAAACGCTTGAAGCCTTCAGTCTCCTTGGTAGCCACAGTGAAGACCAATAAATTATCTAGATGGACAGAAAAAAAAGAATCAAGGTAATTTTCCCAAATTATCCTCAATTGATACAAATTCTTGCATTCCCCCATCGTTGCGACTTAAAAAAAAAAAAAAATTGCATTTTCAAGAGACACAACTCCGTTGTAAAAACCCAGGCTGTAAACATGGAAAGATTTTCAGATTTATTTTGTAGACTTTCTCCATTTCTTTAAAAATCTTCTATTTGTGAAGTGGGAAAGAGACAGTCTGGGAAAAAAAAACCCGCCTCTTTTTTTTTTAATGAACAAATAGCAGCCTTCAAACAATATTTCCACCCCTCACTAAATATTGATTTATTTATTTTTCCAAGACGTGCGGGACGTGAGTTTTAATGAGTCAGAAATGGGTGCCCGACAGCTTCTCCTGAATCCTTCTCTTCCAGCCTGTTTGCACATCACAAAACGGGCCTGGAGTTGACCAGCAAGGATAAGCAAAAGCAGCTGAAATGTAATTTATAATGTAATTTATAACCCTTTTGGGTTTCTACTGGCATTGGTGAGCCTGCAGCGCAGCAGGGCAAAACGGCATGCCGAATACCTTTTGAAAATATGGGAGGCAGCCTTCATTCACGAAAGCTAGCTCAGATGCCTTCAGGCCTGTGTGACACTGACATACACACACACTTCCTGCAGACCCCCACATCAAAAGCATGCCAGAAGGGCAATTTTTAGCCCTGTTGGAGAAGGGAAAGGTTATATCCTGATTTATATCCAGAGAAGATCCCCGGCTGCTTGCAGAAGATTCCCTCTCACCTAAACGCTTTGAGGATCGAGGCGATTTTATTTGCCATTCGCTGCAATTTAGCAACACAGATTTGAACCCAAACATCGGAGAAATAATCTGGACTTCACGAAAGCTGACACTTTTGAATAAAACCTATTTGTCTGAAAAGAGGCTCCTCCTGATTTCTTGCTACCACAGACTTAAGACAGATGCCCCGTCTGCCCAACCAAGCCAGGACGTGTAAGTTAGGATAGTAAAAAAAAACTTTTTTGAGAGAGAAAGAAAAGGGGAAAAAATGCCCAAAGGGAGATTTTTTTAAAAGAAAACACACACGACGGTGTTGTGCCTAGAGAGAGCAAATAAAATATTTCTGACAATCACAGGCCAGCCCAAGTGAAATTGGACAAATATAAATTGGGCACGCATAAGGGCACCATCCCTGTCTTACTTCCCCATTTATCTTTTGTTAATGTTTATGTTCAAACTTATACTTGTTACCTTGTACGTGTTTGTCAAACCAATAAAATAAAATAAGTAAGGCATACTGTTTCTCGTCCTTTCCCCTTCTCCAGGGGAAAAAAAAAAGGTCCCACGGAAGTTTTTGGAGAAAGAAAACTTCCAAAAGTTTTCCCCAAACTTTTCAACTATCCCTCTCTGCCAGTGATGGGGATGGCTGCCGAGAGAGCACACTGCAAGAAACTTGGGTGTGCACAAACACAACACGCTCACACGCATTCCTTAGCTTACCGCCTTCTGCTGTGTGGCTCCCACCCTCCCGAGGTGTTAGGAAAAGTAGGAGTAGCAGGCATGAAGGGGACATGGTGGAGAGACGTCAAGGAAGGGATCCCACTTTGTGAAGCCAGCTGTTGGGCGGGGGGGGGGGGGAAGGCTGCAGGCTTTTCTTAGGAAGGAAGCCCCTCCTCGCCAGCCGGGGGCTGATGTGCCACGCAATGAACACGCCTCCCCTCCTCCCCCAAGTGTGGGGTGGAGGGGAGGGAGGCAGGCCTTCTCCTCCTCCTCCCTCTGCTCCTCTCTTCCGTCTGGCCCATCCTGGGTCTCTCCCTTCCGCTCATCCTCCTCCTTCTCTCTTGGGTCAAGAGTACTCATCTCTAATGACCTAAGTGCTAGAGCCCACTGTAACTACGTAGCCAAAAAGGCATTAAGAGTTGTTAACCTAATCTTACGTAGCTTTTTCTCTGGTAATATTACACTAACAACTAGAGCATACAAAACATTTGCTAGACCAATACTCGAATGCAGCTCATCAGTCTGGAACCCGCATTACGTATCTGATATTAGTACAGTTGAGAAAGTCCAGAAATATTTCACAAGAAGAGTTCTCCACTCCTCTACTCGTTGCAGAATACCTTATGCCACCAGACTTGAAATTCTAGACCTAGAAAACCTTGAATTATGCTGTCTTTGGTCTGATCTAAGTATGGTATATAAAATCATACATTGCAATGACTTACCTGTCAATGAATACTTCAGCTTCAACCATAACAACACAAGGGCAAACAATAGATACAAACTCAAGGTTAATCGCACCAAACTTGATTGCAGGAAATACAGCTTCAGCAACAGAGTGGCCAATGTCTGGAATACTCTACCTGACTCTGTGGTTTCTTCCCCAAACCCCAAAAACTTTAACCTTAGACTGTCTACTATTGACCTCATCCGTTTCCTAAGAGATCTGTAGGGGGCATGTATAAGAGCACCAACGTGCCTACCATTTCTGTCCTAATATTTCTTTTATACGTATGTGTGTGTGTGTGTTAGGTTTTTGAGCTGATAAATAATTAAACAAGGGAGACTAGGATAGATCTATTTCGAGCTAATTAGCTCTCGTCAGCTAGCCATACCCTTATTGGGATTCGAACCAGGGAAGTATTACATGTGAGGCAGTTGTAACTGCCATTAGGCCAGCAGTATGCTTCCTCCCTTAATTGGGGCTTATCAGGGTGTTGTAACACAAGTATATATATATATAATATATATATATTGTTATATGTATCCATGTATTTATAACTATGTTTTTATTTATACCTATTAACTTGTAAGCAATTGACAAATAAAAATAAATAAATAAATGAAAATCAACCCCCTGCAGAAAGGAAGGCAGGGGGGAAAATGGTTGTACAGGATACCACAACTGACCTCGGGATGCCCCCTTTTTCCTTACCCAAGAACTGCCCTGGCTCAATTTATTTATTTTTATTTATTTGATTCATCGATCGCTTACAAGATCATAGGTATAAGTGTAAACATGAGTAAGAATACAGGAAATAGGTAGGAATAAACGGGGACGTTAGGAGAGGGGCGGTAGGCATGATGGTGCACTTATGCACGCCCCTCAATCTCACAGCCCCCCTGATTTGCTGGTGACAAACAGCCTTCTACATAAGCTCAGAGGCCCTTTGCCTTCAAGGAAAGCCTCAGGAGCTCTCTGCAGAGGCTCAAGGGATCTTTTGCTGCCAATACAGAGCACTCTGCAGAGGCTCAGAGACCCTGTGACTTCAAGAAAAGCCTTGGGAGAAGAGGAGCGCTCTGCAGAGGCTCTGAGATCTCCTGCTGCCAATAAAGAGCGCTCTGCCCAGGCTCAGAGACCCTGTGCCTAGACGAAGCCCTTAAGAGAAGCCCTCTGCACAAGCTCAGAGAATTCCTGCTGTCAATAAAGAGCACTCTGTAGAATCTCAGAGACCCTGTAACTTCAAGGAAAGCCTCGGGAGAAGAGGAACACTCTGCACAAGCTCAGAGATCCTGTGCCTAGACGAAGCCCTTAAGAGAAACCCTCTGCACAAGCTCAGAGGTCTCCTGATGATGGTAAGGAGCCCTTTACATAAACTCAGAGACCCTGTGCCTTGAAGGAAAGACTCGGGAGAAGAGGAGCGCTCTGCACACGCTCAGAGACCCCGTGCCTAGACGAATCCCTTCAAGAGAAGCCCGTCGCCCAGGCTCAGAGACCTGGGAGAAGAAGAGGCGCGCTCTGTCCATGCCCAGAGGCTACCTCCGCGGCGTCTCTTCCCTTCCTGTCCTCCCAGCGGAGCTGCTCTGCGGAGGCTCAGAGGCCGCTTCTCCGCCGCCAGGGGACCCCCTCGGCCTCGGGACGCTCCGAGCCCGCAAGAAGAGGAGGAGGAGCCGCCAACGCCCCGCCCGGGACCGCCTCAGACGGAGGAGAAGAACAAGCAGAAGCGGCGGAAGAAGGAGGAGGAGAGGCGGAAGGCCGGGCGACTAGGCCGCGCCGACGCCGGGGACTCGAGTAGCCGCCGCGGCCGGGGCGCCATGAGCTAGCGCGGCCGCCCCGATGTGGCTGCAGCAGCGGCTGAAGGGCCTGCCGGGGCTGCTGTCCAGCAGCTGGGCCCGTCGCCTGCTGGCCCTGCTGGCCTTCCTGCTGGTCGTTTCCTGGTACCTGGGCGGCGCCTGGCCGCGCCTCCTGCTTCGGCTGCGGCCCGGCGGAGCCTCGGGCGGCGCGGCGGGGCTGTGCCTGCAGGCCGAGACCCGCGCCTGGAGGATGGGAGGAGAAGCCCGGCTGCTGGGGGAAAGCCCCGGCCAGGGGCCCCCGGGGCTGGTGGGCAACGGGCACTTGCTGCTGGATGCCCAGGCCAACCGCCTTTGGGTGGCCCCCATGGGCGCCCCAGGCCCGGCTTGGCCCACCGACTACAGCCCTTTGGCTCAGCTGCGGGGCCCTGTCGGGGCTGAGAGCGAGGCAGGGGCCTCCGCCCTGTTGCCCAAGGAAGGGGCCTTTCGGAGAGTCCGCTGCGTCCAGCCTGGGGGTCCCAGCGGGGCTTGCGTGACCGTCCGGGAGGAGCTGCTGGCCCACCGGGGACGCCCCCACCTCTACCTCCAGCGCCTGGTGGTGGACAACCCAACCGACCGGCTGGTGGCTTTGGAAGTGACCGGTCCAGGTTCTTCCTCCTCTTCCTCTTCCTCGGGCCGTTCTTTCGCCACCAGTCTGGAAAAAGCCGGCGACCGGCAGTTCTTCCTGTCCTCAGGCCGGGCGCTGCAGCCAGCCGGAGAGAAACTGGTGCTGGTGGTGGCGGCGGCCAAGAAGCTGGTCAACCGGGTGCAAGTGGCACCCAAGTCGCGCTTCGAAGAGACGCTGCTCTCCGTGGTGCTCAGCTCGGAGCCCATCGAGGCAGCCCAGCTGGACGAGACTTTCGGGCGGCTGCGGGAAGCAGCCAAGAGGGAGATGATGGAGGTGCTGCCCCTGCGGACCGAGGAACTGGTCCAGGAACACCGCCGGGCGTGGGACGAACTCTTCATCTCAGGTGCGGGGAACGTTGGACCAACTGCAGGGCAGCATCGGTGCTGAGGCGCTGCCAACTTCCACCTTGGATAGTGCCGTTGAGTGTGGTGTTCTCAGAAATGTGCCTTTTGGTGCTTGGTACCAACCAGGTGCCACAAAGGTGGCAGTTTCAGAGCTAAACAGGTTTCCTTCCGGCACAGGCGTCTCCGACCTTGGCAGCTTTTAAGACTTGTGCACTTCAACTCCCAGAATTCTTCAGCCAAGCTCTGAAGTCCGCAAGTCTTAAAAAGTTGGCAAAGTTTGGAGACCCCCTGCTCCAGTGGTCCTACAAGCCTGCTTGGGGCTGAAAAGGGAGCTGAAATATACCACAAAACCTGTAACTGACTCGAGGTTTGTTAAATCAAATTAGAATAGAGCTGGAGAATAGAGCTCAAGCTCATGATTGACCCAAAGATGATTTTTTTTCAAAAGACAATTTGGACTTTCTTGGGTTTTTTTTTTCCTTGAAAACGTTTAGCTTCTCACCCAAGAAGCTATTTCAGTTTTCACAAAAAAAAAAACATCTTTTTTTAGTAAACAGCTTGGTTCCAGGTTTTCAAATCTTCATACAGGTATAATCTCAGTTACATATCATCTTTTATCTTTCACATTCAATTTAATGTCTTATCGCTACTTTAAATATTCTTTATTAATTTCCCCCCTCAAATACTTCCCTCAGGCTTATTTTATAACCCTCTCATTCATACCTAAATCTATTACATATCCTTTTCAAGGTTTTCATATTTTCAAAATAATTATACTTTTATCTGTCCTGTGTACAATTTCAATCTATATCCACATTTCAAACATTACAAAACAAGGTTTCCCCTCTAGTTGAAGCTTCTTGGATGAGAAGCGAAACATTTTCAAGGGAAAAAAAGGAAAATCCAGTTGCCTTTAGAAAAAAGCACCTTTGGGACATAATCAGAATAGAGCTGGAAGGGACCTTGAAGGTCTTCTAGTCCAGCCCCCTGCTCAAGCAGGAGAACCTATACCATTTCAAGCAAGTGACTGTCCAGTCTTTTCTTAAAAACCTCCAGTGATGAAGCACTCACAACTTCTGGTGGCAAGCCGTTCCACTGGTTAATTGTCCTCATTGTTAGGAAGTTTCTCCTTAATTCCAGGTTGCTTCTCTCCTTGAATCGGTTTCCCTCCATTGTTTCTTATCCTATCTTGGAAAATAGGTGCTTTGGAAAATAAGTCACTTACACCTTTCCTTTTGAGATGGTTTCTTGGTAGGCAAGATTTAGGAAGTCTGCAAAAACCACAGGTTGGAGCTGTGGGGAACAGATTTGTGTTTCTGAGGATAGAAATCTTGACATTTTCTCCCCCAAAGTAGTTAATATCTGGGCCACGGTATCTTCTACTTGTGTTCCTGGGGAACTGACACAGAGAAGAGAAACATCCCGTGTTCAGGAAGGAAAGCTCAATTCAAAGGCCTGCCTCTCCAGAGCGAGAATGTAGAAATCATCTAGTTGGGATAGACTATAAGCAGAATTATTCATGTAAAAATACCATGATAGTCGTAAAGGCAAACAAGCGTGGAGTACAGCTAGTCTTCAGTTTACAACTACAACTGAGCTAAAAGTTCTGTTGCTAAGTGTGATAGTTGTTAAGTGAGTTTTGCCCTGGTTTACACCCTTTCTTGCCGTAGCTGTTAAGTGAATTGCCGCAGTTAGCAAGGTACTGTCAGGATTCCAGCAATCGCCCTAATTAAATCATGATTCTCGAGCCAAACTTCAAAAACCTTCCAAGGATTCATTAGAGGCGACATACTGGCACTGCCCTGTATGAAGCCAACTCTGCCAAGTTTGGAGACTCCTGCTATACTACTGTCTACTTTCAGTACTATGAAAGTACTGAAAGGATCGAGTATTTCCCAAAACATATCTTTCTAAGCCCAATTTCTTAATTTCCATTCTCTGCGTCATGTTTCACAAGAACATAAAAGTCCCCTTAATCTTTCCGATGTTTTTTTAAGTTTTAAGATTGGATTAAATCTCTGTATTCCTAAAACGATTCCTAAAACGCATCTCTTTACAAGGGTAGCTTCTGGAGTAACTACCACAAAGTACAAAGTAGTTTGTGGTACTACCACAAAGTAGTTTGAACACGTGGAGGAAAATGTGTAAAGCAAGAGGGGAATAAAGACAACCAAATAAAGTGAGGTTACTGGTACCTGAATTATATTTTTGTTACCACTCCTGCCTTTCTTTTGCTGATTATTATTCATTTGAGCTCTCCTGAATACTCTCTCCTCGCCCAACCCACAAGTTGAAGTCCACAAGTCTTAAAGTTGCCAAGTTTGGGGACCCCTGACCTAACTGGTACAGACCATGGGAAAGTTTCTCACTTCTTAGAGAAGTAGGGAGAAGGTAGAGAAAGTCCTTGCTAGGTAGCAACGCGAGAATTTTAATGGTGGACTTTTATTCTCTTTATTATCCAAGACTTATTATCTTATTGTCCAAAGTTGCTTATTCCAGAGGACGACAGAGCTTCAGATATGGGTGGAACAAATGGTGGGAGAGTGTATTCCATTTAAACCGGAATTTTTTCTTCTAGGAATAATATCAAAAAGATATAGGGAGGATTTAATATATCTAATAGTACTTGTATTGGCAGCAGCTAGAATAGTACATGCACAATATTGGAAAAATGAAAGCATATCTCCAGAAACAGAGATAATAAGAAAAATTATGGCATGTGCAGAATCAGATAGGTTAATTCTAGAATTAAAAGACAAAGGAGAATCTTAAATATTACAAAATATGGAATAAATTTTATCGATGGTATATAAAAGAAGACAAGGTCGGAGCAGTAGTAGTTATGATGATTAGAATAATTAGTAAATAATATATCATACAAGGAGATATAAACGATAAAATAAAACGTATATATGTATAACAATTATAATGTTAGATCGGTTACCTAGCATTGTATGCTTATAATTAAAATAATAATTCTTTTTAAAAAGTGCTGAGAGATTTTTTTTGCCTTTCAGGTGTGGAAATGCGCAAGATCACCGACGCTCACACCCCGTCGGGCGACACCGTCAACTTGACACTCTACTTCGTCCTCTCCACCACCCCGGCTCCCCTCCTGGATCCCCGCCACGGCCCTGAGGAGAAGGAGAAAATGGAGGCCACGCTGAACTACGCCGACCACTGCTTCAGCGGCCACGCCACCATGCACGCCGAGAACCTGTGGCCGGGGCAACTGTCCACCGTCCTGCAGGTCTTGCAGCTCTCCAACCTCTGGAAGCTGACGTTGCAGAAGCGCGGCTGCAAGGGGTTGGTGGCCGCCGGGGCTCACGGGCTCCTGCAGGGGATGGTGCTGAGCTTCGGCGGGCTGCAGTTCACCGAAAACCACCTGCAGTTCCAGTCCGACCCGGAGGTCCTCCAGAACAGCTACGCCTTGAGGGGGATTCATTACAACAAGGACCTGATCAGCCTGGCGGTGTTGCTGGATGCCGACAGCAAGCCCTTCCTGCACGTCTCCGTCAAGTTCCAGGAGAAGCCGGTGAAGCTGTACGCCTGCGAGGGCGGCTGCGCCAACGACCCCGTGGAGCTGACCGCCCACGTGCACGGCCACACCTTCCCCGTCATGGTGACTCAGCCCATCACGCCCCTGCTGTACATCTCCCCCGACCTGGTGCACCTGCAGGACCTGCGCCACACGCTCCACCTCAAGGCCATCCTGGCGCACGAGGAGCACATGGCCAAGCGCTACCCGGGCCTCCCTTTCCTCTTCTGGTTCAGCGTGGCCTCCCTCATCACCCTCTTCCACCTCTTCCTCTTCAAGCTCATTTACAACGAGTACTGCGGGCCGGGGGCCAAGCCGCTCTTCCGGAGCAAGGTGTAAAAAAAAATGGCCTTCCGACCAGGCTCGGTTTGATGATGGCTGGAGCTTCCTGGGTGGGTGGCTAGGCTGCTTCTACCCGGGACGTCAGCCCGAGGAAGCAGGACACCTTCTGTAGGAGCTGAGAAACAAGGTGGCTGCCTCCATGTGTGTGTGTGTGTGTTTGCACACCTGTGCAACTTACCTGCTTGCCTTTTCCGGAAGACGAGCTCTCGAGGGAGGGAGGGAGGCCGATTAAAAAAAACACACACAAAAGAAGCAGCTTACAAATAAAGTGGTTCTTCTACCAAACGGATTCAGGGTTGTGTGATTGTAGTTCTCTCAGTTCTGCTCAGAAGAAGAAAAAAAGGGTGGGGTGGGGGGGAGTAGTGAGATGGGGGAGCCTGGCTCAGGGGTGCCGAGGCTGAGACCCCCAAGGATGAAGCAAGGGCCTCCCTCGGTTCCCTTCCCTAGTACAAGTATCCCAGGAGGAAGGAGGTAGAGAGATGCTCCAAATGACCAGACTCTTCCCCAAGTGCATTTTTATGTGGAGTTAAAAAAAAAATAAAATCAAACTTCCTTACCTTGCATCTCTCTCTCTCTCTTTCTCTCCCTCCCTCTCTTCTCTCTCTCCTTCTCTCCTTTCTCTTTTCTCTCTCCTCTCTTTTCTCTCTCCTTCTTTCTCTCTCCCTCTCTTCTCTCTTTTCTCTCTCCTCTCACCCTGTTCTCTCCCTCTCTTCTCTCTCCCTCTTTTCTCCCTCTCTTCTCTCTCTCCTTCTCTCTCTCCCTCTCCTCTCTCTCTCTTCTCTCCCTCTTCTTCCCTCTCCTCTCTCCCTCTTCTCTCCCTCTTCTCTCCCCCTCATCTCCCTCTCTTCTCTCTCTCCCTCCCTCTTCTCTCTCCCTCCTTCTTCTCTCTCCGTCTCTTCTCTCTCTTCTCTCCCTCTCCTCTCTCTCTTCTCTCTCTCCCTCTCTCTCTCCTTCTCTCTCCCTCTCCTCTCTCTTCTCTCCCTCTTCTTCCCTCTCCTCTCTCTCCCTCTCTCCCTCTTTTCTCTCCCTCTCTTCTCTCTTCCTCTTCTCTCTCCCTCTTCTCTCTCCCTCTCTTCTCTCTTTCCCTCCCTCTTTTCTCTCCCTCTTCTCTCTCTCTCCCTCTTCTCTCTCCCCCTCTTCTCTCCCTCTTCTCTCTCTCTCCCTCTCTTTTCTCTCCCTCTTTCCCCCCCCCCCAGTATATCTAGGCCTAGCTATTCAGCTGAAGAGCAGAGATGGGGAAGCGCAAAGATTACCCAACTGGAACTGAACCAGGGACAGGATTCTGGGTCTGCGGCCAGGTGGGGGAAACGGCCTGTCCTCTTGACCTGAAAAACCCGTTTAAAAACAGGGCCAGGGAGTCAGTTGGAGCCGCTGTGTTGTGTGAAAGGGCAGAACCAAGAAAATGAAACAACGAGGAAGATACATCCCCTCCCCCCCCTATATAATACGGGCATATTTACTGGAATCCGATATATTTTTTTCTGGATCCCTTTGGCTTTTCTCTTCCTTTCAGTTTGGTTGCTGAGAGAGAGAGAGGGAGAGAGAGAAAGAAAAAGGAAAAAAAAGCGAGAGGGAGGGAGGGAGAGAATAAAAAAAAAAAACCAAGAAGAGGAGAAGGAAAGAGAAAGAAAGAGTACTAAGTATTGGTAATAAGCACCGCAGATACTCTTAAGCAAGGGTCCGCAAACTTGGCAAGTGTAAGACTTGTGGGACTTCAACTCCCAGAATTCCTGAGCTACCATGACTGGAGGAGGAATTCTGGGAGTTGAAGTCCACATGTCTTAAAGCTGTCAAGTCTGAAGACCCCTGATCTACAGTAACTATCTTCTATCTCCATATCTATCAGTCGGTCTGTCTGTCTATCATCTATCTATCTATCTATCTATCTATCTATCTATCTATCTATCTATCTATCTATCTATCTATCTATCTATCTATCTATCTATCTATCTATCTATCTATTCCAACCGTCTTTAAATTGGCAAGTTTAAGACTTGTGGACTTCAGCTCCCAGAATTCCTGAGCTACCATGACTGGAGGAGGAATTCTGGGAGTTGAAATCCACGAGTCTTAAAAGCTGTCCAGTGTGAAGAGTCCCTGCTCTTAAGATACTCCCTTCTTACGCTCCAAAACTTTCTGTGGAAATAGGAGAGCAATTTGCTCTCATCATTAAAGCAGTTAAAAAGAGATTCTACCTGCGGAATACGTGTGTGTGTGTTTGTGTGCATGGAGATGCTGTGTGTGCAGGTGCATTTTTCAACAGTCCAGAAAAAAACACCTCAAGGCTTTCCAGAATCAATTGCTTGTTTGAGCAAATCAATGACTTGGGTCTTTCCTAGAGAAGAAGGGACAAAGCCCCATAAAACGGCATCATCTGTGTATATTTGTATGTGCGTGTGTGTACACTTCCCTGCACAGGGGGTGCAAATTGGAACGCAAACCATTTGAGGTGGCCCCAAGGTGGCCTAGCTGTGTCCCAACCCCAAAGACTTCCCCTATGGCTTAAGTTCCGTTGGCTTTTGTTCTTTTGTTGAAAAATACTTGAAAAAAAAAAATGAAAAATGCGCATTAAGGGTTTTCTACGTCGATGGTAAGCGACGAGGAGGCATTTAATCCTCCGCGCAGGCACCTTTGGGTTTGAATTGTTCTCGCTTAGCCTTGGTTTCAAAGGGGGGGGGATTTCTCTTCCCCTCCCAAACCCCTAAATTGAGCGCCGTCTCATTTCTTAACTTATTTGTTGGTGGGTTTCGGGCATCCATTTTGTGAAAAAACCATTTTCGGGTGGAAGAACAGCCAACTTCGAACGTTAACTTAAAACATTGGACTCCTCCTTTGATCTTAACACTGATAACGGGAGCTGTCGATTTTTTTCTCTGAAGATTGTACCACAAAAATACCACAACTTTAATTATTTTTACTTGGGGGGGAGGAAAGAGGCTGTTGATTTAATCTTTCACCAAGTTGGTGTGTTCTGGGTTTTTGTTTTGTTATTTCTTTTTAAAATTCTAGGGAGACTTAATAGATTTTTTTTCCTCTGCTGATTTTGAAAACAATTGATGTGATTATTTTAAGATACCAAAGGTGGTGGGTTTGGGGTTGTTGGTTTTTTTTTTGTAAGAAATAAAAACTCTTTCAAATCTGTACTTGATGTCTCTTGTTGGCTTTGTTCTTTCTTAAGCCCTGGTTTTGATCTGGAGTTGATTTCTTTTTTTTCTTGACTATAAACAAGAAAGGCTCTTGAATTGCATTCCCAGGTTCCAGAAAGTCTGTTTGATGTCTCTTAATTCCCATCACCTTTTATCCTGAGCTTCATAATACTTTAATGCAGAGGTCTCCAGACGTGGGCAACTTTTAAAAACTTGTGGACATCAACTCCCAGAATTCCTCAGCCAGAATTCCTCAGTTCACGAATCTTAAACTTGCCAAGTTTGGAGAGCCCTGCTTTAGTTCTATTAGTAGAAAAAGAATTTGTGGCTCCAAATCTCATCAGCCAAGAAAGGAAAAGAGGGAGAGAAATTCACCCTGCAAAATCAGGTGCTCTGACTTGCCTGCTTAACCTTGTCGTGCCCCTGTTGGAGTCTGACTCTGAGGGAGAGGAGGAACAGCCAACAGGGAGTGGAAGTGTGGCTCCGTAGGTTGTGGAGGAGGCTGGGCAGTCAAAGGAAGACCCAGGCCCATCCCCGCTCCATCCTAGGGAATGAAGGGAGGAGAAGATAAGGGAGAGACGTGAATGGTGTGGTCTACAGGGGAAGGAAAGGGCCTTGATCCCCTTCATGGGCTGCAGCTGTGAGACCTGGTTAAAAGGACAGACGTGCGTATGGGCCAGTGCTGGAAACAAAGCATAGAAATATCTCTAGTTTGTTGTTCCTCTCTGAGTTTGGCGTCCTTCCCAGTGTGTGTTCTGATATCTGTGGACATCTTCAGGCCCTTATCTTGCCTGGTTCCCTTAATTGCTTCAGTATGGTTTGTGTTGTTTTTAACTCTTCATAATTTATAGGCATTTTTAGTTGAAACTGCATTTCTCCTTTTCGTAACTGTTTGTGGGGGAGTTTTTTGTCTCCAGTCAAGGGTATTTGGAGTTTGAAGCAAAGTGAAGGAATAAAAGGGGATTCACCTTTTTTTTTTGTGACTGTTGTTTATTTTATACCCCACCTGGGTCATCACAACCCTTTTCACCGGACGGTCCTCGAATTGCAACCACAATTGAGCCCCAAACTCACATTTTACGGGAGGCTTTTGTTAGGTGGGTTTTACCCCATTTTTTATGAGCTTTCTTGCCACGGTGGTTAAGTGAATCGCTGAAAGGTATTAAATTAGTGAGATGGTTCTTATGTGAATCTGGCTTCCCTGGAGATCACAGAAGGAGATTGCGTGACCCCCCTGGGGACCTTGCAACCGTCATAAGTGTGAGTCAGTTGTCAAGCATCTGAATTTTGTTCAGGGGGAATAATAGAATAACAGAGTTGGAAGGGGCATTGGAGGTCATCTAGTCCAACCTCCCCACCCCAACAGGAGACCCTATACCATTTCCTAGGGATGTTGCAACATCCGTGTGAAAAATGGCCGTAAGTCTCTTTTTCAGTACCATCGTAACTTTGAACAGTCACTAAACAGTTACAGGGCTACCTAGACTTGAACCCTGGGCCATATTTAACAATGTGAAATTCAATGTAGAGGAAAGTAAAGTCCTACACTTGGACAAGAAAAGTCAAAAGTGCACGTATAGACTGGGTGAAACCAGGCTCAATAGCAGGAACTGGGAGAGGGATCTTGGAGTCTTAGTGGACAACCAGCTAAATAGGAGCCAGCCGTGTGCAGCAGCAGTCAAAAAAAGCTAATGCAATCCTAAGTTGCATCAACAGAGGGATACAATCAAGATCAAGGGAGGTGCTAATATCACTCTATAAAGCCTTAGTAAGGCCACACCTAGAGTACTGCATCCAGTTTTGGTCACCACATTATAAAAAAGATGTTGAGACTCTAGAAAAAGTACAGAGAAGAGCAACCAAGGATGATGAGGGGACTGGAGGTTAAAACATACGATGAATGGTTGCAGGAACTGGGCCTGGCTAGGGAAGAGGAAGACCAGGGAAGACATAGAATAATAAGATTTGGGACCTTGGAGGTTGTCTAGTCCAACACCACCACCCCCAGCTCAAGAGGACAGTCTATTCCAAATATTAGCCTCTACCTAGGACTGAACAGCCTCCTCTAGGCACATGATAGCAATAGCAACAGCACTTAGACTTATTATACCGCTTTATAGTGCTTCACAGCCCTCTCTAAGTGGTTTACAGAGTCAGCATATTGCATCCAACAATTTTGGATCCTCATTTGACCCACTTCGGAAGGATGGAAGGCTGAGTTCAACCTTGAGTCTGGTGGGATTCGAACTGCCAAATTGCAGGCAGCCAATAGTCAGCAGAAGTGGCCTGCAGTACAGCACTCTAACCACTTCCAATATTTGAGGGGCTGCCCCAGAGAGGAGGAGGGGGTCAAGCTATTTTCCAAAGCACCCGAAGGCCAGAGAAGGAATAATGGATGGAAACTGAACAAGGAGAGATTCAACCTGGAAATAAGGAGAAACTTTCTGACAGTGAGAACCATCAACCCATGGAACAGAAGTTGCCCTTGGAAGTTGTGGGAGCTTCATCCCTGGAGGCTTTCAAGAAGAGACTGGGCTGCCCTCTGTCAGGAACGGTGCAGGGTCTCCTGCTTGGCCAGGGGGTTGTAAGATGACGTACAAAGTCCCTTCCAACTCTTGTCCATCTGTATCTCTTATCTATATTTCCTTCCCGCTTCAAATGCCCTGCAGTGTGGAGAGCATCCTCGTTTCTTCGCTCCGTAACTCAAAAGAAAAAAAAAGAGCTAGAAACTCTAGAATAGGCTGAGAACAGTTGGACAGATGTGCTGTTGGTTTACTGGGCTGCACTCTTCCCAATCCCTTGAATCAAAGGGATTTCTTCTCCCTACTCAACTCCATCGCCTTGCCCCAAAGTCTGGGCCGTTGGAGAGACCCTAAATAATGTCGGGCACAGAAAGCTTGCGTTACCTTACCCCCTCGTCTTCCTACGTGGCGAAACCAGACCCGAGCAAAGATTCGCTTCATTCCCAGAAGAGATTCTCTTCTCACAGGTGAGCGAATTTTGTTTTGTTTTTTTAAGATGGAGAAGCTGGAAACAAAACCGTTTTCCATTTTCAACCGAAGAAAGTGTGTCCGATCCTTCCGATCCTTTAGGATTGCAAAATCCTAAAGCAAAGTTGGTTTGTTTTTAATAAGCCTCCACCCCTAGCCTCCAACGAGCCATTTTGAGTCATCTGTTTCTTTTTTAAAAAAAAAATAAAATAAAAATAAAAATCATGATTTGGGGGCTGGATTGGAATCTTGTTCTGGTTCAGGATCAAGAAAGCATCTTCGGCTGAAATGAGTTTTATAACTCAAGTTGCCGTGTGCCCAAGAGGAGGTGGGTTTCACTCATTAAATGGGGGTCCTTAACCAAGAACCCTTACCAAGATTGAAACAAGTCTAATTGAATAATTCGTTTGCCCATTAACTGAAAAAAAATAAGACAACAAAAATTAACAATAGAGTCTGACGAAGCAAATGGATTTTAAGAAGGGAAGTGTATAAATATATCACAACTAGCCTTTTTAAAAATTTACAATATTTTTTTTAAGCAGTTGGTAAGACCTGCATTTTGGGTTGGTCTGAAATGCAAACAATATAAAAAGAACTGAACTGTCTACTTTTTTTTTGGTTGGGGGTTTTGTAGCCATCAAATTCTCCACCGTTTCAATGCATTATTTTTCTAGTTATTCTGCTAGTTTCCCTAATCCATCCATCTTATTTTCACCACCTGGCTTCTATTTTTCCTTCGCGCTACCAAATTCAAGCCTCCATCATGGAGCAAGTTCTAAACTGAAGTGCTGCTAATTCAGAATATCTATATCTAGATAAATATCTAGATAGATAGATAGATAGATAGATAGATAGATAGATAGATAGATAGATAGATAGATAGATAGATAGATAGATATAGACAGACAGACAGACAGACAGATATAGAAGATAAATAATTAGATATCTAGATAGATATGATAAATATAAATATATAATAGAAAGAAAGAGACAGACATAGATATTAAATAGATAATCAGGTAGATAGATATGATAAACATATAATAGAGATAGACAGACAGATAGATATAGGGAGATAGAGATGTAGAATAGCTATTTCCTGGCTCTTCTTTCTATAATTTACAAAATAAAAGAACATCATTTTCACATGATTTAAAGTATCTATAATTCTCCAGAGGAAGGGAAGCTGCCCTCCTGAGACAGATGTAAATCAGGATGTATTTATGAGTCTAAGGCCGATTTTTGAGAGTTATAGGAAAAAAGGAGAAAAGAAGTACAAGAAAAGAATGAATATGACCCTAGGTGTGTTTAAATGCCCACAATTGGAGAATTTCCTGCGTATAACTCATATAGATGCATATGCCAAGCATCACCCACCTTTGCACGGAGTATCAAGCATGGCCAGAGAAACAGATCTATTCACTTGGGCTCCCCTCATTCTGCAGCCCTGTCAAAATATTATTAGGAAGAATCGGAGCTGACCGCAGAGGGGGAAGAACGTGGAATTCACTCTTCACTTAACTGGTTTTCCCTTCGCCTTCCTTCCAGGTGTTCTTCCCCTCTGTCGGATTGCTACGCCAGCAAGACGGTGAGACGGATCTTGGCTCTCTGCTCCATCTCCTTCTTCACCTTGCTGGGAAACACTGCTCTGGACCTAAACCACATTCTCGAGTCCTGGAGGCATGTTGAGAAGGCCGTCAGCAACCTCTCTTCGTGCCGGAGTTTCCTGGCGCTCACCGTGTTCAATCTCCTTGTCCAAGAAGCGAATTGGCAAGGAGGAGGAGGAGACATGGCGGTGGAGAACATCTCTTGGCCGGAAGACATGCTGGAGAGCTGGGTTGTTCTGTGCAAAGAATCCTTGTGCAACGATCATTTCAGCTGCCCAACTTCCATCAGCTCCATCAGGAAGATCAATGGCACTGAAGCAGCTGGGATGACAATCCCGCCGCTAGACATGATTGCAAGAATCCTGGAGATCCTTCAGAAGCTTGAGGAGGGAGAAGCCCAAAAGATGAGGTCAAATCCAGACTGGTTAGATGTGGTCTTTCTCAGTCTTCTCCTGAGAGCCAAAGGCGCCGTGCTACGGGCTTCAGAAATGTCCCACCACCCTGAAGAAGTCCAAGCTTTGTGGCACCAGCTGTCTGCTCTCCTTCTTTCTTCTGTTTTCATCTCAGAAAGCACCCAAGAATGTTGGGCTGAGCATCCTAACTTCTCCGTCCTGGCCACCCACCAGGAAGGACTCCACACGGTCTCTTCTCCTTCGGGATTTCAATCACTGTCCCTTCCTTTGATGGATGAACTTGACGTCCATCAGAGATGCTTGCTTCAGAAAAGCCGGGAGCAGCTACAGAAGAAATCTAAGGATATCGTCTCCCTGGTCAGCCTCAAAATCAGCCTCTTAGTGGTCACCAGTCTTATCTACCCAGCTGTCCTTTTTTCCTTCAAAGAGATGACCGAATGGATCCAAAATTATGCCAGGACCCTCAAGGAGCGAACCGAGGATCTGAAACAGGAAAGGCAAATAGCTGAAGACCTTCTTCATCAAATGCTGCCCAAATCCGTGGCCAAACAGCTATGGAAACACAAGCATGTAGAGGCTGAAAATTATGACCAGGTAAGACAAATTCAGAAGGGATCACACCACTTGGTTATACCAAGAGCATCAAGCCTGCCCCCCTTGTTCCTTCCACCCCCAATTCTGTTGATACAAAATAATGATGCTCTTTATATCCGATTGGCCCATAATCAAAGAACTTTCAAAATTGGGACGTAATTATTAAACTCTTTGTTTCTCATCTTATTTTTATTTGTCGGTCCTCAGCTGTTTCCCTCTCCCATGGGGAGAGATACCCCCTCCCTTAATTAATTCCCCCATCTAATAAGTCTGCATTTCCTTGAGTGCTGTCATCATTACCCTAATTGGTCAATTATGGATATGTGCAGCCAGAGGTGGTATACGGTATCAGAAACCATCTGGAAATAATGGGGGAATTTAAAAACAGAACATCAAATCCGGCTAGGCGGGTCTCGAGCAGACACAGGAGCATATGAGAAGAAAATTAAGGTTTCTGTGATGTGAGCCAGCCGTGTGCAGCAGCTGCCAAAAAAGCCAATTCAGTTCTAGGCTGCATAAACAGAGGGACAGAATCAAGATCACCTGGAGTGTTAATAATATCACTTTATAAGGTAAGGCCACCCTTGGAAGACTGCATCCAGTTTTGGTTGCCATGATGTAAAAAAAGAGATTGAGACTCCAGAAAGAGTGCAGAGAAGAGCCACAAAGAGGATTAGAGAGTTAGCCTGCAGTTCTGCATTCTAACCTAGTTGAGGAGGTACAAGGTACAAGTGGCCTTCCAGGTTCGCTTTAAGGTTCTGATTTTGACCTTTAAAGCGATCCATGGCATTGGAGCAGGCTATCTGCAGGACCGCGTTCTGCCGGTAGTCTCCCACCGACCTGTGCGCTCCCACAGGGAGGGCCTCCTTCGGGTACCGACGGCATCTATGTGCCGCCTGGTGACCCCAAGGAACAGGGCCTTCTCTGTGGGGGCTCCCACCCTCTGAAATGGTCTGCCTCCGGAGTTACGTAACAACACCGACCTGAGAGCATTCAGACGTGCATTAAAAATCTGGCTCTTCGAGCAGGCCGGCCTGGGCTGAAGTGGGAGTTTTAGAGTAATTTTTAGAATTTTGGGTTTTAAATTTTGGGCTTTTAATATTCAGGGTTTTATTAATTTATTGGGGGTGGGTATAATTTAAATTTTTAAGGCAGCCTTAGGATGTTTAATCTTTTAACTTTTATAATTGTAGAATGTTTTATGGTTGGCTATACACAGCCCTGAGTCCTCCGGGAGAAGGGCGGTATATAAACGTGTTAATAAATAAATAATAAATAAATAAATAACCATTGCACCATCATGGCTTCTGCTTTCTCCTCCTCCTCCTCTTCCTCCTCCTCCTCCTCCTCCCAGGTGACCATCTTCTTTTCGGACATTGTGGGTTTCACCACCATCGCGGCCTCGTGCACCCCGCTGCAGGTGGTGGAAATGCTCAACAACCTCTACGTCTGCTTTGACACCAGAATTGACTCCTACGATGTCTACAAGGTTAGCCCACCTTCTTCTGCTAGGGGAAGAGCAGGGGTTTTGCTCCCGATCGGGCAAAGCAGCTCAATCTAGTCCAAGGACAAGTGGCTCTTGTAAAAGAAAATAAAAGAAACCCACCAAAATTATAGAAAGATAGTCCTCGTCTTATGACTGCCACGGAGCCCCAAATGTCCGTTGCTAAGCGAGACCATTTAAGCTGAGTTTTGCCCCATTTTACGACCTCTCTTGGCACCGTCGTTAAATGAATCGCTGCCATTGTTAAGTTAGTGATGCGGCTGTTAAATGAACCTGGCTTCCCCACTGACTTTCCTTGTCAGAAGGTCGCAAAAGGGGATCACGTGATCTTGGGACACTGCAACCGTCGTAAGTGCCAAGCGTCCAAATTTCAATCATGGGACTGCAAAATCCCCCTTCCCTCCCCACCCCACTAACCTGCTTTCCAGCTCTGTTCTCCTGGGCAGAGCAACCAAAGGAGACCCAGCCAATCAGCTGGGATTCAAGAGGTGGAGAATAGATGGGGTTGGTGGTCCAGTCAGAGGCGATATTGGCCGGTTCTCCGAACGACTCAAAATGTCCACTACTGGTTCTCCAGAACCGGTCAGAACCTGCTGAAGACCACTTCTGGTGTGACTCATCTAACTCATCTATGGGCATGGCTTGGTGGGTGTGGTGTGGCTTGGTGGGCGTGGCTTGGGGAAGGCTATACTGCAAAATCCCCCTTTCCTCCCCTCCCCACTAACCTGCTTTGCAGCTCTGTTCTCCTGTGCAGGGCAACCAAAGGAGACTCAGCCGATCAGCTGGGACTCGATGGAGGCAGAGAATAGATGGGGTTGGCAGGGGCCAGTCAGAGGCGGGATTGGCTGGTTCTCTGAACGACTCCAAATTTCTGCTACCAGTTCTCCAGAACTGGTCTGAACTGGCTGAATACCACTTCTGCATACCCCACTCCCGTTACTGTTATCTGGTTGCGAGCAGGGTCTGCATAGCGACTCAACCATGACAGGTCCCGATTTTCCTTGGGGCCCCAAGGTGGAAACCATCGGAGATGCCTACATGGTTGTGAGCGGCCTGCCTGAGAGGAACGGCACCAGGCATGCCCATGAGATCGCCAAGATGGCCCTGGATCTGGTAGCAGCGGTCCGGCAGGTTGCGATTCCCCACCTGCCAACTAGTAAGCTGCAGTTACGGGCCGGGATTCACACAGGTGAGCCAACCATTGTGTCAAGTTTTATTTGAAGCTACCATTCTACGTCCGGTACTAACCTGGACGTAGCCAACTCTGAGATACATAATTCACTGTCACCCTTGATCCTGCCTTTCCTCCCACCCCTCTGGGTGTATCCTCCAATGAAACACGTCCATAGCCAAGAGTCATCAATCATGCTCTCCAATTAGATTTTTGCGTGGCAGAAGCTTCAGTCATCTAATCAGTCTTTGAAGAAAATATGAATGGAATGTACTTTCGATTCCACACTGCCGCCTGCTCTTTGAAACTCCCCCACTCTTATTTCTGTTGTCAACTGTAAAACGTGTATACAAAATGTTCTATGAGTTAACACACTGCTTTATACCTGGGGTGAGGCCATCGGCCGTGTGTGTGCCTACAACCTCTCTTTCCCCCCCATCTTTCCTGCAGGGCCCTGTGTGGCTGGCATTGTCGGGCACAAAATGCCCCGGTATTGTCTCTTTGGTGACACAGTGAACACGGCCTCACGCATGGAGTCAAGCAGTCTGCGTGAGTAGATATACCTTTCGTGTAGGATAAATCCGCGAGGGATTTGAGGAAGTTTTCTCCTTCCTCTGCCACAAGTTGGTGAAGATTAGCTTCTTTTTTAAAAAAATTTTTTTTACTGATTTTCTATTGTTTACATTTTGTTAGCACTTAATAATCATCATGTGATCTGGGTTATTTTATCTGCTTAGCGGTACAGCTTCCATTCTTATTCTCCACCTCTTTTTTCCAACCACTAGTAGAATAAGTTCCATGTTTGATAATATTCTGTATCTTCTTTCTGTTTAATCTTCAGTGTAAGTCTGTCCATTTCTGCACAATCCAGAATCTTCCTAATTATCTCTTCATCTCATGCGCTTTCTTCATTTTTCCAATATTGTGCAAATATAATCCTCATTGCTGTTAATACATGCAACATTATATGTGTGTGTGTGTGTGTGTGTAAGGTTTTTGAGCTGATAATTTTAAATAATAAATAAGGGAGACTAGGATAGATCTATTTCGAGCTAGTTAGCTCTCTTCAGCTAGCCATACCCTTACTGGGCTAGCTGAAGAGAGCTAACTAGCTCGAAATAGATCTATCCTAGTCTCCCTTATTTATTATTTAAAATTATCAGCTCAAAAACCTTACACACATGTAAAGAAAAGACAACGAAACAAATAGCTTTCTGTCGGTATGGTCTCTGGTGATGAGCCGAAAGACAGAAAAGAAAGCAGTATGCTTTCTCCCTTAATTGGGGCTTAACAGGGTGTTGTAATACAAAGTATATATATATATCAAATTTTTCTGGTGCTATACCTAACAGAAAAAAATCAGGTTTGAAAGCTATACATTTTCCTTATCATCTTTTCTAGTCACTTTTTTGCTTTAACACAGGCCCACCACATATGGTAATATGTGCCTGTTTTTTGGTTACATTTCCAAAATATTTTGAAACGTTTTAGCTAATCTAGCAGGTGGTAAGTGCCATCTATAAAACATTTTATATAAGTTTCTTTATAAGAAGTTGCCATTGTCAATTTATAGTGTGATGACCCCGGGGCATGGGAGAAAGGCAACGCAGTCAGATAATCAATAAGAGTCCTTTTATTATCTCCAACTTTGCAGGGAATGGGAGTGTGGTTCCGTTGGCTGTGGAGGAAACTGGGGAAGGGCAAAGTCAGGCTGGGCAGAGCAGGGAAGAGGTAGAACAAGGGAGAAGAAGTTCAGAGAAAGACCCAGGCCCACCTCCTCTTCATCCTAGGGCACACAGGGAGGAAGGGAGAAGAGAGCAATGTGGGTTGCATGGCTTACAGGGGAGGAAAGGGCCCTGATTCCCTTCATTAGCTGCAACTGGGAACGCAGTGTATAAAAAAAGGTAAGTTGTGTGCAGCAGGCTGTTGGGAGCAAACGTGACTTTATCTTGTATTGTCGTGGCTTATCTGTGTTCCTGGTGTCTTTCCAACTGTGTGAGTTTTGCTGTGCTTTCAAGTCTGAAATTCTTGCTCCTGCCCTGCCAAACTAATTACTTCAGTTTGGCTTGTTTGGACTTTAAGTTACAGTTTGTGTGCACCTTGTTTTGGACTTAATTTTCTGCAGTCAAAGGCTGTTCCTGGGAGAGTTCTTCTCCAGCCAGAAGGTAACCTGGACATTTGGGACAAAGTTGGAGCTAATAAAGGGACTATTATTGCTTATCTGACTGTGTTGCCTTTGTGCCACATCCCTTTGGGTCATGAAAAGGGTATTTTTGATGATCCCTCCTTAGCCCAGAAAATACACATCAGCTCAGTCACCTACCAGGCTCTGCTTGAAGATGACACCTATGAAATTGAGCTCAGAGGAGAAATTGAGGTGAAGGTTAGTATTTTCGTTATTACCGTGTTTTTTTGCCACTAAAAAAGGCATCAGGTCTTATTTTCAGGGGGTGTCATCCACTGACTAATCCAGGGATCTTCAGTTGTGACAGCTTTAAGATTTGTGGACTTCAACTCCTAGAATTCCTCCTCTGGTCACATTAGCTCAGGAATTCTAGGAGTTGAAGTCCACAAGTCTTAAACTTGCCAAGTTTGAAGACCCTTGGACTAACCTGCTGGTCTCCTTTTCGTAGTCAGAGGCCTTCAGGAACTTGTTCTGTGGCCGGCAAGGCTTTCCTGAAGACCTCTGCAGTCCATAACTGAGCTCTGGATCGATCCTGAGTTTTGTTATCACCTACAGCGGCCTTCAGGAAAGCCTTACCAGCTGCAGAAGAAATGGACCGGCACGGCAGGTGTGCGAGGCCTGGCTACAATTGTCCAAAGGTAAGTATTAGGCAGCTCCTCCACCTCCCCATCCCCACCCTAGCTTAATTTTTATCCGTGCACTCTGGAGTGGGTGGGATCTTAATTAGGGACTATTTTTGGGATAGGGCTTATATTGGGCACACATGTAAAAAAACAAGCTAGGACTTATTTTTACGGTAGGTCGTATTTTCAGGGAAACAAGAGTATTATTTGGGGTAACCTTCAAAAAAAAAAAGGTTTTTTTTCTGTTCTTAACAGCTCACGGGAAGAAGCACAGCAAAAGGAAACTCCCCTGCCCCAAAACAGCTTACAGCTAGTCCTCAACTTACAACTGACCATTCAAAGTTCCAACGGTACTCATAAAAGGGACTTAGGACACCTCATCCTTGAAAATATCTCACCCTTGAAAAAAAAAAAACAGAGCAAAATTTGTGTTCCTCTCTTGAAATATCCTAACCCGCGACTTCCCGGTTTACATTTTTAAACGCTTTGTCCCAGTTGTTTCAAAACTAAACTCATTTTAGTTTTCTGCTCTGTGAGTGTTTGGCTGAATACCTCTCTCTCTCTCTCCCTCCCTCCCACCCTCTCTCTCTCTCTCTTTCTCTTTCTCTCCTTCCCTTTGGAGGGCAAAGGGAAAATGAAAACTTACTGGTTGCTGGGAAATAAGAACTACAGCGTCCAAAACGACAGCCTCGTTTGCCACTGGAACCCGGGGATGTCTCAGAGAAAGAAAGCAGGGCAGAGCTCACCTTCCGGGCAAGAGGTATGCCGCTGAAGAGTCACAAAAGGCAGGGACGGGACCTTCGAGGTCATCCAGTCTGACCCTGACGAAGCCAGGACTCTTCTTAACCCCACTGTCCTAAATTGTCGGTCCAGGTTTAGCAGAAATACCTGCAAAATTGGGGGGGGGGGAGGGGGAGAGGCCAAAATGGTTTAAAACTATTAAAACATGGATCGTTTTCTTTTTCTCTTCGATCCCCCAACAGCTCAGCGCTGTTGGTACCCAGAAGAGTCCGGGCAGTGAGAGACTCCCTGTCGCTTCTCAAACGCGACCTCCTTCTGTTATCCAGGATGGGGTGCAGCCGGGCTCACCCGCTGGACGGGAGCAAGACTTCCCGGGGACCCTAGAGAGGCTCAAGACCCTCCCTCTTCACCCAGCCGACCCTTCGCCATTCGGTTCAGATTGTGAGAAGAAGCCTTCGCTGCCGGGGATGGTGAAGGAACTCGAAGTGGGGACGCCCGGGGGATATTCCCATGGCACCCAAAGCTTTTAGGGTCTGACTGCGCTTGGATGGGATGGCCACCAGGGGTCAGCCGAGGCCCAGCTGTCGCGCCTCGACGGAGTTATTTTAAACTTCTGCATTGGATTTGTTCTTAGGCTGTTAGAAAATATCTGAGCTGAGCAGGGAAGCGAAACTTTTTGGGGCGGGGGTGGAGGGAGACTTTTGAGAATTGAGGATGATGTTCCCTGCGGTTTGGTGAATCTGAACGGCTCCAGGTTGGGGTAAACCTACGAGGATTGGAAATGTAGCAAATTCAGCTTGGAAGGGACCCTGGAGGTCTTCTAGTCCAACCCCCTGCCCAAGCCGGAAACCCTATACTGTTTCAGATGAGTGGCTGTCCAGTCTCTTCTTGCAAGCCAAAACTATTCGTGCCTGCAAGCACAAAATGGCATCTAAAAGCTTTCCCTGGTTTCTCCTGCTTTGGGCAGGGGGCTGGACTAGAAGACCTCCAGGGTCCCTTCCAGCCCTTGGATTTTCATTCTATTCTGTTCATTCTATTCTGTATTCTATTTTGTTCTGCTTGGATCTAGTCTAATCTAATCTGTTGTTCTGTTCTATTCATTGTGTTCCGCTCTAATTCTGCTTGAATTCTATATTTATTCTATTCTATTCTGCATTCTATTCACCTTCCATTTTTCCCCCTCCTTCTCCTCTTCCTCCTCCCCATTCCTCCTCCTCCTCTATTCTATTCTTCATTCTAATTCTATTTTATTCCTATTCTATTCTCCTTCCTTCTTCCCTCCTCCTATTCTATTCCATTCCATTCTATTCTTTTCTATTCTACTATTCTATTCTAATTCTAATTCTAATCTACTCTATATTCTACTCCCATAACAGATAACAGATAATCAGAGTTGGAAGAGACCTAATAGGTCATCTAGTCCAACGCCCTGCCCAAGCGGGAGACCCTACACCATTCCTGACAGAGGGCAGTCTGATCTCTTCTTGAAGCTCCCACAACTTCCGAGGGCAACTTCTGTTCCATCGGTCAATTGCTCTCACTGTCAGGAAGTTCCTCCTTATTTCCAGGTTGAAACTCTCCTGATTCAGCTTCCATCCTTTATTCCTTGTCTGGCCTACAGGTGCTTTAGAAAATAGATTGACCCCTTCCTCCTATTCTATTCTATTCTATTCTATTCTATTCTATTCTATTCTATTCTATCCTACCCTTACTCTATTCTATCCTACCCTTATTCTATTCTATTCTTCATTCCTCTATTCTATTCTATCTTACCCTTATTCTATTCTATTCTTCATTCCTCTATTCTATTCTATTCTATTCTATTCTATTCTATCTTACCCTTATTCTATTCTATTCTTCATTCCTCTATTCTATTTTATTCTATTCTATTCTTCATTCCTCTATTCTATTCTATTCTATCTTACCCTTATTCTATTCTATTCTATTCTTCATTCCTCTATTCTATTCTATTCTATTCTATCTTACCCTTATTCTATTCTATTCTTCATTCCTCTATTCTATTCTATTCTATTCTATTCTATTCTATTCTATTCTATCTTACCCCTATTCTATTCTTCATTCCTCTATTCTATTCTGTTCTATTTTATATTCCTCTATTCTATTCTATTCTATTCTATTCTATTCTATTCTATTCTATTCTATTCTATTCTATTCTATTCTATCTTACCCCTATTCTATTCTATATTCCTCTATTCTATTCTATTCTATTCTATTCTATTTTCCTCTATTCTATTCTATTCTATTCTATTTTATTCTATTTTCCTCTATTCTATTCTATTCTATTTTCCTCTATTCTATTCTACATTCCTATTCCTATTTATTTCTATTTCTAGAGCTAACACCACCATCCCTGCCTCCTTTTTCTTCTTTTATGGTTTTTAACTTCTTCGTGCTGGCTGGGGAATTCCGGGAGTTACAGCGCACACATCTTAAAAGTCTACAAAGCTGAATCTCTAGAGAGATTCTCCATCATCCAGGTCATGGTTGTTCTAAAGGTGTTTTTTTTCCAAGAGGTAACCGGACTTTCTTTGTTTTTCTCTGAAGACGTTTCGCTTCTCATCCAAGCAGCTTCTTCAGCTCTGACAGGATGGTGGGGAAGGGAAGGAGTTATACTCCTTGCAGACAGCTGGTCATTGGCATCCTTTTTAGAGAGCCGTTGAGGCCACTTGGAGGTTTATCTGTGCATAAACGGATGCCAATGATCAGCTGTCTACCAAGAAATATGAATCCTTCCATTCCCCACCATCATCCAATCAGAGCTGAAGAAGCTTCTGGGATCAGAAGCGAAAACATTTTCAAAGAAAAAACAAAGACGTTTGATTGCCACTTAGAAAAAAAAATCACCTTTGGGTCAACGAAGTTGAAAACCATGGATGTAGATTGTGGCCAGTTCAGTCCCCTTGCAAATCCTCTGCGTTAGAGGATTGCACCCGATACCTCAGATCATCTCTAATGATCTAAGTGCTAGAGCCCACTGTAACTACATAGCCAAAAAGGCGCTAAGAGTTGTTAACCTAATCTTACGTAGCTTTTCCTCTGGTAATATTACACTAATAACTAGAGCATACAAAATATTTGCTAGACCCATACTCGAATACAGCTCATCAGTCTGGAACCCACATTACGTATCTGATATTAGCACAGTTGAGAAAGTCCAGAAATATTTCACAAGAAGAGTTCTCCACTCCTCTACTTGTGGCAGAATACCTTATGCCACCAGACTTGAAATTCTAGACCTAGAAAACCTAGAACTACGCTGCCTTCGGCCCGATCTAAGTATGGTATATAAAATCATACATTGCAATGTCCTACCTGGCAATGAATACTTCAGCTTCAACCATAACAACACAAGAGCAAACAATAGATACAAACTCAAGGTTAACCGCACCAAACTGGATTGCAGGAAATACGACTTCAGCAACAGAGGGGTCAATGTCTGGAATACTCTACCTGACTCTGTGGTTTCTTCCCCAAGCCCCAAAAACTTTAACCTTAGACTGTCTGCTATTGACCTCACCCCTTTCCTAAGAAGTCTGTAGGGAGTGTGCATAAGTGCACCAACGTGCCTACCATCCCTGTCCTATTGTTTCTTTTATTTTTCTTATATGTACCCACTTCATGTATTCATAACTATGTATATACTTATACCTATTATCTTGTAAGCGATTGACAAATCAAATTAAATAAATAAATAAATAAATAAATAAATAAACCAGCCACAACCAGGGGTGGGATTCTACCGGTTAAGTTATCTTGAGTGTTGTTGTTAAGTTTGCATCTGGTTCGCCAAACCAGTATTTGAACCTACTGGCTGACCTTGCTCTCCTCCCCCCTCCTCCCTCCCAGGAGTCTCCATGTGGCCTATTTTCCATGCAGGTAAGTGCAGAGCCTCTGGGGCAGGGAAAAAGGGCCCTCTGGAAGTCTGGAAATGGGCCTGTTTCCGGTTTCCAGAGGGCCTCCAGAGCCTAGGGCAGGCCTTTTTTACCCTCCCAGAGGTCTCAGGGAAGCCTCCAGATTCTGGGAAAGGCAAAAAACAGCCTTCCCAGAAGTTCCCCTAGGCCAGGGATAGGGAACCTTGGCTCTTTTATCACTGATGGACTTCAACTCCCAGAATTCCTGAGTGAGCCATAAAAGGTTCCCCATCCCTGGCCTACTGGTTTTTCAGTTGTGAGGGAAATCAATTTTTGACTTGAATGGGACTGTTTAATATACAAATGTAGGACATATTCTTTATATGTATTATATGTATATTATTTATATTCATAAAGAATATGTCCTACATTTGTATATTAAACAGTCCCATTCAAGTCAAAAATTGATTCCCCTCACAACTGAAAAACCAGAAGGCCAGGGATGGGGAACTTTTTATAGCTCATTCAGGAATTCTGGGAGTTGAAGTCCATAAGTGATAAAAGAGCCAAGGTTCCCTACCACTGGGCTAGATCAATGGTCACCAACCAGTAGGCCAGGGATGGGGAACCTTTTATGGCTCACTCAGGGGTTCTGGGAGTTGAAGTCCATAAGTGATAAAAGAGCCAAGGTTCCCTACCCCTGCCCTAGGCCACTGTCAGAATCGGCTGGCTGTCAGGACTCCGACATGCACCCCCGTTCAAATCATAAGTCTCTAGTTGCATCTCTCAGAGTGAAAAAGATTGATTTATGAGGAGTTGACAAGTTGACGTTTCCTGGTTGCAGCCGATTCTGACACATCATTCATTTCCCCCTTGACCCTGGTCTTCCCCTCACCCACGGCATGACATTCTCCAATGGGACACATCCATAGCCCACAGTCATCAATCATACTCTCCAGTAATAATGTTGCGTGCCAGAAGCTTCGGTTGCCAAAGCAATTATCTGAAGCATTTAAGGAATGTACTGCTTCCCCAATCCCATCCCTGGCCACAGCCCAGGAATCTGCAGAAGTCTCCAACCCCTACAAGGGCCAAACATCGGAACAGCCGAAATGTCTTTGGGTCTGGTGATGCCATAGGGACAAGTCCCGTGGTAGGGCTTCTGCGAGGAGGCTGGGCTGATGAGTTCACCCATCCAGGCTTCATGTGAGTCCCGGCACGTCTGTTCAAACCTGGGCCAGACATAGCGGGGTGGGAGGTTGCAAAAATAAAACATGCCCAGGACTGGAATCTGCCTACCGAGGTTGGCTCTCCTAATTTGGAGGTTGGTTGGAGTATCTCTTACACAGCCCGGCCGGCCTTCTTCAACATTTCACAACCCCCACAAAAAAGTAGGAGAGCCAGAAGAGATGAGGAGGTCTGCAGCTGGCCTTGAACCGTGCCTCAAATTAAACTGGCTTTAAAGGGGAATCAGGAAACCGATCAAGGTAGAGGAAAAAGTAGGTCAAATTAGAAAGCTAACTAAATCTTCCACCTCGGCTTGCCTTCCAATCCTTGAATTTTGTGCCTCAAACTGGGTCCTTGGTTAGCTGGTACATAGAATTCTTTATTGGCCAAGTGTGATTGGACACACAAGGAATTTGTCTTGGTGCAAATGCTCTCAGTGTACATAAAAGTAAAGATACATTTGTCAAGAGTCAAGAATCATAAGGTACAACACTTAATGATAGTCATAGGGTACAATAAGAATAGAATAGAATAGAGTAGAATAGAATAGAGTAGAGTAGAGTAGAGTAGAGTAGAATAGAATAGAATAGAATAGAATAGAATAGAATAGAATAGAATAGAATAGAATAGAATAGAATAGAATAGAATAGAATAGAATAGAATAGAACAGAACATAATTCTTTATTGGCCAAGTGTGATTGGACACACAAGGAATTTGTCTTGGTGCAAATGCTCTCAGTGTACATAAAAGTAAAGATACATTCGTCAAGAGTCAAGAATCATCAGGTACAACCCTTAATGATAGTCATGGGGTACAAATAAGCAATCAAATCATACTAGGAAACAGTCAATAAAAATTGTTAGGATACAAGCAACAAGGTTACAGTCATACAGTCACAAGTGGGAGGGGATGGGTGATAGGAACGATAAGAAGATTAATAGTAATAGTAATGCAAACTTAGTAAAAAGTTGGACAGTGTTGAGGGAATTATTTATTTAGCAGACTGATGACTCCCCTTGTGTTTAGTTGCTCTGGTGTGCAGTGCTCTATAGCGTTGTTTTGAGGATAGGAGTTGAAACAGCTTATGTCCAGGATGTGAGGGGTCTGTAGATACTTTCACAGCCCTCTTTTTGACTCATGCAGTATATACAGGTCCTCCATGAAAGGCAGGTTGGTAACAATTGTTTTTTCTGCAGTCCTAATTATCCTCTGAAGTCTGTGTCTGTCCTGTTGGGTTGCAGAACCAAACCAGACAGTTATAGAAGTGCAGATGACAGACTCAACAATTCCTCTGTAGAACTGGATCAGCAGCTCCTTGGGCAGTTTGAGTTTTCTGAGTTGGCGCAGGAAGAACCTTCTTTGCTGTGCTTTTTTGATGACGTTTTTGATGACATCTGGGCTCCATCCAGCAGTTTTTCTCCCCATTTACATCCTGCTCCTTTGGGGACCTTGTTTTAAGAGACCATTAAACAAGTTTTAAACCAGGATAAGCAGGTGCTTAGCGAGGATCTCCAAGCAATTGATGATAATCATCATTATCCATTCAGCCGTGTCCGACTCTTGCCGATTCTCTGGGCCAGATTCTCTCCATACCTTCCGATCTTGCCCAGCTTCTTTGAGTTGTTCTATGATTTGGCCGGGGCCAGCTTTGATGGTATCCCTCTGCCTCCCCTTGTTTTAAAAATCAGAATAGAGCTGGAAGGGACCTTGGAGGTCATCTAATCTAACCCCCTGCTCAAGGCAGGAGATGTCATACCAGGTCAGACAAGTGGCTGTTCAGTCTCTTCTTAAAAACCGCCAGTGATGAAGCACCTACAACTTCTGTTCCACTGG
This sequence comes from Bungarus multicinctus, assembly GCA_023653725.1. Classification (NCBI taxonomy): domain Eukaryota; kingdom Metazoa; phylum Chordata; class Lepidosauria; order Squamata; family Elapidae; genus Bungarus; species Bungarus multicinctus. The sequence continues at coordinate 2,156,875 of CM042845.1, forward strand.
TTAATTGTCCTCCCTGTTAGGAAGTTTCTCCTCAATTCCAGGTTGCTTCTCTCCTGGATTAATTTCCATCCATGGTTGCTTGTCCTGCCTTCTGGTGCTTTGCAGAATAATTTGATCCCCCTCTTCTTTGTGGCAGACCTTCAAATATTGGAATACTGCTATCATGTCCCCCTCCCTCTTAAGCTTCTTTTCTCTAGACGAACCCAAACCCAAATCCTGCAAATTGTTCTTTATATATTTTAGTCTCCAGGCCTTTAATCATCTTAGCTGGTCTTCTCGGCACTTTTTCCAGTCTCAACATTTTTTCTGTAATGGGGTGACCAAAACTGGATGCAGTACTCCAGGTATGGCCTTATCAAGGTTTTCTAAAGTGATATTAATACTTTACGTGATTTTGATGTTCTGCCTCTCTTTATACAACCAAGGATTGCATTGGCTTTTTAAGCTGCTGCTGTATGCTTTGAATTGATTGGATTTTTAATAGTCATTGTATGTATATGCACAGTATTCATACAACGAAATTCACATAACACCCAGAAACCAGACCCAACATGCACACACATATCAAACACCTTCCCACCCGTCAAAAATTCCCCGCCTCCTAAAAACACACAAGCATTTACACAACAGATCAAGAACTCCTGTCCACCAGCTCACTGATGGTGGTCTTTAAGTTCATTGTTAAGTGCAACTATAGCTCTGGGATAAAACTCTTCAGAAAAGGTGTGGTCCGAGTTTTAATTGTTCTATATCTTCCGCCAGAAGGCAACAGTTCACAGAGATTGTAAGCAGGATGGGAAGAGTCTCTGAGAATGTTGTGCGACTTCCTCAAACAGTGAGATGTGAAGATGTTGTCCAGGGCTGGTAGCTGAAGACTAATGATATTCTGGGCAGTTTTTAATGATTCTCTATAGAACATTTTTGTCTGCTACAAGAGCTGCGCCCATATCATGCAAAGATGCCATATGTCAGGTCACTCTCAATGGTGCTGCGGTTAGTAGGACAGAAGTAGATGCTGAGATAGATTTATCTTCCTGAGCATTCCCAGAAAGTACAGCTTCTTCTGTGCCTTCTTTAGAAGCATGTTAGCATTCATAGTCCATGCTGCTTCGGTACACATTTCTTGGGCGGCGGGACTGGTTTCCTTTTATGGCTCACTTTTCCAAACACAATTGCTTTTTCCAGTGACTTCCTCCACATGACATAGCTAAAAGAAGTGAGACACATTTTTTGTGATTTTGTGCTGTCTTGGTGTTATACACTCAATACATGCTTGTTGGTTACCTCTGTTGTCCAAGGAAGACGCAGGCGCCGTTTCCAACACCATAGCTAAAAAGTCGAATTTCTTTCCATCTTGCTTTTGTAAAGTCCAACTTTCACAACCCTCCTTATCCATCCTCAACCCATCTGGATCAGAGATGGCATTCAGCAGGTTCTGACCAGTTCTGGAGAACCGGTAGCAAAAATTTTGAGTCGTTTGGAGAACTGGCAAATACCACCTTTGACTGGAGATTTTACAGTATCCTTCCCCAGTCATGCCTACCAAGCCTCACCCACAGAACCGGTAGCAAAAAAATTTGAATTCCACCACTGATCTGGATCTTTAGATATCTGTCCAAAGACACAGTAGGAACCCTAATAACCAAAATATCCCAAATCCTGAAATCAGAGCTTGCTTAATTACAGGTGCTGGGAAAAAAATGAGAAGAAAATCAGTAAAAAAAAAAGTACAGAGCGATGGATAGTCAGTTAAGAAATGTTACAAGTGGCTTCAAATGAAGGTTTTTGGGGTTTTTTTTTTTGCCTCGTTCAATAGTGTGGCTAACATATCCTTTCCAGAACCACAAAACTGGTTAATTAAAATCAATCAATCCATCACTTTTGCTGCCCTTGAATTTTTTCAGAAAAATGTGTGGATGAAAGAAAGGCCAACTTCTGACAGGAGGAACTTTATTTCCAAGGGATATTGTAAAGCTCCTTTTGCAACCACGTAAATGTAAGGCTTTGTATCAGAGATCGATGGAAAAGCAGAAATAAGGCAATAGATCAATGTTATTCCTTTGACTATAAATTGATCGTCTTGGTTTTATCGACAAAAACCTCCTCTTCTAAAAGGAAATGGTTCCGAGTTAAAACGTTAGCCTGGATGTTGATTTTGAAGTCTCAAAAACACATCTATTAATTATAGGGTGAGATGACAAAGTTGCTATGCATTTTTGTACCATTTTCTCACCAAAAAGCTTTTTTTTTAAAAAAAAAAAAAGTGTCTTTAATCCCTCGTCATCTGTGCCAAGAGCTGTATTTTATTCTGCCTGGATCTGAAAATTTGCATTTTCTCACCAGCTTGGATCATCTAATAAATTCTGCTCAGAGTTTCTAAATATATATATATATATTAATATATTAAAATATGTTAATATATGTAGACACAAAATACCAGAGTTGGAAAGGACTTTGGAGGTCTTCTAGTCTATCCCCCTGTTCAAGCAGCAGATCTTAGACCATTCCAGATAAATTAAGATAATCAGAGTTGGAAGGGACCTTGTAGGTCATCTAGTCCAACCCCCCACCCAAGCGGCAGTCCAGTCTCTTCTTGAAGGTCTCAAGTGATGACGTTCCCACAACTTCTGAGGGAAACTTCTGTTCCATGGGTTGATTGTTCTCACTGTCAGAATGTTTCTCCTTATTTCCATTCCAAACAGATAGCTGTCCAATCTTTTTTTAAAACCTTCCAGTGATGGAGCACTTACAACTTCTGGAGGGAAACTATTACAGTGGCTAATTGTTCTAACTGTCAGGAAGTTTCTCCTTAATTCCAGGTTGCTTCTCTCCTTGATTAGTTTCCATCCATGGCTTCTTGTCCTGCTTTTGGAGAATCAGTTATTTTATATACATCATATTTGGAAAATACGAATGTATGTATGTAGCTATTGATTGTTTTAAACAGGCTGGGTTGGGGACTTTATATGTTGCAATTATTCATTGCGTGTGGAATCCATCGAGGGTTTGATATTTTTTTCTAGTTTGGCTAAAATTAAAATTAATTTTATTTTTTTCTGCAATTTGGTCTCCGCGGGAAGGAGGAGCCCCCTATTTACTGGACAGAGATAGGCGTATCATGACCAATTCTATTCTAAGAAGGTGTCAGCATGTTTCTGCAGAGAGGTGGCTAAATTTAGAGAGGGCCCCCCCCCACCCTCGGTGGCTTTAAAAACACTTTGGACAAACACCCCTCCCAACCCCAAAAACAATTGTGGAAAGGGGATCTCATCCGTGAGGAATGTACCCCAGGAAATGCTTCTGTGTCCCCTGACAAGAGTTGTTATTGGCCAATAGGGACAGCTAAAGAGAAAAAAAGAAATAGAAGAAAATAAGAGGACAGGGAACTGGATTGTAGCCAAAGTACTGTGTATCGACAGACGGCAAAGCATCATGTCAGGTGTGAGGTTGGTATGTCGACTGGACAAGCTCTTAGTTCAGCCAGATAGGAGAAACCAGCCCAGATAAGCTGAGAAAACTGGCTGGCGGTTGAGAAGGAACGCCATGCTCGGCGTGAAACATGCTGTTCCAGCATTATTTTAAATTTTTTTAAAATTTTAACCTGGTTTTAATTTCTTTTAATACTCGTTTATATTTTAATTAGAGCCACACTATATTCAATTTTTAAATTTTAATATTATCATGTTGTGTGTTGTATTTGTGCTCTGTATATGTGTTTTTATTGGCTGTTCACCACCCCGAGTCCCTTTGGGGAGAGGGGGACGGTATATAAATCGAATTAATAAATAAATAAATTATTTTGTCCGGGAGAGAAGAAGAATCTTGAGGAATCTGAATGATTATAGAGATAGAATAGAAATAGAGAATAGGATAGGATAAAGAAGAAACCTCAAGAAAGTAATACATCGATAGAAAGATGAAATACTGTAGATAAAGATAGATAATGAATAAGAATGATAAAGAAAGGCAAAAACTATTAGGAATATGTACGAATAGGTGATGGAAATATGGATTAATACAGAATCTCGATGTAATTACTGTTGAAAACGTGATTGTGTACTGGTGGAAAACTATAAAAATTATTTGAAAAAAAAAAAGAATAGGATAGGATAGAAGATAGGATAGAAGATAGGATAGAATGGAATAGAGAATAGAATGAAATAGAATAGTTGGAAGGGACCTTGGAGGTCTTCTAGTCCAATCCCCTGCCTAGGCAGGAAACCCTACACCACTTCAGACAAAGGGTTATTCAACATCTTCTTAAAAACTTCCAGTGTTGGAGAATTCACAACTTCTGGAGGCCAGTCGTTCCACTGGTTAATTGTTCTCACTGTCAGGAAATTCCTCCTTAGTTCTAGGTTGCTTCTCTCCTTGATTATTTATTTATTTATTAAAATTTATATACCGCCTTTCTCCCGAAGGACTCAGGGCGGTGCACAGCCTACTAAAATCATATATATATAACAATTAAAATAGAATAAGGGCTGTAACCGAATCTAAAATCCCAACCTAAAATTCCACCCGTTACTTCTTGTCCTGCCTTCAGGTGCTTTGGGGAATAGCTTGACTCCCTCTTCTTTGGGGCAGCCCCTGAGATATTGGAAGGCTGCTATCCTGTCTTCCCTAATCCTTTTCATCAGACTAGACATACCCAGTTCTTGCAACTGTTCTTCGTATGTTTTAGCCTCCAGGCCCCTAATCATCCTGGTTGCTCTTCTTTGCACTCTTTCTGGAGTCTCAACCTCTTGTTTACATCGTGGCGACCAAAACTGGATGCAATATTCCAAGTATGGCCTTACCAAGGCCTTATAAAGTGGTATTAAACACTTCACGTGATCTTGAGTCTATCCCTCGGTTTATGCAGCCTAGAACTGTGTTGGCTTTTATTTATTTTTTGATACAGAAAAGTGATTGATTTGAGTGGGAAGGCACCCTAGGCCAAGGATGGGCATTGAAATCCACACAGCAGAAGGCTGCTGAGGTTGGCATCCCCATAGAGGGCATGGTCCAGGCTGCCAGGGTAGAATTCAGCTGGGGCAGTTAAAAGGCCAAAGCTAGAGTCCTGCAAAGTTGAGCAAAGAGATGGGTGAGAATTACGGTCTACATGGATGCAAAATCCATCTTTGAGAGTAGAGAAAGTCATTTATTAAACCCAATGCCTAGAGGGCCTTTGGGAAAATGCTCCACTGGAAGGAAGGGAGTCTGTTTCCTTTGTGGGGAAAGGAATCTTTTATTTCCTTCCTTCCTTCCTTCCTTCCTTCCTTCCTTCCTGCCTTCCTTCCTTCCTTCCTTCCTCTCTATTTCTTTCCTTTCCTGAATCTTTTCCTTCCTTCCTTCTCCCCTCCTCCTCTTCCTCCTTTCCTTTCTTCCATCTCTCCCTCCCCTTGCTTCCTCCCTCCCTCCCTCCTCTCCTTCTTTCACTTCCTTCTTCCTCCTCTTCTTTTCTCCCTCCCTCCCCTTGCTTCCTTTCTTCCTCCCTCCGTCCTCTCCCTCTTTCACTTCCTTCCTTCTTCTCTCCTCCTCTTCCTTCCTTCCTCCTTCCCTCCCCTTGCTTCCTTCCTTCCTTTTTGCAAATAACTCAAGGGACTGAACATGTCCATCACATCTCCCTCGTCCTCCTCTTTTCCCCACTACAACAACCTTGTGAGGTCAGTTGGCCTGAGAGAGTCAGACTGGCCGAAGGTCACCCAGCGGGCATTCCTGGCTAAGGCAGAACCTAAACTTCCAACTTCTCGCTTTCCAGGCTGATGCTTTAACCACTGGGGTCTCTAAGCTTTAAGTAACTTTAAGATTGGTAGACTTCAACTCCCAGAATTCCTCAGCCAGCTGGCTGAGGAATTCTGGGAGTTGAAGTCCACAAGTCTTAAAAGTTGCCAGGTTTGGAGACTCTGGCACTAGACTAAACCAAACTGGTTTTCCTCCCTCCTCTCCCTGAATTTTGAAAGCAGCCTTCATTTAAAAAGAAAAGAAATATCAATTTTAAATATATCGAGGAATAGAGAGAGTCCCCTCAGGTCCCTGCCAGCAAAGAGCCAAACACAGCTGGATGGGATATATCCATATTCGACCGTGCGAGAGCATCTCCATTCTTGGTGCAAACTCGGCTTTTTCAGGATGGGGCGTGTGTTAAGTCAGAGACTTCCACACATTCTCACACCTCAACACCCAACTGGAATGCAACGTTATCCCTGGGGAAGTGTGTGTGCGCGTGTGTGAGAGAGAGAGAGAGAGAGAGAGATCACCAGACAATGCAGGGAAGCTAATGTCCAACCAACACCAGGCGTCTGAGGAGGGAACTGAAAATGATGGATGCTTCAGAGAAGAAGTTGGGGAGCGTCAGCAAAAGGGGGAACAAAAGGCTCTTAGTTCCACCTGTGCACAGGTGTGCCAGGATTGCACAGGCAAGAAAATGGCCCCTTTGGGAGGAAACACGCTTTAGAACAACCCTAAGTTGCGTTATCAGAGGGATACAATCAAGACCAAGTGTGAGAGAGGAATCTTTTATATCTATTACCGATTAACAGATTTACAGAGTTGGAAGCAGAGGTGATATTCAGCCGGTTCTGACCCGTTCTGGAGAACCGGTAGCAGAAATTTTGAGTAGTCCGGAGAACTGGCAAATACCACCTCTGACTGGAGATTTTACAGTATCCTTCCCCTGCCACGCCCACCAAGCCATACCGACAGAACTGGTAGTAAAAAAATTTGAATTCCACCACTGGTTGGAAGGTACCTTGGAGGTCATCTAGTCCAACCCCCCACCCTGCCCAAGCAGGAGACCCTACACCATTTCTAACAGAGGGCAGTCGAATCTCTTTTTATTTATTTCTTATGTTCCAAATTATTAGAAACAATAAACCTCTGATCTTAAAGTAAGAATTGTTGCTTGTGTTGTTGACTTCGTTTCCTATTGGAATTTACCCCAATGCAATCCTAAGCTGCATTAACAGAGGGATACAATCAAGATCAAGGGAGGTACTAATACCACTCTGTAAAGCCTTAGTAAGACCACACCTAGAGTACTGCATCCAGTTTTGGTCCCCACATTATAAAAAAGAGGTTGAGACCAGGGGTGGGATTCAACAGGTTCGCACCTATTCGCTAGAACCGGTTGTTAATATTCTAAGCAGTTGGGAGAACCGGTTGTTAGAAGAAATTAGTGGCCTAATCCTGTAAGGAAGGCAGGAAGGAAACATTCTGGTGTTGCTTACAGAAACTGCCTCTCCGTTAACCCTGATTACATTCTTGGCAGGACTAGACTTCCTGTCTCAGGAATTTCTCTGGAGTTTTTTTCCCTTCCTTTGCTGGTACTTTGCCTGTGTGGAGTGACCATTCAAAGTTACAATGGCACTGAAATGTGACTTATGACCGTTTTTCACACTTACGACTGTTGCAGCATCCCCACAGTCACAAGAGGCCAGGCGAGGAGATGTGTGCCTCGATGTGAGTGATATTGAGGTGGCCACGCCCAGCCAATAACATGACCACCAAGCCATGTCCACCCAGTCACATGACCACCAAGCCATGCCCACCACCTAAGTCATGCCCACAGAACCGGTTGTTAAAAAATTTGAATCCCACCCCTGGTTGAGACTCTAGAAAAAATGCAGAGAAGAGCAACCAGGATGATTAGGGGACTGAAGGCTAAAACCTACGATGGACGGTTGCAGGAACTGGGATTGGCTGGTTTAGGGAAGAGAAGGAGCAGGGGAGGCAGGAGAGCAGCCTTCCAATATTTGAGGGGCTGCCACAGAGAGGAAGAAGGGGTCAAGCTATTCTCCAAGGCACCCGAAGGCCAGACAAGGAACAATGGATGGAAACTGAACAAGGAGAGATTCAACCTGGAAATAAGGAGGAATCTTCTGGCAGTGAGAACAATCAACCCACGGAACAGAAGTTGCCCTGGGGAGTTGTGGGAGCTTCATCCCTGGAGCCTTTCGAGAAGAGACTGGACTGCCCTCTGTCAGAAAGGGTGTAGGGTTGGACTGAGCAAACAGAGATTCAACCTGGAAATAAGGAGAAGGTCCCTTCTACAAGGTGCCTTCCAACTCTGTTATTCTGTTTTGACTACCTGTATTTCATTTGGTTGGGTAGATAATAACCTACCCTTTGCTGACCGCAAAATCCTGCAGGCCCCTCCTGGCATTTTTAATTGGAATAGAATAACAGAGTTAGAAGGGACCTTGGAGGTCTTCTAGTCCAACCCCCGGCTTAGGCAGGAAACCCTACACCACTTCAGACAAATGGTTGTCCAATCTCTTTTTAAAAACTTCCAGTGTTAGAGCATTCACAGCTTCTAAAGGCAAGTTGTTCCACTGATGGATTGTCCTCATTGTTAGGAAGTTTCTCCTTAGTTCTAGGTTGCTTCTTTCCTTGATGAGTTTCTATCAGTTGCTTCTTGTCCTGCCCTTAGGTGCTTTGGAGCATAGCTTGACTCCCTCTTCTTTGGGGCAACCCCTCAAATACTGGAAGACTGCTATCATGTCTCCCCTGGTCCTTCTTTTCATCAGACTAGACCAGTGGTAGGGAACCTTGGCTCTTTTATCACTTATGGACTTCAACTCCCAGAATTCCTGAATGAGCTATAAAAAGTTCCCCATCCCTGGCCTACTGGTTTTTCAGTTGTGAGGGAAATCAATTTTTGATTTGAATGGGATTGTTCAATATACAAATGTCCTAATTTTTGACTAGAATGATCAATATTCTTTACATGTCCTACATTTGTATATTAAACAGTCCCATTCAAGTCAAAAATTGATTTCCCTCACAACTGAAAAACCACTAGGCCAGGGATGGGGAAACTTTTATGGCTCACTCAAGAATTCTGGGAGTTGAAGTCCATCAGTGATAAAAGAGCCAAGGTTCCCTACCGGTGGACTAGACATACCCAGTTCCTGCAACCTGTTCTTTGTATGTTTTAGCCTCCAGTGTCCTAATCCTTTTTGTTGCTCTCTTTCCAGAGTTTCCACATCTTTTTTACATCATGGCGACCAAATCTGAATGCTGCATTTCAAGGGTGGCCTTACCAAGGCTTTATAAAGTGATATTATTAACACTTCACGTTTAATTACAGAGACTCCCCTTGGAAAGACCCTCGAAATAATTTCGTTTGAAAGGGGAACAGCTTCTTTTCCCCAAGGGAGACTCTCTTTTTAATTCGTTTTCATTTACTCTGTTTCATCGGAAGGCTTTGCACCGGACCCCCTCCTTTTAAGCTGATGGCTCTCCAAACTTGGTGGCAGCAGGGTCCTTTTGGAAATAAAAGGAGAGTTGTGGGGTGGGGTGGGGGAAGCATTAAACCTCCGAAGTGCGAACAATGAGATGACAGCTACCCTCACTCAGACTCCAGGTCTGCAGCCCCAAGAACGGCTTATCAAACGTTTCCAAAGTGTGAGGTTTCAAAACTCGGGCTTCTAATCGGTAGTGATGACAAGTCACTGTTCTGACATCTACACACACATACACACACACACAAACACACACACAGTGCTCCAGCCCTGCAGCACATAGGCACATTGCTACTTCCAGGAAGTGGGTTTTTTTTTTTAAAGGGGAGGTGGAAACTCCTCTAACCCAGCCTCTTTTTCAATAAAAGAAGAATTTGGCAAATTGGGATTTGGGAGGGCGGCATCCATGGGCTGGGTCCCTGGGGGGGGGGGGGGGGGGGGAGGAAGGCAGGTGGTTTAGAATGTGGGAGTGGGCTGCCTCCCCATCAGCACCTGCCAGGCCTGTTTGGGCCCCTTGCAAATTCTTTTAATCGGGGCCGTTCCAATTGAAGGATAACTGTATCTCCCTTGCAGTCCATTCGTCTGGCAAATCAGCTGGCCAGGGGTGAGTGGGAGACTTTGCAAACAAGATTCAAGTTGTAAAAAATGAACCCAGAAAAATTATTGGCAGGAGACTATTAGAAGTCTCTTTTCTTTCTTTCTTTCTTTCTTTCTTTCTTTCTTTCTTTCTTTCTTTCTTTCTTTCTTTCTTTCTTTATTTCTTTCTTTCTTTCTTTCTTTCTTTTTTCTTTTATTTCTTTCTTTCTTTCTTTCTTTTCTTTCTTTCCTTTCTTTCTTCTTTCTTTCTTCTTTCTCTGTCTGTCTCTGTCTCTCTCTATCTATCATCTATTTTTCTCTATATCTATCATCCATCCATCCATCCATATCTAATCTATTTTATATCTTTCTATCTCTCTATCTCCCTCCCTCTATCGTTTATCTATCTATCTATCTATCTATCTATCTATCTATCTATCTATCTATCTATCCATCATCTATCTATCTATCTATCTATCTATCTATCTATCTATTCTATATATCTCTCTATCATCTCTATATTCTATCTGTCTATGTCTATCCATCCATATCTAATCTCTCTCTCTCTAATCTATTTTATCCCTCCCTCCCTCCATCTATCTACCATCTACCTATCTAATCTATTTAATCTATCTATCTACCTTTTGCCAAATCCTAATTCCAGGTAATTCTCAAGTTACAACCACAATTGAGCCCAACATCTATGTTGCTAAGTGAAACATTTATTAAGTGAGTCTGCCCCATTTTACAACTTTTCTTGCCACAGTCGTTAAGCGGATCACTGCAGTTCTTAAATTAGTCACCCGGTCGTGAAGCGAATCTGGCCTCCCCATCGACTTTGCTTGCCAGAAGGTCGCCAAAGTGGGATGTCGTCCCCGGGATGCTGCGACCGTCACAAACACTGAGTCAGATGCCAAGCACCTGAATTTTGATCACATGACTACAGAAATGCTTGCCATGGTCGTAAGGGGTGGGCGGGGCCAGCCAGGAGTGGGATTTGGGGGGGGGTTCTCCAAACTGCACAGAATCTTAGCTAGGGGCTCTCCCGAACCCCTGCCAACTCCCAGCAGCACCCACCCCTGGCTCAGTTGCGGCCATAGTTCGAGGACTATGGTACCTGCATTATTTTTCAGCAGGAACCACACCCCTCCCAACTCTGTCCTTTGGTGTTACAGTTCTGATCGACACCCATAGTGTCGTGCCACTATTTGTGTCCTGCCCCTGTTGGAGCCTGATTCCTAGGGGGAGGTCAAGCAGCTGACAGGGAGTAGGAGTGTGGCTCCGGTGGCTGTGGAGGAAACTGGGGAAGGGCACAGTCCGGCTGGGCATTCAGAAGAAAACTCAGATCCACCCGCTCTTCATCCTAGGGCACTCAGGGAGGAACGGATAAGGGAGCAACGTGGGTTACAGGGGAGAAAAGGGCCCTGATTCCCTTCATTAGCTGCAGCTGGGAAAATAGGATAAAGAGGGTGTTTGCGCACTGCTCCTTGCTGGAAGCAAAGGATGCATTATCTTTCTTTATCCTCGTTCTGGCGTCCTCCCTATTGTATGTGTTTCGTTATCTTTTGGGTTCTGCAATTCCTTATCCTTTCCTGCCTCGTTAATTGCTGCAGCTGTGGTTTATGTTGATTTTTATTTATAATTTCTATGTATTTTGGGTTCGGACTGAATTTCTTCCCTTTAAAGACTGTTCTTGGGAGAGTTTTTTTCTCCAGCCAATGATAACTGGACATTGGAGGCCAAGTTGGAGGTATTAAGGGGACTTTACTTACTTTTGTGATTTTGTTGCTTTTGTGCCATGCCCCTTTGGGTCCTCACAATTTGACAACAACAATAACAACGCGACTACAAACGTCGCGCATTCGGTGCCGGAAGCCCAACCAAGAGGGCACCCATTCATTCTCTTAATGATCTTTTTTTTCTCGCCATGGCCGAGGAAGACCCTCTCCACCTCTTAGCATTTGCAAAGGACAAACTTCAGGGTGGGCAGGCAGGGGTGGGGCAGGGTCCATGCCCCTACGTGCCCCAGTAATTTGCAGGATCAGCTGCCTCCAGAGGGGCTCCAGGCAGAATTAGAAAGAAGGGCTGGACTGAAAGGTTGGAGGTTAATCTCCGCTGTCCCCAGATGGAAATGTTAAAATCTCTAACAAAAAAGCAAGAACTCATTAGGGGGACCTCCAGGTGCCAGGGCAATCTATCTGAACCGCTGGCACGGAACTAAATGCTGGGCCGCCCACCAGCTCAGCCAGCCTTCTGCTCTCCTGTTATTTATAGAAAGGACCATCCGTCCAAAGCCAAGAAGGAAATGTTTGACCCGTCGCATTTTCTAAAACGGATGGGCCATGCTTAGCTTAGCCCAGAGGGTCTCCAAACCTTGGCAACTTTAAGACTTGTGGACTTCAACTCCCAGAATTCTCCAGCTGGGAGAATTCTGGGAGTTATGCACAAGTCTTAAAGTTGCCAAGGTTGAAGACCTCTGGTTTAGCAGGATGTGTTACGTGGTCCCCTAAACCCCCATTTAGATTCTCCCCTGGCTGAAACAAAATGGGAGATTTGGGGGCTGCAGGCAGTCCTCAAGTATACGACCACAAAAGAATTAGAATAGCAGAGTTGGAAGGGACCTTGGAGGTCTTCTAGTCCAACCCTCAGCTTAGGCAAGAAACCCTATACGGTTCCAGCCAACTGGTTGTCCAATCTCTTCTTAAAAACTTCCGCTGTTGGATCATTCACAACTTCTGGAGGCAAGCTGCCAGGCTTTGAAGCATCTTGAAAGACCAAACACAGCAGAAAGATCAATCCATCAGAATAGAGCTGGAAGGGGCCTTCGAGGTCTTCTAGTCCAGCCCCTCTGCTCCAGCAGGAAACCCTATACCACTTCAGACCAATGGTTATTCAACATCTTTTTAAAAACTCCCAGTGTTGGAACACCCACAACTTGTGAGGGAAGTTGTTCCACTGGTTAATTGTTCTTCACTGTCAGGAAATTCCTCCTTAGTTCCAGGCTGCTTCTCTCCTTGGTGAGTTTCCATCCTTTATTGCTTCTTGTTCTGCCCTCGGGTGCTTTGGAGAATAGCTTGACTCCCTCTTCTTTGGGGCAGGCCCTGAGACATTGGAAGGCTGCTATCATGTCACATCTAGATCTTCTTTTCATTAGACACTAGACATACCCAAGTTCCCGCAACCTGATCTTCATATGTTTTATCCTCCAGTCCCCTGATTGAGCCCCAAATTTCCACAGAAGGTTAATATAAATCCTGCCACCATTGTGGCTGCATTTCTGTTGAAACCCTTTATTGATGGATTGATTGGTTTGATTTGTCAACCACTTACAAGATTATGAGAATAAACATGAGTATAAATACAGGAAATAGGTACGAATAAATGGAGACAATAGGATAGGGATGGTAGGCACGATTGGGCACTTATGCACGCCCCTTACAGACCTCTTAGGAATGGGGTGAGGTCAATAGTAGATAAGTTTCTCTAAAGGTGCATTTTTCCTGGCCTCCCAGAAGTTGTGGGTGCTCCATCACTGGAGGATTTTCAAGAAAGAGGCTTGACAAAGCATTTGTCTGAAATGGAGTTGAAAGAAATATCCATCTGGTCCAGTTCCAAGCCGGGAGAAAGCCACTAGAGACAAAATGGAGGCTGGAGGCTGATTGGAAAGAGGGTCTGCAGAGCCATTGAGCACATGTGATTCTCGGTAGCTGACCCCACAGAGTTGAGATTGAGGGGTTTTTATACCTTCTCTTGAGCTTCGAACTTGAGCTTCCTGTTCCTGTGCAAGGGCATGTATTTTATTGGCTGTTGTCAGACTCCCATGGGGCCATGTGGGGTCATGTTGGTCTGAGATAAGTTTGGTTGAAGTTTGGGTTGATGCAATGAAAGGGCTTGTTGGGCAATTTCCATAGTAGCTGAGGGCTTAACCCTATCTTTGTTCAGACCTTGCTGCAGGGAATTTCAAAATATCCTGTCTTGAGTGGATTTCTGCCTGCAGTATTTTGCCTATGAATAGAGCTACCTAGATCTCAATAAGCTCTTTATCTCTTAAGTGCTGACATCGGCTGTGGGTTATTAAGAAAGGTGGGGGCTATTAAGAGTGAGTCTTTAAAAAAAACACATTTCTCCATTTCTCATTCAGGGAAATATATTCTGCCTTTCTCAAAATATTTCCTTCTTCTAGGAGAAGGGTGGGTGCTAACTTTCTAAAATGATATGGGTTTTTTTTTTGTTTAAGAATGGAGGAGAGACCCCTTGATTTTCTCTCTCTCTCTCTCTCTCTGTATATCTGTCTCTCTGTCTTTCTCTCTCTGCCTCTTTCACTCTCACTCTCTATCTATCTCTCTGCATAACTCTGTCTCTCTCTGTATATCTCTCTCTCATTTTCTCTCTGTATCTCTCTCTCTGTATCTCTCTGTGTGTATGTATCTCTGTGTATTTCCCTCTCTCTGTCTCTCTCTCTGTGTATCTCCCTCCCTTCCTCCATCTCTCTTTCTCTGTGTATCTCTCTGTCTCTCTCTCTGTCTGTCTGTATCCTTCTCTCTCTGTATCTCTCTCTCTGTGTATCTCTCTCTGTATCTGTCTCTGTCTGTGTGTATCTCTCTCTCTATATTTCTCTCTGTTTCTCTGTCTCTCTCTCTCTGTATCTCCCTCCCTGTATCTCTCTCTCTCTCTGTATCTCTGTCTCTGTCTCTGTCTCTCCCAAACTAGCTTGGAAGCATCAACATTTATGAAAACGGCTATTTCCTTTGTTCACAGCATGTTTCCACCGTTCTGAAAAATTAATGGATGGTTTCTAATTGGAGAGGCAGGCAGAGGTACCGCATTAAGCCACCCACTGGGGAGTCATCGGGGGGACGGACGGACCCCAAACTGTGCCAGGGCAGGAGGCCTTCAGGCTGCGTCATCCCGGGAGGGTGGAAGCGGGGGAAACAGCCTTCCTCTCTCCATAAGGCTGAGATCATCAGCTTCCCAAATAGACCCCGGGCCTTTTAAAGAAAGATAATCAATAAACCAAGGAGCGAGGCACTTCAGTTTGCAGGTTAACCCAAGTTTCACACTTTCGTTCTCCCTGTCCAAAAATAAAACTAGCTACAGCAGTGTTTGAGGGGCTGCCACGAAGAAGAAGGGGGTCAACTTATTTTCCAAAGCACCTGAAGGCAGGACAAGAAGCAACAGATGGAAGCTAATCAAGGAGAGATCCAATCTAGACCTAAGGAGGAATTTCCTGACGGTGAGAACAATTAACCAGTGGATCGATCAGCTTGCCTTCAGAAATTGTGGGTGTTCCAACACTGGAGGATTTTAAGGAGAGACTGGACAACCACTTGACTGAAATGGTATGAGGGGAGGGGGGCTGGTCTAGAAGACCTTCAAGGTCCCTTCAACTCTGTTACTTTGCATCTGTGATGACCCGGAGTTGTTCACAAATGTAACGAAATCCAAAACGTACATAAATATCCTTTAATGCCCCCAACTTGGCCCCGCTGGTCAATAATTCTCAGTTGGAGATAAAAACTTATTCAAAAATAGTCTTCGAAAGAAAGCAATACGGTCCGAACTTAATGAGCAGATAGAGGTGAAATAAAAAACCAAAACAAACTACAGCGAAGGAATTTCCACAACGGACCAGGATAATTACCAACTTCAAGGAGATAACAAGGCACAGTCTGTTGGAAGGACACCAGCCAAGATAACTTCAGCCCAAAATAAAACACACTTTGCTTCTGGCAACGCGGTGTTTTAACCGTCTCTCTTATATACTATTCTCCCCAGCTGCAACCAATGAGGAGGATCATTTATGTATGTATGTATGTATGTATGTATGTATGTATGTATGTATGTATAATGTAATTATTTGTCAATTGCTTACAAGATAATAGGTATAAGTAAAAACATAGTTATAAATACATGGATACATATAAGAAATATATATATATATATATATATATAAAAGAAACAATAGGACAGGGGCGGTAAGGCACGTTGGTGCGCTTATGCACGCCCCCTACAGACCTCTTAGGAAAGGGGTGAGGTCAATAGTAGACAGTCTAAGGTTAAAGTTTTTGGGCTTTGGGGAAGAAACCACAGAGTCAGGTAGAGTATTCCAGACATTGACCCTTCTGTTGCTGAAGTCGTATTTCCTGCAATCAAGTTTGGTGCAATCATGGCCGCTTCCTCTCTCATAAGCCAAGTTGTTGCCTTCTGTGTTCTTCCCTGCGTGTCCTAGGATGCAGCGGGGATGGGCCTGGTTCTTCTTCTGACTGCCCTACTGGCCTCTGCCCTTCCCCAGCCTCCTCCACAACCTGCAGAGCCACACCTCCACTCCCTGTCGGCTGTTCCTCCTCTCCCTCAGAGTCAAGTCTCCAACAGGGGAATGACAGCATCTCCCTAGGAGTTTCCTGCAGATAACTAACAATCGGAACTGGTCTCTTCACACATTATCCTTGACGAAATGTGCAAACTGTGTTTCCCGCGTCGGTTGAGGAGAGCACGTTTTTCTCCTTCTGTCCTGGCCACTTTTTACAGAGGCCCGATGGAGAGCATTTTAATAAACTGCATCCCTGTTTGGTTTGGTGATAACAGAGCCTCAGATAGAAAGTCCCTACAGAGAGTGGCGAGGACAGTGGAGAAGATTATAGGAAGCTCACTTCCCTGTTATTCAGAATACTGCTTATAAGCGCTATGGGCTTAGAGCTCCAAGCATTGTTAGAGACCCCACACACCCACTTCAGGGTCTGTTCCTGTTGCTCCCTTCTGGGAGGAGGTTTCGAAGTATTCCCAGCAGGAATACCTGATTCTGTAATGGCTTTATTCATTGTAAACTCACAAGATTCATTTTTCTCGCCACATACATGTACACATCTGAACTAGACAGTGGTGTTCCTCTGTGCCATATAATATACATGGGTATATATGCATAATTTTGTAATTTATTTATTTAGTCATGTCTAGTAAAGGTAAAAGTTCCCCTCTAGGGGGCAGTGCTCACCTCTGTCACAAAGCCAAAGAGCCAGCGCTGTCCGAAGACGTCTCCGTGGTCATGTGTCTGGCAGGAATGTCGCTGTTCCCTTCCCACCAAAGGGGTCCCTCTTTTTCTACTTGCATTTGTTAAGAGTCGGACTCTGATGAAAAGGAGGAACAGCCGACAGGGAGTGGAGGTGTGGCTCCGGAGGTTGTGGAGGAGGCTGGGGAAGGGCAGAGGCCGGCTGGGCAGTCAGAGGAAGAACCAGGCCCATCCCCTCTGCATCCTAGGACATGCAGGGAGGAGCGGAGAAGGAAACAACTTGGCTTACGAGAGAGGAAGCGGCCATGATCCCCCTCATTGGTTGCAGCTGGGAAGAATAGTATATAAAAGAGATGGTTAAAACACAGCATTGCCAGAAGCAAAGCGTGTTTTATTTTGGGCTGAAGATATCTTGGTTGGTGTCCTTCCAACAGACTGTGCCTTGTTATCTCCTTGAAGTTGGTAATTACTTATCCTGGTCCATTGTGGAAATTCCTTCACTGTAGTTTGTTTTAGTTTTTTTATTTCATCTCTATCTGCTTATTAAGTTCAGACTGTATTGCTTTCTTTTGAAAACTATTTTTGAATTAGTTTTATCTCCAATTGAGAATTATTGAACAGTGGGGCCAAGTTGGAGGCATTAAAGGATATTTATTTACGTGTTGGATTTGGTTACGTTTGTGTTACACTCCGGGTCATCGCAACATGCTTTTGAGTGGCTAGGTTGGCAGAAGCTGGGACAAGGAATGGGAGCTCACTCCGGAGCTAGGGATTCGAACCGCCGACTTGCCAACCTTTCTGAGCGACAAGCTCAGCATCTTAGCCACCGAGCCACCGCTCCCTAATTAGTCATGTTTACATAATGCATATTGGGGGCGGTGACTCCTTTGAGAGCTGCGATGCAACGCAATTTCATTTTAATGTATAAATGATTCGTGCACATTTCAAGTGACAATAAAGTTATTCTAAGTTGAATTTCGAAGTCTTTTCCCCTCTGAGCCGTTCTCACTGTCTTCTTGGTGAAAAGTCTGTCGACTTTTCAGTCTGGGATGGGCGCAAGCGGCCTGCAAGCGGTGGCCGAGCCGTACCCATCCAAAGGTTTTGATTCTCCTCTTGCTGTTCCATCCCCACCTGCAGAGAACGGAGGGATGGAGGGGCAGAGGTGCCAGAGTTTCATTTCCTCCTCCGACAAAGGATGAGCCAGCCTTAAACCAATCCCTCAGCTCTTCTTGGGCCCTGAGAGGGGGGCTTGGGAGGGCTTGAAGGGGGTATAAAAGCAGCCGAGAGAAGCAGGCTGGCACACACCTGGTTGGCGGGGTGGGAGGAGGAGGAAGACCGGAGAGGGTTTCCCTGTCCCAGAAAACTGCTGTGAAGCAAGGATGACCGGCCAGGTTCCTTACTCAGGTTGGCTTCTTCTGCTTCTGCTGCTCGATCAAGGAAGGGAGATCCAGGTAAGAGGGAGGTTGCACCACCTGGTGGACTTCTGCAGGCTGAAAGGATTGGTGGGCTCCCTTTGGAAGAAAGGACGGGATGCTGCGAGTCAGCTGGGGGTTCCCTCAAGGGAAGGCACCCCATGTGGACGGAGGCAAGGGCCCCACTGGGATGGGGAGGGAGGTGGAACCTCGGTTCTTGCTGCTAGGAGGCCAGCCAACTCCCAACTTTGCAAAGAGGAAATCAAATCTTGATTATCTCCCTCCTCTTCCATCTTCTCTTCTTCTTCCTCCTCTTCTCTTCCTCTTCCTCCTTTATCTTCTCCTCTCCCTCCTCTTTTCCTTCTCCTTCTCCTCTTCCTCTTTTTTCTCTTCTTCTTCTTCTTCCTCCTCCTCCTCTTTGCCTTCTCTTCCTCTTCTTCTTCCTCTTTTCCTTATTTTTCTCTTCTTCTTCCTCTTCCTGTCTTTTCCTCCTCTTCTTCTCTTTTGGCTTCTCTTCTTCCTTTTCTTCCTCCTCTTCTCTTTTCTTTCTCTTCCTCTTCTTCTCCATCTCCTCTTTCATCTTCTCCTCTTCCTGCTCCTCTTCCTCTTTTATAAAATTTTCCTCCTCTTCCTCCTTCTCCTCCTCTTCCTCCTCCTCTTTTTCCTCTTTTCCTCTTCCTCCTTCCTTTTCCTCCTCTTCTTCCTCCTTCTCCTCTTTTCCTTCTCTTCCCCTTCTTCTCCACCTCCTCCTTCATCTTCATCTTTTCCTTCCTGCTCCTCTTCCTCTTTTGCTCCTCTCCATCCTCTCCCTTGTCTCCTCCTCCTCCTCCTCCTCTTCTTCTTCTTCCTCCTCCTCCTCCTCCTCATCATCGTCACGCCCCCTCCTCTTCCTTGCTTGCAGAGCTTATCAACATTGTTGGAGGAAGACCTGGAGCCCTCCATGGGTACAGAAGAGATGGACCAGGCGCAGGAGGAGTCCCTGATGACTGGAGCCCTGGACCAGCCAGGCGTGGTCTTCCCGTGGGCCAGGAACCTGGAAAAGCACCCGGTTGATTTCCAGCAGCTTTTGAGAGAGCTGCTCAGCCCCAGAAGGCACCAGTCCAGGAGCAAAAAGGAGCCCTCGCAAGGCTGCTTCGGGGTCAAGCTGGACCGTATCGGGGCCTTCAGTAGGATGGGGTGCTGAACCCCAAGCAAGCAGGTGAGTCCCTGGCTGGAAACGTCATTTCAGTCAAAAAACGAAAGGAAAGAAAGTTACATGTTTTGCAACTAATTAGGATGGGCAGAAAGCCCACAGCCTGCCTGACCTCAGTTCAGGGAGACTGGTTGTCACTCAGGCTGAGGAATCAGTTCCAGCAATTTGGCTTAAACATTGCGCAGCAGCAGCCAAAAAAAGCCAATGCAATCCTAACCTGCATTAACAGAAGGATTCAATCAAGATCAAGTGAGATACTAATTACCACTCTATAAAGCTTTAGTAAGGGCACACCAGAGGTGGTATTCAGTCAGTTCTGACCAGTTCTGGAGAACCAGGAGCGCAAATTTTGACTAGTCCAGAGAATGGGCAAAAGAATCTCCTCTGACTGGCCCTGCCAACCCCATCTGTTGTCTGCCTCCCATTGAATCCCAGCTGATCGGCTGGGCCTCCTTTGGGAACGGAGCTGAAAAGCAGGATAGTGGGGTGGGGAGGGAATGGGGATTTTGCAATATATCCTTCCCCTGACATGCTCACCAAGCCACGCCCACAGAACCAGTAATACAATTTTTTTGAATCCCACCACTGGATCACATCTGGAGTATTGCATCCAGTTCTGGTCACCACATTATAAAAAAGAGGTTGAGACTCTAGAAAGAGTGCAGAGAAGAGCAACCAGGATGATGAGGAGACTGTTCACATACTATGAACAGTTGCAGAAACTGGGCCTGGCTAGTCTAGGGAAGAGAAGGATCAGGGGAGACAGGAGAGCAAGCTTCAAGTATTTGAGGGGCTGCCCCAGAGAGGAGAAGGGGTCAACCTATTTTCCAAGGCACCTGAAGGCCAGACAAGGAATAATAATGGATGGAAACTGATCAAGGAGAGATTCAACCTGGAAATATGGAGACATTTTCTGACAAGGAGAACAATCAACCAGTGGAATAGAAGTTGTGCGAGCTTTATCACTGGAAGCTTTCAAGAAGAGACTGGACTGCCACCTGATAGGAAGGGTGTAGGGTCTCTCCTGCTTAGGTAGGGGGAGGGTTGGACTAGATGACCTACTAGATCCCTTCCAACCCTGTTTATCTATTACTTTGTGGGTTTTTTTTCCCTGCCCTTTGCAGGCTTTCCAGCCAAGATCACACCAGCGGCATCTTCCCAAGGGCCCCTCCTCATCACCGCAGCAGCGTCAAGTCAGCCCCTCCGCAAATGTGTCTCTCTCGCCCCCCCTGCCCCCTCCTGGCATGTCTGATCCAGAAAGATTCATTCACACATGGCACACTGAGTCTTTGGGATGCTGGTTCGGGATGGCTGAGCATCCTTTCTCCAGCTCATTTGCCCAGAGGAAGGAAGGATCCCTCGGCACGCCAGTGGAGCCTCCATGTACAGGAAATGCTGTATTTTTCTTGGCCTCCCCAGAAGCATCTCTTTGAAGAAGAAAAAAACCACAGCTGGGTTTTTGAAACGGAAACGAGGCGTGTGTGTGTGTGAGAGAGAGAGAGAGAGAGAAAGAGAGAGAAAGAGAGAGAGTGAGAGAGAGAGAGAGAGAGAGAGAGAGAGAGAGAGAAGGAACCAACCCAGAGACCAAACAGATCTTTCACCTCTTCCGAACGGTCTAACCCTTCAGGTAAACCAGGAAGGAGGAATGTCAGCCTGTGAAAACGTTAATTGTGCAAAACGACTCTGGGGAACAAGTTACCCTAATTTGTACCTTAGCGTTCATTTTTTGAGATGCTCTCCTTTTGCTTGTGCTGTGCCTTTCAATTGTGATTATATATATATATATATGAAATTGTTAGGATGTATCTATCTATCTATCTATCTATCTATCTATCTATCTATCTATCTATCTATATATATACATCCTAACAATTTCATACTCGGAATGGTCATGTACTACTGTATGTTAGATTTGGCAATTTGTTCAATTATAGTTTCCAGAACCTCTTTGGGCTTCTCCATTTAAACCAAAATAATTAGTGTTGCTGCTGCTGCTGTTGTTGTTATTCATTGCACAGTCAATCCGCTGTTCAGACTGGGTTTGGCATTTTTGTCTGCCTATCGAGTCCTTACCAAAGGCCTGGGATAGGCAAATCTGGATGTTTGATGGTATTATTATTATTAAACTTTTATTCATTAAACATGAAACTCAGTCGACACCATACACCAATACTCTGTTATTAACACAATAAAGGAGTTGGAACTGAACGTTTAAAAATGTATCACAAATATCATTGACTATTAATAGTATTATTATTATATCTCTTTTATTCATTAAACATGAAACTCAAGTCAACTGAACATTTAAAAATGTATCACTAATATCATTGACTATCAAGTCATATTATTATTATCTCTTCATTAAACATGAAACTCAGCCAACTGAACATTTAAAATGGTATCACAAATATCATTGATTATCAATAGTTATATATTATTATTATTATATTATTATTATTATTATTATTATTATTATTATTATTATTATTATTATTATTATATCTCTTCATTAAGCATGAAACTCAGTCAACTGAACATTTAAAATGTATCACAAATATCACTGACTGGTGCTGATGGTTGATACGAGATGCTGCCAGCATCCTAGATATCAACCAAGTATCTCCTTATAATGTACAATTATTATTATTATTATTTAAAAAAGACAATCCCAGTAGCTTAATCCAGTCTTCTCAGGAAATATTGGATTACAATACCCATGGGGCACAAGTAGGATGGGGTGGCTGGTATATTCTGCTCAGCCATCCAACCAAATCAGAGGCTGGAAAATAATCCTGAAATACAGGTGATCCTCAACTTACGACCACCCTTTAAAGACAGAGAGGCTTCCTTAAACACGACAATCCTGAAGTCACTTCAAGAAGGCTGGGTACAAGGGTCTGCATACTATGCCCCAAACATACTTGCATCTATACACCATTAAAACAAGGTTCTGTTGACAGATGAGACACTGAGGACTAGCATTTTGGGAAGGCTGGCTCAAGGATCACTGGCTGTGCTTCCCAAACCCTCACTTTACACATGGCTCCGTTTTAAGATTAAGGTTCTTTTAAAAAAAAACTGTGTGGGGTTTTTTGGGGGGCTGGGGGGAGGGATTTGATTATTTTATTAAGTTTAATTTTGTCCACAGGTTAGTTCCCTTTAAAACCAGATCACTTTGGCTTAGTGGACTCTTTCTTAAATGGATCTTTTGCCATTTGCAACTTCTGGTTTAAATTCAATCACTTCCACTCGTGCTTCTACCTGTCCAAATTTATTTTCCCACTCTCTCTTTTTCCAGACCTTCAAAGTATCTACAGAGCCACACCTGGCCCCAAATTCAACAGAGGGTGTGGGTGGGTGAAAACCCTCAGTTAAAAGAAAAGGGCTGGCCAGCCACGGAGAAGTATTTTTGCCTGCACATAAAAGCCACTCTCCTAATTAAAATAATCTGCCTGGCTAGCGCGGGTTTATTCCATTAGCATATAAATAATGAACGTGCCCTTTGAAGCTTGACCAGGCTGGAGATGACAGACAAGGGAGCCTCCATGAAAACAGGTAGAAGGAAATGGGGGTGGGGGCAGGGTGGAAGGACAACAGGAACCCAGAAAGAACAGCTGGATTCGTAGAAACCTTCAAATCTCCTCCCTACCCCCATTTTGAATTCATGAGCGCATTGCTGCAGGCCTCAAATCATTCCGCCAGGTTCATGCAGAACATTAAAGTTTCAGGTGCCAGGGTAGGCAGAAGGAAGCTTGAGGCATGAAGAAAGGCCTCTGAGCATCGACAGAGAGCCTCCCAATTATTATTATTATTATTATTATTGTTATTATTATTATTGCTATTATTAATTTTATTTATATGATGCCCTTCTCCGGAGACTCAGGGCGGCTTACAGTCTAAGGAGCACCATGCTAAGTGCTTGGCAATAGCCTTCATTCCATTGTATATGCCTGCTTATTACTAGGGCTTTTGGCCCCCACAAGCAGATTTTTACAAAGTCAGCTTATTGCCCCCAACAATTCTTGGGTCCTCAATTTACCTACCCCGAAAGGATGGAAGGCTGAGTCAACCTTGAGCCTGGTGGGATTTGAACCTGCACTAATTGCAGGCAATTGAGCTAAATGCTAGATGATTAACAGCCTGCACCACCAAGGCCCTGCGCTAGTCTTATTTTCCTAAGCACCGGAAGGCAAGGCAAGAAGCAACGGATGGAAACTAATCCAAGAGAGAAGCAACCTAGAACTAAGGAGAAATTTCCTGACCGTGAGAACAATTAATTGAGCAATGGAACGGCAAATTCTCTGGAAAGATATAGGGTCTCCTGCTTGATCAGGTGTTGGTCTAGATCAGTGGTCTCCAACTAGTGGGCCAGGGACCACTGGTGGTGCACGAGAAAAAATTTTGGTGGTCCAAAAAGAAATGTCCCCCCCAAAGCAATTAATCCAGGCTGCGTGGGAACACAAGGCTGCACCAGCCACATGGCCCGTGGGAACACAAGGCTTGTGTCGCTTGCATTGCGCACAACACAAGGTAGTGAGGGGAGGGGAGAAAAGGTGGAGAGGGGGAACTTGCTCCACTCATCCCACGCGCCTGGCCTGGCCACCGGGCTGCTTCTTTCTTCTTCTGCTTTTGGCTGCGTGCAAGGGAAGCAGCAAAAGTCTTTCTTTCTCTCCTCCAAACTCCGCCAGAAATGAGTCTTTGGGACCCTGCAAAGCCTCCTGCTCCAAGAGGCTGTGCCGGCATGACAAGTCTTACACAGATTCATTTCTGGCAGAGTCTGGGGGAGAGAAAGAAAGACTTCTGCGGCTTCTGCTGCTTTCCTTTCACGAAGCCAAAAGTCTTTCCTTCTCTCTCCCCTCACCCCCGAAAATGGAGCTGGAGAAATTATCCTGCGATTCCCAGATAAAGAATGATCGATCCGTAGGAAAACAGGGTGGGGAATTTTCCGGCAGACGTTTTTTTCCTGCAGCCACTGTCAGTCAAAATTCATATTAGTGGTCCATGGGATTTAAAATTATGAATTTGGTGGTCCCTCAGGTCCAAAAGGTTGGTGACTCCTGGATTAGAAGACCCTCCAAGGTTCCTTCTAATATTGTCATTCTGTTAAAGAACGGAAGTTATCTGGCCACCGGTGAGGCTGCGGAGTTGCTTTGAGGTGGGAAAAAGCACTTGGCCAACAACTTCCTAAACACTTTCCAGGGTCCATCGTCCCTCCTGTAGTTTGTTGCCATGCATCTTCTTCTTCCATCATGGCCACAAACTGGAGAAGGAACTTCCAAGCATCTTAAGCAGGCCAAAAAAGGTGTTAGATCCCAAGGACACACATCCACCTTAACAGAGAAGCTGGAAGGATTCAAACAGGAGGTGTGTGTGTGTTTCTTTGATGCTTGCCAGGATAGGGGGAAGGCGAGATACATCTCCTGGCCTCGGGCTGCGAGATTTAATGGCAGCCGTGCGCTGGGCAGCTCTCAACGACATAACCCTAATTGCTTTCCTGGATGAGGAGGAGGGGTGTGTGCGTGTGTATGCGTGTGTGAAATCCAAAGGCAGCTTGGCCTAAACTCTCCGCCGCTAGTTGGGCTAGTTAGAACCAGTTTCCTTATCGAGATCCGTGGCCTTTGTCACCTGGACCCCAGCCGGCTTGAAGCAGAGAGAAAGTTCCTGGCCAGGGCCTTATAAAACGAAGCGCCTTCCTTAACCGTTCCACAAACATCTCCGGGGCCTTGAGACGTAGCAAGCGAGCAAGCGAGCAAGATGGGCTGCCTACTTCCGACTTATTCCTTCGTTTTGCTCATGGGATTTCTCCTGGCCGGACCGGGCCGGGCTTATCCGGTGACGTGGAGTCCCTCCGGCCAAGATTTGCAAGCTCTACAGGTAAGGAGGAGGGAAGAGAATGTGTGTCTCCTGGGAAAGATTTATCTTGGCTGGGAAACAGCGTGAAGTTGAGGGCGTGGGACAGAGAGAGAAAGAAAGAAAGAGAAAGAGAGAGAAAGAGAGATGGGCAGTTAAGAAACAGGAAATGTAACTAAATGTGTAAATGAAATGGGAGATGTTTGCTGGTCAGAGATCTTTGGCTCGATGAAAATCCAGGTGTATCGAACGAGAACTCCTAATCTTAAGGAAAAGCATCTATCAACCATGATGGTAGATGCTCTGAGTGTAAGGCAGCCTTCTGCCATGCTCTGTTTGACAAATGTAGAGCCATGAGGACTAGAATCTCATTTGGTTATAAGTCAGAAACAGCTCAAGAAACAAAGCCAGGCTTCCCAAAGGGGTTTGGTGGTGCAGGGAGGGAGGGAGAGGGGGAGGAATGGAGAAAGAGAGGAAGGGAGAGACAGAGAAGGAGGGAGGGAGGGAGAGGCGGAGGGAGGAGCGGGAGGGAGAGAGGGAAGAGAGAGAGGGAGAGGGAGGGAGGGAGGGACAGAAGAGGGAGGGAGGAGAGACAGAGAGGAGGAGGGAGAGAGAGGAAGAGAGAGAGAGAATGGATCCTATTTTTAAGAATGTCCCCATTTTCACTCTCTACCACTTTTAGCACCTCCTCGATCGGCTGCAAGAAAAGATCCAGCAGGAGAATCTGGAGCTTCCCGACTACGAAGCCAGGGGCGCGAACGAAGACAGCGATGATCCTGACCTCGAAGACGCCGAGATTCTTCCTTCCCACCTGCCCAAACTCCACGATCCCCTTTCTCAGGCCCAATGGAGGCAGTTCCTGGTGGCCTCGAGGAGGTACTTCTCCGGATGCTTCGGAATCCGGCTGGATCGGATCGGCACCCAGACAGGACTCGGCTGCAAGTCCTTCAAACCCCGTAGGTCCCTTTTTAAGAGTCTCACCACGTAGGGCTGTTCCAAATGTCTCGCACCCAGGACAGTCTGGATTTGGAATCACATTTTAAAAAAAAGGCACGCAAGCTGGGGTGGGATTCAAATTTTTTAACAACCGGTTCGGTGGGCGTGGCTTAGTTGGTGGGCGTGGCTTGGTGGTCATGTGACTGGGTGGACGTGGCTTGGTGGTCATGTTATTGGCTGGGCGTGGCCAACTCGATTATCACTCACATCGAGGCACGCATCTCCTCGTCTGGCCTCTCATGACTGTGGGGATGCTGCAACAGTCGTAAGTGTGAAAAAGGGTCATAAGTCACTTTTTTCAGTGCCATTGTAACTTTGAATGGTCCCTCCACACAAGCAAAGTACCAGCAAAGGAGGGGAAAAAAACTCCAGAGAAGTTCCAGAGACAGGAAGTCTAGTCCTGCCAGGAATGTAATAAGGGTTAACGGAGAGGCAGTTTCTGTAAACAACACCAGAATGTTTCCTTCCTGCCTTCCTTACAGGATTAGGCTAGTAATTTCTTCTAACAACCGGTTCTCCGAACTGCTTAGAAGGTTAACAACCGGTTCTAGCGAATAGGTGCAAACTGGTAGAATCCCACCCCTGCATGCAAGGGAACCACTCTGAAAACCAAGCACACCAGGGAAGCAAAGTTTCCAACAACTGCATTGGTTTGTAATATCTACCACAAGCAGGGTAGACACTCTCCCTCCCGCTTCATGTGACTCTTTCCTAAATTAAGATTTTTCCAGATCCTAAAACTGGCTTCTCTCCCTGCATTGGGCAGTGAGTGGGGAGAGACCTGAAGATAGAATAGAATAACAGAATTGGAAGGGACCTTGGAGGTCTTCTAGTCCAACCCCTTCTGCTTAGGAAGGAAACCCTACAGCATTTCAGACAAAAGGGTTGTCTAACATCTATGCAGACCTCTGGATCAACTTTCACTCAGGGTTGGTGGGAATGAAAAGGATCTAAAAAAACCTCTCAGCTGCTGGTGTATTCGTTCACCAATGTTGTAAGACAAATACCACCCCAAGTTTGAAAGGCGAGAATTAAAACATCTGGGGGCATAATGGGTGCTATGGGTGCTTTTTCCCTTTGCCCCCCCCCCAAAAAAAAAAGCAGAAGAAGGGTGACAGAATCTAGAATACGCCTAGAATCTAGAAAACGACAAATACAGAATTTGGTGTTCCAAAAGTCAGTTCCCAGTTTACTTAAATCGTGGGAAGAGGACAAAGTCATTGTAAGGGGAAAGTTAGCATGGCCGTGACAAATTCTGCACGAGGTTCTTGCAAGGGTAGACTAGATATCCTTCAAGGCCTCAGCTCTACCTGTTGAATTCTGCTTTCCGAGGTGGGAGGGTTAAGCTGCTTACACAAGGGGGTGGCTTCTGATAAGTAGAAATGGGATTTGTGGATCTAAAAACACTGAATTCTTGCCTTTTTTTTTTTTAATTCCTTTTTAAATTTTCTGCTTCAGGTCCCTGGAGGAGACGAAGAAGCTGAAATTCACCACCTTCCTCCAGAAGTAAATAGATGAGAAGGTCCTTGGTATGACCTGTTCGATATCTGGAAAAGCATCGCATCTTTTCTGTCCCCTGAAAACAGACCCACTCCGTTGTCCGCACACTGTCTTTAAATATTGTAGAGAACCCTTTAACGTCCAATATCAGTTCTTCAATTCAATGTCCGGTCTTTCAACATTCAAGCACTGTTGTCCCTCCAATCACGGAGATCCTTTTTAACCCCTATCACGGGGGGGGGGGGACCGAATCTGATTGTCACAGGCATCAATAAAAGGTTTTGTAAAAATGGAGACTTGGTTGTTTGTTTAACAGAGGAGAAGGGGGTAAAGAGTTAACCGCCCTACAAAAAGAGAAGTGTCCAGATGTCCATTGGGGAGTTTCCAACTAGGTGTGCCCAATTCGGAAGGTGTGGAAGGACGGGCTCAATTTCTCACACCTCATTGGGCTCTTCTACAAGTTTGGGTGATGCTTGATGGTGGCAACTTGCGAGTTGCGAGTTAGATCGGTAAGGTTCAGCACCTTGGAGAGCACCCGGAAACTTAAGACTCACAAACTCCTTTGGTTTCTCTCTCTGTCCAGCTCCAACCAAATTATTTTTTTCCTCCTTGACCTCCAAGGCCACATGGCCTTCCCCCCCCCCCAAGGTCAAAACTGGCCGTTGGTACAAATAAATGAACATCGCAAGGTTTTCCTTGCTCTATGTCCACCTCCTTGCTTAACGCCTCCGACAGTGGCCTTGGAGGTCAAGTTTTAGAGGTTGAGTTTACGATAGCAGAGAATTAACGGCAGTTGCTATTTTCATCTTCCATTAAGTACTCAATGGATCATTCTCCCGGAACACGTTTCCCGATGGCTGGTATCGATCCTTAAAAACGAAGCCCTGAGCAGCCATCGACACCCATCACGTTGCAAGGATTTCTGTACCGGCTGGATTCATTTACTGAGCTGGGGTTTATTTCCTTATTTTGAACTTCTTGGGAGATAAAAGCTACCCAGGGGCCAGATTCCTACGCTTGAGCTCAACACAGAAAATAAGATGCCATGCAATGGCTGGGCATGTACAGATTTAATCCCTGGAGGATGAAGAAATCCTTCCCCCCCCCACTACAATACCTTGTAGATGTTTCAGGCATTTTATACACAGTTCACAAACACACATATGATATAAAGATAGAACAGAACAGGACGGAATGGAACGGAACGGAATAACAGAGTTGAAAGGGACCTTGAAGGTCTTCTAGTCCAACCCCCTGCTTAGGCAGGAAACCCTATAATCATTTCAGACAAACAAGCTATCCAATCTCTTCTTAAAAACTTCCAGTGTTGGAGCAGTCACAACTTCTGGAGGCCAGTTGTTCCACTGGTTAATTGTTCTCACTGTCAGGAAATTCCTCCTTAGTTCTAGGTTGTTTCTCCCCTCGAAGACAAGATCCTCCATCTCCAGAAGCACTCTACCTGCAAAGAGGAGCAGTTTTCCTCAAGCATTCGCAAGCAGCTGGACTCCTCGGCTGCGTTCTGCGTGCATCCCAACCAGCTAACCTTGCCATGTCGTTTTTAAGGATACAACAGATCACACAATGGGTTGGTCGGTTCAGATTTGGGCATGCTGCGTGCTTCATGTCCACAACTTATTTTGGAGTAACCACCTTAGAAGCCTGATAACTGTCCAAAATCAAAACTTTTGCAAAGAAAAAAAGCCCCCATATTTGGGTGGGTGGGTGGGTGGTGGGCAGAGCAGAAAATGCTCTCTGTAGGCCATATAGGGTAGTGATAAACGATATTGGGACACTAAAATGTCCACCATAGTTTTGTGCCTTTCCTATACAAGGCAGTTTCTCCGGGATGCGTTTTGCCCCGCTTGGGAAAAAATGAAACACCCACAAAGGCCATCGATCCGAAAAAAAGGGGTGGAGGAGATAATGTGAAGAATGCCCAGCCAGGAATGGTGTGTAATCTCCGCTCGTGGTATCAACGTGGAAATCCCGGCAACATGAAATCATTGACTTGTGACTTGCATGCCTTGGAAAACAGCCGCTGCCCCCGTGACACCTAAACGAAGGGAATCTTCTCTTTTGGGAAACGCAGCGTGCCAGCCGCAGCGCTTGGAATGCGCTCCAGATAACCCGGGAGAGCAGAGCCCGCTTCTGAAGGGTATATAAGGACTCACCGGGGGGGGAAAGGCGAGCAGAAGAGAGAGAGAGAGAGAGAGACAGAGAGAGAAAGAAAGCTAAAGAGAATCCCACCCTCTGAAAACAGCCGACTCTTGATCTCCAAGGATGGATGCTAAGGGCTCATTCCTCACCGTGGTCTGCTTGGTTCTTTTTCTCTGCTTCCAACGTCCGGCGGCTCACCCCATCCGTAGCCCCAGCCCGGCCGAGGAGCTGGCAAACATGGAGGTAAGAACATGCTCAGATTGGGGAATCTGTCTGGACTCGGGACTTAGGCAGTTCATTTGGCCCTGGAAATTGGGTCTGAACTGCCGTAGTAGGTTGAGCAGAGGGGTTGGTCTAGAAGACCACGAAGGTCCCTTCCCACGCTTCTGGTTCTTCTGCAAAAGTCTCTTAGGAGAGAATTCTTTCACTCGTGGGGGAACCCAGGTTCAGGAGCAGTCTACCCTAGATTTCATACCCAGGTCGCAGATTGGCTGACTCCATTAGAAGCAAGGGGCTGATGTGCGAAGGCGTTTCACCCTTTGGCAGGAAAAGCGGGTGTGTTTAGCCAGAGATAAAGAGATTAAGGACAAGCATCTATCTGAAATGGAATAATAGGGTCTTCTGCTTGAACAGGGGGTTGGACTAGAAGACCTCCAAGGTCCCTTCTGGCTTAGTTAAACTAAAGGAGTGATGTTGCTCTCAATGGCTCCAAAAGCAAGGCTAGCATCAATGTAAAAGAAAAGAGGTTATGAAAAACATTGTGAGAAACTCCTGGGGAAAAAAAAACCACATTCTCCTTCCTTCAAATTATTTTAAGGCAGAGTGGAAGCTTCAACAGTTAAGGATACAAAACAGAGAAAAAGAGGGTTTTTTTTTTCCTTTTTATTCTTATAAACAGGGAGAAACAACATTTGGGGCCAGTCAAACATGCCTCAAGGAGTGCCAGCTTCATGTCTTATTTTTATCTACTTTGCTTCAAAATGGCAAATTCCTGACTCTCCTGAGCAATTTTGACTATTAGAATAGAATACAATAGAGCTGGAAGGGTCATCTAGTCCAGCCCCCTGCTCAAGCAGGAGACCCTATACCATTTAGGCAAGTGGTTGTCCAATCTCTTTGTAAAAACCTCCAGTGATGGAGCGCCCACAACATGTGGTGGCAAGCTGTTCCACTGGCTAATTGTCCTCACTGTCAGGAAGTTTCTCCTCAATTCCAGGTTGCTTTTCTCTTCGATTAGTTTCCATCCATTGTTTCTCATCTAGATAGATGGTAGATAGATAGATAGATAGATAGATAGATAGATAGATAGATAGATAGATAGATAGACTAGACAGACAGACAGACAGACAGACAGACAGACAGACAGACAGACAGAAAGAAAGAATTCTTTATTGGCCAAGTGTGATCGGACACACAAGGAACTTGTCTTGGTGCAAATGCTCTCAGTGTACGTAAAAGAAAAGATACATTAATTAAGAGTCAAGACTTGGCCAATAAAGAATTCTATAAAGAATAAAGAATTCTATCTATCTTGCCTTCTGGTACTCTGTAGAATAATTTGCCCCCTCTTCTTTTTGGCAGCCCCTCAAATACTGGAACACTGCTATCATGATCCCCCTAGTCCAGTGGTAGGGAACCTTGGCTCTTTTATCACTTATGGACTTCAACTCCCAGAATTCCTGAATGAGCTATAAAAAGTTCCCCATCCCTGGCCTACTGGTTTTTCAGTTGTGAGGGAAATCAATTTTTGATTTGAATGGGATTGTTCAATATACAAATGTCCTAATTTTTGACTAGAATGATCAATATTCTTTATATGTCCTACATTTGTATATTAAACAGTCCCATTCAAGTCAAAAATTGATTTCCCTCACAACTGAAAAACCACTAGGCCAGGGATGGGGAAACGTTTATGGCTCACTCAGGAATTCTGGGAGTTGAAGTCCATCAGTGATAAAAGAGCCAAGGTTCCCTACCGCTGCCCTAGTCCTTCTTTTCTCTAAATTGGCCAAACCCAATTCTTGCAACTATTCTTCACGCGTTTTAGTCTCCAGGACATTAATCGTTTTAGTTTTTCTTCTCTGGACTTTTTCTAAAGTCTTTTTTTTGTAACTGGGTGACCAAATCTGGATGCAGGTATTCCAGCTGTGGGCTTGCTTGCTTACTAAGTCTTTATAAAAGCAGCCCGAGCAGCCATCTCTTGCTAACCTGAAATTACATTTAGCAGGAGAGAAAAAAATGTGGATGCTAGTTGTTCAGTGAGAATTCAATTTGTGGCTCATTATCTACGACAGAAGGTCTCCAAACTTGGCAACTTTTAAGACTTGTGGACTTCAACTCCCGTTATTCTCCAGCCACTGGGAGTTGAAGTCCACAAGTCTTAAAAGTTGCCAAGTTTGGGGACCCCTGATCTACGAAGACGATGGATGGGTTGGGTTATTTTGGCAATAGACCCAACTGCCGTATTCTGCAACTGGCACAAACCTTCTCCATTTCCATTCCAGTTACTCCTGGACAGATTGGAGGAGAAAGTGGCCTTGATGGAGGACTTACAGGCCAACCCTGAGGACTTTGAAAGCCAGGGAGAACCCCGGGCCGAAGAAGATCTCAATGACGAATCTCTGGCCGACGATTTCCCTACCTTCTCCGACCGAACGGCTCTGCTGAAACATATGAGGGGGATTCAGGCAGCCAAAAGCATGAGAGAATCGGGCTGCTTCGGCCGACGGTTGGACCGTATCGGATCCGTCAGTGGGATGGGGTGCAAAGGTGAGTCGATCCTAGTTTCTTGATCCACCATTTAAGCCTCTTCAAAGGAATCCCCCTCAAGGTCTCAGAAAAGAAATTGCTGTTCCCACCCCCGGATTAAAACAAAAAAGCTCACCGTACTGCCCCAACACTAAGAAATATTGGTGCAAAACTAAGAATTGGCTAGAAGAAATCACGAAACAAAAAAAAATTGAGATGGAACCTGAGATATTTTTATTGCCCCAAAGTTAAGAAATATTGGTGCAAAACTAAGAATTGGCTAGAAGAAATCACGAAACAAAAAAAAATTGAGATGGAACCTGGGATATTTTTATTGCCCCAAAGCTAAGAAATATTGGTGCAAAATTAAGAATTAGCCAGAAGAAATCATGAAACAAAAAATTGAGGGGGAAACCTGAGACATTTTTATTGGGTATATTGAGAGACAGTATTTGTAAAAAAAATTCCAATGCATAAGGCTTCATATAATAACCGCGGCCAGAATTGCCTTTGCCCAGAATTGGAAACAAAACAATATTCCTTCCGATATAATGATAATAAAAATGGTTTTAGAATGTGCAGAGATGGATAGGTTATCGGTGGAATTAAAGGATAGAGAAGAAACGGAGTAACGGAGTATTATGAGATTTGGAATTTATGGTACAACCGATTGAAAAGTAGATGCAAAGCTAACGATGAAGGGTATGTAGAAGCTATAGCAAGCTGAGATAAATAGTTTGTAAGCCTGTAAATATTCAATTTATGTTCAATGTAAAACAGGTATGTAATATATAGTAGCAACCTACATTATTAGATCAACGTGAGTGAACACTGATATTGAAACACTGTAATGAGTGGAAATGTGTTTTTATGATGAAAATATGATCAATGAAACTTATTTAAAAAAACAAACAAATTCAATGTTGCCCTCCAAAATGAGCCAAGTTAATATTATCAACAACCACAGTTTTTTCGACACCAACTTTGGAGATAAAGTAGAAAAGTGAGCTTCTGTTTTATGTTGAGGATCTCAACACTTCTCAGGGAAGAAGTTGACCTTCATGCCCGAATGAAAATATTAGCCCCTTAAAGAGAAAGGGACACTCCAAAAACCAGGATTATCTCAAGGGAAAAAGCAGCCAAGGAAATAGTTGTCGAAGCCCCAAGTAAGTCTTGAATCTGATCAGATTCAAAAATCTATCTATCTATCTATCTATCTATCTATCTATCTATCTATCTATCTGTCTATCTGTCTATCTGTCTATCTGTCTATCTGTCTGTCTGTCTGTCTGTCTATCTGTCTATCTATCTATCTACCATCTATCTATCTATCTATCTATCTATCTGTCTATCTGTCTATCTGTCTGTCTGTCTGTCTGTCTGTCTCTGTCTATCTGTCTATCATCTATCTATCTATCTATCTATCTATCTATCTATCTATCTATCTATCATCTATCTATCTATCTATCTATCTATCTATCTATCTATCATCTATCTATCTATCTATCTATCTATCTATCTATCTATCTATCTATCATCTATCTATCTATCTATCTATCTATCTATCTATCTATCTATCTATCTATCTATCTATCTATCTATCTATCTATCTATCTTGGCTTTTTCTTCTCTTAACCAAATTTGTTTTTTCATTTCTTTACTTTTCAGGACCCAGAAGACACTAAAAGTCGCTCCTTTTCCCTGGCGTGTGAATTTCCGAAGATTTTTCCCACCTGTGAACGCTAGGAGACAGATCGAGAGCGTGCTCCCCCTATTTATTTATTTATTAACTTATTTATTACCTGCCTTCGTTTGCTTCTCTTCTCTCCCCCCCCCTTTTCCTTTTTCAAAGAAAGAAAAAAAAAAGATTTGTTTTCTTATTTTCCGCACAGAAAACTTAGCTTGAAACGATCATTAAAAGTACGATTATCTGACTCTTGCTTTGTGGTCTGGGATTGTGCTGCGTGCCTTCGACTCTTCCGCTCCCTTTGCGTTCGTTTCTTTTTAAAACAGACACCTGCACACTCCAACTGCCCCCATCCACATTCCCGAGATCTCTATGGGTAGTCCTCAACTTACAACTCATAAGATATTTCTATGGTCTTTTTAGAATTGCCAGCAGAAAGGGAGAGGGCAGTTTGAAAGAGCAGTGCGGCAGCTTGCAAACCGAAAGTGCATTCCATAAATAATTTTTCAAAGATAGTAACTAGGTGACTGAAGATTCTGCTGTGCAAAATTCTAACTGGAGAGCATGACTGATGACTCTTGGCTATGGAGGTGTCCCGTTGGAGAATATGAATTACGATACACTCAGGGGGTGTGGGAAAACCAGGGTCAAGGGTGACGATGAATTGTGTGCCAGACAGTTTAATTCTCAATAAATCCTTTTGAAGTTTTGGAAGTTTGGCTCGAGACTCGTGATTTAATTGAGGGAACTGTGGAATCCTGACAAGCTCATTTAGTGACCGTTCAAAGTTACAACGGCCCTGAAAAAAGTGACTTAGGAGACTTTTTTCACATAAGCTTTGTTATCAGCCCCACACGATCAAAATTCAGACGCTTGGCTACTGGTTCATTCTTGTGACTGTTGCTGAATCCCGGGATCACCTGATCCACTTTTGCGACCTTTTGCAAAGTCAAGGGGAGAAGCCAGATTCACTTAACAACGGGGTTGCTAACTTATCAGCTGCAGGGACTCACTGAATAACTCTGGCAAGAAAGGTTGTAAAGATCGGGCAAAGCTCGCTTAACAAATGCCTCACTTAACAACAGAAACTTGGTGCTCAAATTCTGCTCGCATATCGAGGATTAACTCTATGGGGCTCTATAACTGATCCACTCCACACTCAAAGGGACACCCCCAATTTACACATACTATGAGACCTGAAAAGTATTAAAATTGCAGCTGGATTGCTAAAATGCTAGATTTAGAGTAGTGGCAAGGTGGTTATAGTGCAGTACTGCAAGCTACTTCTGCTACCTGCCGGCTGCCTGTAATTTGGCAGTTCCAATCTCTCCAGACTCAAGGTTGACTCAGCCTTCCATCCTTCCTACCCTACAAGGTGGGTAAAATGAGGACCCAGATTGTTGGGGGCAAGATGTTGACTCTGTAAACTGCTTAGAGAGGGCGGTAAAGCACTGTGAAGCAGTATATAAGTCTAAGGGCTATTGCTATCTTCCTTCCTTCTTTCTTTCTTTCTTTCTTTCTTTCTTTCTTTTCTTTCCTTCCTTCCTTCCTTCCTTCCTTCCTTTCCTTCCTTCCTTTCCTTCCTTCCTTCCTTCCTTCCTTCCTTCCTTCCTTCCAACCATTCTTCTCTCACCCTTTCCTTCCTTCCTTCCACCCACCCAACCATTATTTTCTCACCCCTCCCTCCCTTCCCTCCCAATGGGTAGAATACAGCATTGCAGGCTAATTCTGCCTATTGCCAGCAGTTCGATCCT
Source organism: Bungarus multicinctus (assembly GCA_023653725.1). Taxonomy (NCBI): domain Eukaryota; kingdom Metazoa; phylum Chordata; class Lepidosauria; order Squamata; family Elapidae; genus Bungarus; species Bungarus multicinctus. The sequence continues at coordinate 2,192,980 of CM042845.1, forward strand.
GATTGGTTCAAGGTTGACTCAGCCTTCTATCCTTCCGAAGTCGGTAAAATGAGAACCCAGATTGCTGGGGGCAAGAGGCTGACTCTGTAAACCACTTAGACAAGGCTGTAAAAGCACTGTGAAGTGGTAAGTCGTTCCCGGCTCTAGGGGGCGCTGCTCATCTCCGTTACAAAGCCGAAGAAGAGCCAGCGCTGTCCAAAGACGTCTCCGTGGTCCTGTGGGAGGCAGGATTAAACGCCAAAGGCGCACGGAACGCTTTTCCCTTCCCACCCAAGGGGTCCCTGTTTTTCTACTTGCATTTTTAATGTGCTTTCAAACTGCTAGGTTGGCAGAAGCTGGGACCAATTACAAGAGCTCACTCCATTCCGCGTTGCCAGGCATTGAAACCACTAAACCGTGAAGCGGTATATAAGTGCTATTGCTATTTTCCTTCCAAGCAGTTCGATTCTGACTGGCTCAAGCTTGACTCAGCCTTCTGTCCTTCAGAGGACGGTAAAATGAGGACCCAGATTGTCGGGGGGCAAGAGGCCGACTTTGTAAACCACTTAGAGAGCGCTGTAAAAGCACTATAAAACGGTATATAAGTGCTTATTGCTATCGCTATTTACCCCTCTTAATCCCCATCAAGGGTTTAAGCTATCCAACTCCTTTCTGTCCATTTTTATTTATTTATTTATTTATTTATTTATTTATTTATTTATTTATTTATTTATTTTAATTTTATTTATTTTATTTATTAATTTTATATACTGCCCCCTCTCCCGACGGGACTCGGGGCAGTGTACAGCCAAGTAAGAAAGCACAGTTATAAATACAATTTTTAAAATAGAATTAAAAAGGATTAAATTAATGGCTGAATAAAGATAAAAACTAATCAGGAAAATTTAAAAAGCTAAAACCATTAAAATCAATTAAAAACCCTACAAGTAACTCTATTTTTCTCCTTTTCCTCCCCTTCTGAAGTCTAAAATATAGATCGTCCTCAATTTTTGGCCACAAATTTATATTGTTAAGCAAGACATTTTTTAAAAAGTGAGTTTTGTCTCCTTTTACGGCCTTCCGTTCCACCGTTGCTAAGTGAATCACTGCAGTGGTTAAGTCAAGAACAAGATTGTAAAATGAATCCAGTTTCCCCATCGACTTGGCTTGCCAGAAAGTCGCAAAAGGGGGAATCACGTCACGCTGTAGATGACGTAACTGTCTTATGTATGAACCGGTTGAATTTGGATCAACGGATACTGCAATGGCCATGTGAAAAACAGCCATAAGTCCCTTTTTCCCCAGCGGCGTTGTAACTTCGAACGGTCGCAAAATGAACCGTTGTAAGTTGAGGGCGACCTGTAATCACGTTCTTAGCTGAAGAGGCTGAAGTGAAGCTAAGGAAAAGAGACGGCTTCCAGATCTAAAAGCCAGGACAGGAAATGTCACTGATCCGAGATGAGCAGCTGGGCAAATCAAACTTATAAAGAAATAAATAGCGTCTTGGAGAAAGTCTGTTTAAAAGGCCAGGAAAGTTTCTGGATCAAATTGCTCAATTTGATTATAAATGCGTCAATCTTGTTTGGCCGCATCTGCTTTCTACTTTGGCCACAAAGTAATAGATAGATTAGATAGATTAACAGAGTTGGAAGGGACCTTGTAGGTCATCTAGTCCAACCCCCCGCCCAAGCAGGAGACCCTGCACCATTTCTGACAGAGGGCAACCCAGTCTCTTCTTAAAAGCTTCCAGGGATGAAGCTCCCACAACTTCCGAAGGCAACTTCTGTTCCATGGGTTGATTGTTCTCACTGTCAGAAAGTTTCTCCTTATTTCCAGGTTGAATCTCTCCCTGATCAGTTTCCATCCATTATTCCTTGTCTGGCCTTCAGGAGCTTTGGAAAATAGTTTGACCTCTTCCTTCTCTCTGGGGCAGCCCCTCAAATATTGGAAGATGCTTTCCTGTCTCCCCTGGTCCTTCTCTTCCCTAGACTAGCCAAGCCCAGTTCCTGCAACAGTTCATCGTATGTTTTAGCCTCCAATCCCCTCATTATCCTGGTTGCTCTTCTCTGAACTCTTGTTCACATCATTGTGCATTTGTGATCAAGTGTGAATCCCCTTTCCTCAGCTGGATAAGTGGAGGGCTATTTCCCCAAGACAGGAATGCCGTCAACATAATTCCCTCCACCCCTTGGTGTATATTTATATCACACCGTCACACTCAGAAGACTTTCCATGGGAAAAGTTAAGTGTTTACACCCTCAGTTCTGCAGAAACTCATCATCCTGGAGGTTAATCCAAGCACCTTAGTTTCTGGAATCCTTCTTGTTTGCTTGATAACAAATCAGGAGCAGAGAATAAACTAAATAGCAGATATGGGCCTGGCTAGTCTAGGGAAGAGAAAGACTAGGGGAGACAGGAGAGCAGCCTTCCAATATTTGAGGGGCTGCCTCAGAGAGGAGGAAGGGGTCAAGCTATTTTCCAAAGCACCTGAAGGCCAGACAAGGAATTTTCTGACAGGGAGCGTGATCAACCGATAGAACAGAAGTTGCCTTCAGAGGTTGTGGGAGCTTCATCCCTGGAAGCTTTCAAGAAAAGGCTGGACTGCCATCTGTCAGAAGTGGTATGGGGTCTCCTGCCTGGGCAGGCGGTTGGACTAGATGACCTACAAGGTCCCTTCCAATGTTGTTATTCTGTTATTATTCTATTATTCAGAAGTTGTGGGAACTTCATCCCTGGAAGCTTTCAAGAAGAGGCCGGACTGCCATCTGTCAGAAATGGTTTAGGATCTCCTGCTTGGGCGGGGCGGGTGGGGGTTGGACTAGATGACCTACAAAGTCCCTTCCAACTCTGTCAATCTGAATCTATCTAAGAGATTATTATTGTTATTATTATTTATCGTATTTTTATACCGCTCCCTCTCCCAAAAGGGACTCGGGGCGGTGTACAGTCTAAACATATAAAGATACAGTCAACAGTAATTAATTCAGAATTGAATATAGATAGATGAAAATAGGATAAATGAGTAAAATAAGTAAGTAAGTAAATGATTGAGTCCCGTCAAATAGAATTAAAAGTCTTATTTGAATCTAAAATTTAAAAATCTCATAAAACCTTTAATTGGCTAGGCCGGCCTGCTTAAAGATCAGCACACATCCACCGTGGCTTGTTGTTGGGGTATCCAAGCAGGCCCATGTTCCCCAGCCAATTGGATTTTCCACTCCCAAATCCACCCTGCTCCCTCCTACGAGGCTGTCTTGACGAAAACAGATAAAGGGGTATTTTTCTGAGCTTCTTTCACACCTAGGAAGTGTGAAAGCTCTCCAGACAAGGCCCAAGGAATGTGTGTGTCACGGGTTCCACCAGGACGGTCCCCGCTGGTCGGAAACCGCAGAAGGTTGCTTTCCACCCCACGAAGATCACTTTAAAAGGGAATCTTCTCCTGGCTCCGGTGTCTGAGATCCTTTATCGAGCCAGGGTGATGGAATGTGGGGGTTCATTCTTCAGGCATGAGCTTTGCCGCCCCTTAAAGATATAAAGATAGAGGGCACGGAATCGACACAGCTAATGAACAGAGGACGGAAGAAGACTGGGGCGCTGGCTAGGATGATGGGTTCAAGGATTCCTTTCCTGCTCGCCCTGTTCTTTGCGGCTCATCTCCAAGGTCCATCTGGGGCCCAGCCCATCTCTCGGTCAGAACTAGCAGATTTCAAGGTAAGAGCCCCCTGGGGTTGGGTCAAACCTGGGACAAGCCTTGGCTAACTTGGGAAGAACCTCAAATTGTTGGTGGAGTCTTGCTTGGCACGCCAAGGTCTACAGACAGCTTCAGAGAGCAGTTGATGGGAAGGGACGTGTCTTGTAACGATACTCCAGTTGGCTGGCACCTTCTAAATTCAATCGGAAGGGACCTTGGAGGTCTTCTAGTCCAGCCCACTGCTTAAGCAGGAGATTCTATCCCATTTCAGACCAATGGTTGTCCAGTCTCTTCTTAAAAACCTCCAGTGATGAAGCACCTACAACTTCTGTTCCACTGGTTAATTGTCCTCCCTGTTAGGAAGTTTCTCCTTAATTCCAGGTTGCTTCTCTCCTTGGCTAGTTTCCATCCATTGTTGCTTGTCGTGGCTTTTAGTGGTTTGGAAAATAAGTTGACCTCTTCTTCTGGGGCAGCTCCCTCAAATACTGGAATACTGCTATTATTTCACCCCTAGTCTTTCTTTTCCCTAGATTGTCCTTTATTTTTGTTGTTAGTTGCGAAGTCATGGCCGACCCATCGCAACCTCACGGACAACGTTCCTCCAGGCCTTCCTGTCCTCTATCATCTTCCAGAGTCCCTTGAAGCTCACACCTACTGCATCTAGCCCCCTCCTTCTCTGTCATCCCCTTCTTCTTCTTCTTCTTCTTTTCTTCTCTTCCTCCTTCTTCTATTGCCCTCAATCTTTCCCAGCATTAGGCTCTTCTCCAGGGAATCCTTCCTTCTCATTAGGTGGCCAAAGTATTTCAGTTTTATCTTACCAGTCTAGAAAAAAAGGTAATATTGATCAATAGCAAACAACACATATTGCTATGATTGCTGTGAGGCCTTCAAAACCCCGGGCATATTTCCCGGAAATTTGAATTCAACCCAGAAAGGATCTATTCAATGGGTTAATCTCTTAACAGGTCACAGAATTGTATATGATGCGTGTGTGAATTGGTCCAAGATAAAGACATTCGAGCGTAGTTGAGAAAAAAAACCACAGTGTCTGACCTTGCCTTGCTTTCAAGTCTTTGCCCATCTTCTCTTGACTCAGCTTCGAGTCTCCAAATCTACCAAAGGGCGGGATTTCTAGTTGTAAATATATTTATTAGATCAAAGCAGATGTAGTTATGGGTTCTTCAAACTTACTCCGGTTCACCAGCAATGAAAATCTGGCTATGACACCTTGGCGGAAGCCATTAAGAATCTTTTCTTTCCCAAATTACTATGTGAAACTGGAGGCTAAAACATATGAAGAATTGGGGATGTCTAATCTAATGTAAAGAAGGAACTAGGAGTGACATGATAGCAGTCTTCCAATATTTGAGGGGTTGCCACAAAGAAGAGGGGGTCAAGCTATTCTCCGAAGCACCTGAAAGCAGGACAAGAAGCATCGGATGGAAACTCATCAAGGAGAGAAGCATGCTAGAACTAAGGAGAACATTTTTAACAGTGAGGACAATCAATCATTGGAACGGCTTAAATCCAGAAGTTGTGGGTACTCCATCACTGGAGGCTTTTAAGAAGAGATTGGACCACCATCTATCTGAAATGATATAGGGTCTCCTGCATGAGCAGGGGTTGGACTAGAATAGAATAGCAGAGTTGGAAGGGACCTTCGAGGTCTTCTAGTCCAACCTAGGCAGGAAAGCCTACACAACTTCAGACAAATGGTTATCCATTTGTCTTTTTAAAAACTTCCAGTGTTGGAGAATTCATAATTTCTGGAGGCAAATTGTTCCACCGAAACCGCCAATTCTGTTAAACTAAAGAAATCAGCACAGACAAATGTTGGACAATGAAAGTTAAATTTTCACTGCAACTAGTAAATGGTTGAAGACATACCTGGACAGCTTTAACTTTTTGTTTTCCTGACATGCCTGTTCATACCTTAAGAGTAGTGGCCCCTAATCCTTTGGGCATCAGGGATTGGTTCAGTGGAAGGGGCTTTGCTTGCTTGGGTGGCCCGCTTTGTGGCATGCCGTAGACAGCTGCCAGTCCACGGACTGGGGGTTGGCGACCCCTGCCCTAGTGGGAATACAGATAAAATGCTTCCAAATAGAGGCTGACTTTAATAGAAGAGTTTGCAAACCACATTTTTAGTTTCCCCCTTTTGCTCCTAGGATTTTCTGCAGCGGATTGAAAGTCAAGTGGCGTTGGCCAAAAAGGAAGACATCGAAGGAAATCTGGATGAAGCCAACGAGGAACCAGAGGGCGATGCCGCCCAGCTTCTCTCGTCCTGGGATGGCGAATACTCAAGGCCCTCAAGCGACGGCAGCGTTGGCCGCGTCAACTGGCAACCTCCCGAAAGAGCCCCAGCAGCAGCCGTGCGGAACAAACTGGGGGGCTTTTTCAACGCCCCCCGCAGGTTATCCAGCTGCTTCGGACAACGGCTGGACAGAATAGGGTCAGTGAGCGGACTCGGCTGCAACAGAAGATACGTAAGTTGCAACATGGGGAGGCGTGCAATGTTAGTTCAACTGCTGGGGGAGAATCAGTTCCGCAACTGAAGCTCTTGTCGGCTAGCCAAGTATCTAAATCATGGTCAAGTGCTCAATGCCAACTCCCAAGAGTTGATGGGCCTATCCCAGGAGAAGATAATGTTCTGACCAAGGTTTACTGAGACTCTAACAAACACACGTTAGTCCCAAAACCCTTTTTTTCTTTATTTCAACGGCTGTAAATTTTAGTCATTCACAGCCCGTAATGTGTCTGAAACAATTTATAAAGAGTCCCATGGAAGTTTGCCAAAATCCTTCAGGATAAGTCTGATAAGCACGTACCTTTATCTCCCTTGAAATGCTGCCAACGACTAACTTTCCAATTAGTTATACAAGGCCAAATGGAACACAAATTCAATACCGAGCTTCAGGTTTCAAACCGACCAGAACGAACAGTTGCTTCCTGCAAAGATTCCTATCCCTTTGCTCCTCTTTTAAGTCTTATGGGAGAGCCAATCACCTCCTTACTCCCGAATCGCCCCTTTTGCCTTAACTGTTCCTGCCTTCTGGCAGCTCTGCGCATGTGTGTCCTGGGAACAGGCTCCCCTTGTTCCTCTGCCTTTCTGCTGTCAGATTCTGGAGGCTCCAGAGTCAGCACATAACTCCCAGATGGCCCTGGCCCCATCTCTGTATCGGACGCAAGACCCTCGTCCGAGTCCTCGCCAGACTCCTGGACTGGTCCATGTTCCTCCCCATTGTCTGACTCTGCTGCCGACTCCACAGGCTACCGGCGGACCACAACAGATCAATGGGAATTAAGAAGCAGTCAAAAAATGAAGGTCAACAGTGGGTCAATTAATCTTCTGTAGTCCCTGGTCCTGAAGATGAGGTGGCTACTGGCGAGATTGGGTGACCAGATCTGGATGGTCAGCTGCCAGCAAGAGTGGCCTTGTCCATATTTTTGTCATCTGTCAGAAATGGTGTAGGGTCTCCTGCTTGGGCAGGGGGGTGTTTGACTAGATGACCTATAAGGTCCCTTCCAACTCAGTTATTCTGTTAAATATTATTAACAGATATTAAATATTATAAATATTATGATTATTTGTAGCACCGTTAAAGTAGTATTGATTACATTATTTTCATATAAAGTTTTGGGTAAACAATCTGAAACTCCACAAAGGGACCAATGAGCAGAATTGGGGGGGAGGGGGGGGGCAGGTTAAAATGAACAGAAGAGAGTTTTCTTAAAGTTGTTTTGCATTTATATATTTGTAAGTGTCAGCTTTTTACGGGTATCTCTCTTTCCAGATAAATAGGAAATTATAAGGAAGGAGGGAGACCTTGAAAATTAGCTTCGAGAAAGGCAGGAAAAAGAATAGCTAATTTTCTGCTATGTGTTTGATGCGATTCTTGATGTGTTTTGATTTCTAAACTGCCTTACTTCTTCCTGTAAAATAAACTCAAAATCTTCATAGGAATGCAATTTTCAAACACCGACAGATAGTCAAGGCAAACCATATTTTTTTATTTTTTTCAGAAGTGAAACTGTGTGGAAGAAATTACCTCGTAAGTCATCTTATCCCAAAGGCATTTTTGTTTCATTATGACTAGAAGATTCTGCCTGTCAAGAGCGTGTCTCACCGGAAAAATTTAATACACCGATCCTAGATTATCAGGATTTTGCTCCAGCTGAAATATATCCCCACAAGGCAATTTTGAGGTCCAAGCAAGACCACAGAACCTGTAAGTCAACCATTCTCAGGTCAAGAATAGGAAACAAATCTAACATTTTCCCCTAGTCACATGAATTTAAATACATATGTGCTTTTCCCTCTAATTTATGCATTTAATCTCCTGGATGACTTTAAACCAGGAATTCTTAAATTCAGCACCAAGGACAGAGACAGGGTGAGTTCCTTCCACCCTGCCCAATTTTTATCCATCCATTCAGAGAATATAACAATATCTTACTTTCTTCCTCATAAATAAAACCCACTGAAGCACGAAGATAAAGAGACTGTAATGGGGAACAATATTGTTTTCCCACATTGCCCAGGCCAAGAAAATCCCCTTAAAATGGCTTGTGGCCCCCCAAAAAAAATTCTCCTAAGATTTTGGGTTCATGGGAAAATTGGAAAAACCCTCATTGTGCCACCTCATTCTTTAAATTATTAAAGGAATCAATTTTGAGAGATATTATTTTCATCCCTTCAAGTTTGAACGGACGCATCAACAAGCATTGTGGAATTGTAAGGATACAGTGAGAAGATATTTAATTAGGAGTTTTATTTAATCTGCACGCAGCAAAGGCTTTGTGGAACACTGGTATGATTAAATAAATAGGATTTTAATGACCTTTGTGTGTAGCTGTCGTTCTTGTGTGTGTGTGTAAATGATTTGTGTAACTCAACATCTCAACTGACTGGGGATTGCAAAAAAAAAAAAAATCACTCTAGTTTAAAGTTGTTTCTTGCTCCAGAAATATCACTAGGATATTTTGTTCCCAAGAAGGGAAAACTTCCAGTTGGCAAAAACTGGGCCCAAACATACCAAAATGTTTTCAGGTTCAAAGGGGTAACAAAGAGAGCATTTCAGAGATAGAACATAAACATGAGATTATAAAAACAGATGGGCACCTTTCCTGAAAAAAACAAACCCTAAAACCAACCATCTTTGCATTAAAAGCTTATCCAGGATGACAAATGACCCAGCAATTGTGCACACATAAAAAACAGGAAACTCGACTACGGTAGTTTTAAATGTGTGGGGTTTTTTCCCCCCCCATGTGTGGGAATTTAATAGCTTGGGCAAACTCAGGTACAGATTGGTTTGTGATTTAACGCATTGTGCAAATCCAAAGTTAGCGAGTTAAGACATGTCTTATGAACGCAACGCTCTCAGTAGGTATGGGAGAGAAATGTATTCATCGAAGGAAAAACACAGCTGAGTGTGTTAAAACTCCTGTTACTGTTGAGAGATACCTTGATCCACATTAAATGTATGGACCAGTGGGAGACTCACATTAAAACACCAGAATCTGAAAACAACATTTAAATACAGCACGATTTCTGACTAATATGGTCCGACTGAAATCGGCATGGGTGGGCCTGATTGGCGTAGATTGCAGGGGGGGATACAAAAATATAATTTTATGTCATTTTATTCTACTTTACATATTCATGTATTAAATTATTGTATTTTATCCTGTAACTCCGTGATAGCAAACCTATGGGACGCATGCCACAGGTGGCACGCAAGCCCAGCCAAACTTACCTACACGGTGCATGCACACTGCCTCCCAACTGATTTTCGGCCTGTTTGAGGCCGTTTTTGCCCTCCTGAATGCTCGAAGGAAGACTCTGCAGCCTCGGGAGGCCAAAAAACGGGCTTCCCTCAAGCTTTTGGGAGAGTGAAAACGGCCTCAAACAGGCCAAAAATCAGCTGGGAGGCACCCACATGTGCTGTGCAGGTAAGAGGGCAGGGCAGGGGTGGGATTCAATTTTTTTAACGATCAGTTCTGTGGGCGTGGCTTAGTTGGTGGGCGTGGCTTTGTGGTCACGTTATTGGCTGGGCATGGCCAATTCAACATCACTCACACCAAGGCACGCATCTCCTCGCCTGGCCTCTCGTGACTGTGGGGATGTTGCAATAGTCGTAAGTGTGAAAAATGGTCATAAGTCACTTTTTTCAATGCCATTGTAACTTTGAATGGTCACTCCACACAAGCAAAGTACCAGCAAAGGAGAGGAAAAAAACTCCAGAGAGGTTCCTGAGACAGGAAGTCTAGTCCTGCCAAGAATGTAACTAAGGGTTAACGGAGAGGCAGTTTCTGTAAGCAACACCAGAATGTTTCCTTCCTGCCTTCCTTACAGGATTAGGCCAGTAATTTCTTCTAACAACCGGCTCTCCGAACTGCTTAGAAGGTTAACAACCGGTTCTAGCGAATAGGTGCAAACCTGTAGAATCCCATCCCTGGGGTAGGAGTGTTGCGTGTGCATGCGCAGGGGGAGCAGGACACATTGCATTATGGGTGCTGGCACACACGCACTTTCAGCACACCATAACAAAAAGGTTCGCCACCATTGCTATAACAATTGTATTTTACCCTACTCTCATTTTAAATTGTGTTTGGAATTTTATTAGTCATATGTATTTGAACCTGTACCTTGATATGACCTACATAGGCTAATCAACAAATATATATATATCTATATATATGAAAGCGAAAGGCCACTCACGCATCATCACAAAATCTCTAGAACTGTAAAGGCTACCAACTTGAAAGTTGGCACCTATATTCCTCTTGGCTTCTAGGTGCTCACTAAGAAAGGATTTTTCGAAATGACCATCAGAGCATTAGTATTTCGTATATTATCATTAACACGCTCTGATGCTAAGGTGTTCTACTCTCCCTCCCCACCTGAAATCTCTTCCAACTGCAATTCAGCTAAGCCATGCCCAGGCTCTTTGCTGTTCTTCTAAATAAATTCAGGGGGGAAATCTAAATAAAATAAATAAGTAACCTATTACTGTCATCTATGGCTAATACAGTGGTACCTCTACTTATGAAAGTTTCAGGTTACGAAACGCGTCTTCGAGAAAATATCGTCTCTACCTACGAATATGTTTCAAGATACGAAAGGCTTTCTTGGAAAATGGCGTGTCCAAGCTGCGCTGCCATTGGTTATCTTCCTGGCATCCCATTGGCTAGGAGGGATCTGTGCGCACGCACCGCGCCACGTTCTAGGTCTCGTGCTAGCAATCCAGCAAAGCAGGAAGTAATAACGAAGAATTACAGTGTAGATTTCGGGGGCTTGGAACGGATTAGGACATTTACAGGTAAAATGTGCCTCTACTTACGAAATTTTCAGGTTATGAAACGGCTTCCGGAACGAATTAATTTCGTAAGTAGAGGTACCACTGTATACATGGGAACTAATGTCCAACACATCTGCAAAGCAGACTGGGAGACAATTAAAACGAGCCTGCATGTTCAGAAGCACTCTACCTTTGAATAGCATATCGTGGAGACTAAGAGAGGAGGGTTATAACTCCATTTTCTTAAGCATTCCAAAAAGCCTTTAAAATTTCTCTGGGGATGAAAATGCTGGTTCCTGAATATAAAATAAAATAAAAATGCAACAAAATTTAAACATTGGGTGGGAGGGAAATCAAGAACGGCGAGAAAGAGTCACAATGACAAAATTCGGGCGGGAACGGGGTCCCAAAGACATAAAGGAGGAATTTTATTGTGGGTTTCTTTTTTAAAAAAAAGAGAAGGACCGTGGCTATAGAATACAAGTGCTCAAACCAAAATTTAATATATATATATATAAACCTAACACATTCTCTGCCCAGAATGATTTGAAACATTATTAGAAACAAATAGGGTACGCACACAAAATTAGCTCCTCACGCTGACGAAGGGGAAGTGCAACTGGAAATCAAAATATTTGTAAGAGCTTATAAGCTGAAGAAATGTCCCTCCCTTCTCCCTCTGGAATGGATATTAATACTGTTTAAGGGATGAGAGAGCAGGGGGGAAAAAAAAAAAAGGAGAATTCCTAGACTGTCCCAGCATCCATGAAAATCCCAAGACGTGGATTCTGAGCGGCCTATCAACCCGGAACTGAAGTGTGTCTAGCCCAAATTGGCGTGCAAAATGTTAATTTAAGAGTTTTCTGGGAAGGCTGAGAAAACCCTCTTCCGTTATTGTAAGTCAGAAGACAATTCTCAAAACACAATTCGTGGACCGCAGGAGAGATGCAGTGTCATTTTACAGGAATCGGTTTCTCTTCGTTCCATTCTATGATTTTAAGCCGTGACAAAGAAGACCGAGAAGTCCTCCCGCATCTTTTTACAAACCTGAAGGGTATCAACTAATTGGAATTTTAACTCTTTGATTATAATACACACATTATTTGATTATAATACACACATTAACGCAACCACAGTTGCGTTAATGGATTGTGGATTGCGTTAATGGACTGTGGATTGTTAATGGATTCTGGATTGTGAAGCGGGAACCCTGCTAACAAATGGGGCACTTGCTTTTGATGAAGGATTGTAGTGTCGCCTGAATTTCTAGGGCTACCTTACACGGTTTAAATTAAAAAAATTATCCCCAGCCTAGTGAGATGCGAACTATTGGGTGATACAGATGAACGCAGCTGAGAATCCAAGTTTTTTTTTAGCCTTCTAATATTTTCAAGCTTCTAGAAATGAAGAGGGAAGTTATAACTGGCCAGCGATCATACAAAATGGCAAAAAAATATTAGCTTGGCATTTTTTTCTCACATCCACTTTTAAAGCATTCAAGTAGAATCAAATAAATTATTTTTATTACCCCCCCTCCTTCTCTCTCTCTTTCTCATTCACTTGTGAAGTCTGGAATTCTCAAAGCAAAGCAGAATAAAACAAAACTACTTTAGCTTCCTGGGAAAATAAGAATATTGGTCTCTTTCCCTAACACAAACAGACAAGAGATGCAAACAAAATGGTCATTTATAGCCTGCACTTTAGAATCAAATAGCCTGCACTTTAGAATCGAGTACAACGAAGCAAAAAAACTAACTAGCCAGGATAATTTTGGTCTTGTGAAAATGCAGGTTGCAAAGGGAATGTTGAATGGGCTGATGCCATGAAAGACATGGAGAGTGTCTTTCTTTCATGTGGAGAATTGGTAACAGAGTTGAAACGAGACCTGTTCTAACCAGAAATGGTTATAAAGAGAGCAGGGGAAGGTTAACACTTTAGGAAAGGAAAATGACTTATATTTTTAAGGTCAAGAGCAGGAGGGGCCAAAGGAGGAGCTGCAATCTCATTGGGGTTTGAGAAGGGAGCAAAGAAATATTAGGAAAGGGGGGGAGGGAGGAGATAAAAGTGAGTATCCCAGAGTGGTGAACACAAAACAAACCATGCAAAGGCTTCTCCTGTCTTGAGCAGAAGTTGCAGCCAGACCGGTCTCTCCAAAATAGGTAGAGATAATAATAAGATTACTGGAAAGTGGAAGGAAGAAAAACAGCAAGAGAACTGCACTGGATGGGAGACTTAACTAGCATCGGAGCACATCGAAAACTTTGCCTGTGCAAGAAATGGCTGTGCCCCATTTGTAGTCTAAGCCAGAAAATTGAATTATTTTGTTGCTGATCATATCAGCGGGCAAATAAGCAAGGAATCCGTTACGGTTTTTTGGCCACTTTGCAAAATTGGACTCTTCCAGACTGCAACCGACTGTAGCCCCTTTCCCGTTGGGAACTTGGGGAGGATTTGAGCCAAATTTTGAGTGAATGAGCCCCCCCCCCCATGCACAGGCATTCCTCTTCTCCAGCAGAGACCCCCTGAGGGAATGGGGCGGTGGTGTTGGGCGGCTGCATCGCTTAAGTCTTCTAACCAGAGGGGGACAAAAGAGCTGGGCCCAGTTTGGCCCTCCCCTTCCAAACAGTCAAAATGGCTGTGCTTTATCAAGGCTGTATCAGCTCTTTTCCCAAGGCTCAATTTCTGCTTTCCCTTGAAAAGAGATTTATGCAAAGGTCTCTCTCTCTCTCTCTCACACACCCCCCAAAGACAGGAGTCTGCCGGAATTGCCAGCACAAGAGCCAGTGGGATGAGGCTTGTTATTAGAAAGGCCAAACCAGTCACAGCCGGTTTAAGGTTTTGTGTGAGCCAACCCAACCAGGATGGAAAAGCTCTTGAATGCAGCCAGCTGCAGACATCCTGCCCTCCCCAAACTCCCCTCCGAGGTCCATTCCGGTCCTACCTGGGTATCCCTCATAACTATTAACGGTGTCCTCCCCTTGCCTGCCACCCAGGGCTGGAAATTACACTCCTTCTGCAAAAACCAGATTCGGTGAAGGTAACAAACCAGGAGGGAGGGGAAGGGAGTGCTGTGCAGGGAGGGTCATGCCAGGGCAAGGAAAACAGCCATCCCCTGCAGAGGTGTTTGGTCTCAACAATGTACACCCCCACCCCCTTCCAGGCAACGTCTGGCTGGGACGACAGGAAAAGTCAAAAGTTATTTGGGGACACCCAATTTCGAAGGATTGGGAGAGAACATTCTCCCCAGAATGCCAGAAACAGAAGAAAAAAGGGGGGGGGGGGATTGTCAGATAGCAAGAAAAGAAGCACAGAGGATGGGATGAGGAAGGGGAATTGGGGGGGAGGGGGGAATGGATCAGCCAAGCTGGAAAACAGCATGCAAAGAGGGCCTGTTAGGGGTTGAAGAGAAGAACGTCACCCAATACCGGTTTGGTCCCGCCAGGCAATATATTCCTCCCTCGCCCCAAAATGTTTTGGTTCCTTCTTGCACCTTCAGAATCACTTGACAGTGAACTGTCTGTGTGTCAGATTTTTTTTAAAAAAAGGAGGGGGGGGGGGCTCAGTTTGAAGCTCAGCACCCAAAGGAGGTGATTGTGCTCAAACTCTGGTCCAACAGCCCCCCTGTTCTAGCAACTGCAGCTCTGACGCTTTAACGACCGCCAACCCTACCACCCCCTTCGGGATCCCCACTCTTGCAAACTTTTGGGAGGGGATCCCAAATCAGGATCCAGAGAACCAAGGGCTTGATCTGAAATATTTCCCCCGAGCGGGAGATTTTCCTTGGTTGCCAGTGAGGGGTTGATCTCAGGACGGAGAAAGAAGGGTGCAAAGAGCAGAAAATCAAAAGGCCCCCGTCAGAAAATCGTTGTTGTTGTCCTGTTTCAACCTTACCAAATGCCTTAACTGAACCGAGACGCAGGTAGCTAAGTTTGAAGTTGAAGATAACTGGCCCCAAAGAGGGAAGTCTGCAAGTTTTGCAAAAATCTTCTGCAAGGTAAAAGAGGAAGAATGTCCTTCTTTCCCTCTCTCTGGAATAAGGTAAAGATGCAATCCTTTCGAGGGCTCGCAGGGTCGGGCAACGAGGCCCTGTGATGGTTTGATCCGAACCCAACGGAGAAGCGCGTGGCTGCTAGAAGAAGAAGAGGAAAGCCAGCGCTCAAGATTTCCCGCATATTATGTCTTTTCTCCCCGCCATCCCAGCCTAAAGGATGTATACAGTTTACGGCTCCAAAAGAGGACAACGATGATGGGCTGGTTTGGTTGACCTAAAGTGCAGCACGGTGGGCCCAGGAATCCCTAGGAGGAGGAGGGGTGGGGTGTCTCAGGAAGTGGAAGAGGCGGGAGACGAGGTTAGATGGTGTGGTAATGCTGGCGCAGCCTGGCCTGGAGGAATTCGTGGGTCAAGTTGTGTCGAGTAATAATGCCCACAATCTGGAAGAGGGGGGAGAAAGAGAGAGAGAGAGAGAGAGAGAGAGGAAAAAAAAAAAGGCAAGTGAATTTGTGAAGCGTGAAAGCAAAAAAACCACGGCAGAAGGGCCAGACGGTCAGCGTTTCTGAATCGGGCTGAGGATGTTTTTCCAGCATGCAGGAAGCTGATTCAATTGCCTTCTGGTTTCACCCTATCCCACTCCAAATTTATTTATTTATTTATTTGTTTGTTTGTTTATTTATTTGTTTATTTATTTATTTATTTATAGAATTTCTATACCGCCCTTCTCCCGAGGGACTCAGGGCGGTGTACAGCCAAATCCGAACCCCGAAAAACAATACAAAAATTAAAAAGCAATTAAATACTGGCTGATTACATTAGTAAACCCCCCCCCCCAACTTTAAAACCCAATTAAAATCCAAAGTTCGGAGACAATTTAAAACTACCTCAGCCCAGGCCAGCCTGCTCAAAGAGCCAGGTCTTCAACCTTTAAATTTGTATACCGCCCCCTCTCCCAGATAAACAGCCAAGATAAAATATACATATAAAAATACACAATATACAATATTTAAAATAAGTTAAAAAGGATTAAATAGGTTGGCCATTATCAAAAGATTAAAAATAAGAGATTAAGAAAGCTAAAACCGAGATAGTGCTCCCTCTGCAACTCTGGAGAGCATTCCTTTCCCAGCAACCTTTCCTAAATTAGTGGGGCAGGTGATTTGTCTGAATTCGGCTCAGAAGGGATGGTAGCCTTGCACCCTAAGCTCTACCCTCAGGAATGAGACAAGGGAAGCCGAACCTATGAAATTGGTGCAAGAAACCCCACATTCTAAGCAGGAAAATACTTTTCCTGGATACTCTTCTCCCTCAAAGCTATTAAGTTATCTTGAAATTTCGAAGTATGATCTTCCTTCAAACTGAAGCAGAGCTGGAAGGGAAGGAGGGAAACGAATTGTGCGGCCCACCCATGTTCCTTCCATCTTAGAATTAGCCCTAATACTAGATTTCCCCCTCTCAGTAAAGACTCTAAAGCAGGGGGGGGGGGCAACTTGAAGGCTTGTGGGCTTCAACTTGGCTGGGGAATTCTGGGAGTTGAAATCTACTGCCCTTAAAAAGTTGCCAAGGTTGGACTCTCCCTGCTCTAACCTTGCCTTTGCAGGAAGTTCAACAAATGGTTTCAAGGAACAGACCCACCGTTACAAGCAGATGACCTTTCTTCCTAGGCTGTCTGAGAGCTTCAGCGCCATTTGTGGACCTGCAGCGACATCTAGTGGGTGAAACCTCAAAACTTTCACCTTGGCTCAACTTTTAAGCAACTACAAAGTGCAAATCGGTTCAGAAAAGAGGGACGTTTTCTCCAAAGATCCCCGCAGACAAGACTCACCTCCCCAACAGCATTCACCACCGGCAAGTGCCTCAGCCCCATCGTCCGGAAGAGATTGAAGACTTGGGAGATGTGAGCATTAGGCGAGATGGTGAAGGGAGAAGGATTCATGTAAGGTGTGACGTCCTGTTGGGGAGAAAAAAAAACCTTGACTTTCAGTTGGAATTTTTATTAGTTTATCGAAATATAAAATATAGAAGGGTGAAGATAAGTGAAAATGTTTTTCTTTTTCTTGTCTCCTTTTCCCTACACTTTTTCCTCTCCTATTTTCTCTTTATTGATTTTTTTTAATACATTTTTATTTTGAGTTTTCACAAAAAAGAAAAAACTCATACAAATAAAACAACTTTTTTTGAGAATAGCCTGATCCCGGGTTACCACTTCTCTATACAGACACAAGCTCAATTTCATATTCATCTTTATATTCTATTCCATATCTTCTTGCTATTTTAACTTTCTCTCCATAACTTTAATTTACTCAATATTCTTAATTATCACATATCTAAATCCAATTATATATCTTTTTCTAAATTCCAATGTCTTTCTGCTCATTGCATTTATGCTTTATCTGCCCGTTTCCAATTTCATTATCATCATTTATCATGAAACAAATTTTAATTAAGATATAACACCTTTATAACACCTTTTGGTCTCCATGGCATTTAAATTTTAAATTGGGGTTTTAAGGTGGGGGGGTGGGACCTGTTTAGTTTTATTTATCAGCCAAATTGGTTTAATACTTTTTTAATTTTTGTATATTTGTGGGTTTTTAGATAGGCTGTACACCGCCCTGAGTCCCCTGGGAGAAGGGTGGTATATAAATTTGATTAATAAATAAAAATAAATAAATAAATATCTTTCAGTTTTATCCTTTCAACTCTTATTTAAACTTCAATTTATGCCTTTAAGATTCAATGTAATACATAACTTCCAGGTCAAATTCTAATTGGCACATTCTTGAAATACAATTTAATGTATTCCTTAAACAAAAGTATATATAACAATAGTAGATAAGATACTCATTCTCATTCAATTCAATTCTAACATTATTAGTTTATTTTTAATTATCTCATATCTAAATTCAATTATGTTTAATATCTTTCTATTCATTATATTTATACTTTTATCTGCCCTGTTTCAATTTCAAATTATCTTTTCTCATTAAACAAATTTTCCCCTGTAATTATTATTATGGGTATGACACCTTTATATCTTTAAATTTTGTCCATTCAACTCTTATTTAAACTTCAATTTATGCCTTTAGAGTTATAACATTCTATATAATACATAATTTCCAATCGAATTCTGCTTGGTACATTCTTAAAATACACACTATATTCTTTAAGCTAAAAAAAAAAAAGGAAACAGAAAATATATATATAAAACAATAATAGATAAAACACTCATTCCCTTCCAATTCAATTCTATTAATATCAGTTACAGTCATATTTCCTTGGAAACACATATAAACAATTATTTCATATCTAACATCAATTATATACCTTTTAATAAGTTTCAATATCTTATATTTATACTTTGATCTGTCCTATTTCAATTTCATATTTCTTTTAATTTTATCCATTCAATTCTTATACCTTTATTATTTAAGCTGAAGAATATATATATAACAATAAAAGATTCATTCATTTCCTTCCAATTCAATTCTATTAATGTCAGTTAAACTTTCCATGATTACTTAGTGTTCCTCCCTTTCCTAATTCCACTCTCTTTTATTCCATTTGTTTATTAACAAACATACCATTACGTTACATTAAGTATTTTATCCATCATTTTAATCACACATTATCTCATATTTTCTAAAAACTTATTTCTATTTCTAATATATTACTACTTTATGTACCTTTCCAGAATCCTTTTTTCAATTAAACTCTTACCCATTATCTCTAAATAGGCTTATTATTTCAATTCTTATCCCTTTCCCCTGTTTCTCTGTATCCTGTTTCTGTCTTTTATAACTTATTTTCTTTTCCTTCTTCCCCCTCTTCTTCTCCCTCTCTTTTTTGCCCTCTTTTCTCTCTACTTCTGATTCTCTCTTCTGTGGTCCTCTTCTCTGTTTCTTAGTATTGTAATTATTTTTCAAACTATTTTTTTTTCGTTGTTTTTTTAAACTTTAAACTTTCCACTCTCTTTCCCAACTTTCCCTTTTTTTCCTCACCCAAAGTTACTTGAGCATTAAAAATGGCTTCTTCTTTGTCCCGATCTTCTTGTTCCATGAGTATTTCTTGTTATTTCTCATAGTTCCAGATCTCCATTTCTAAAAATTGAAATACGAAGCCAAAAGAAACCCCTCTTTCTAATGCTTCTTCTTTGTATTTTTTAAGTTCCATTTTCAGTACTTCGAAGAGTATTGCCATTTTTAACACTTTTAAACAGCCACCCGATTAATTTTAATCATTTAAATCCAACTGCCAAAAGTCCAAAAATCACCAAATAGTCCAATTAATCCAAAGCTGTTTCTTCTTGCTTCTCTTTTTACTTTCTCTTCCTGAGGACTCTGTTATTTTATTACAAAGTTTCAGCTGAAATGTATCTTTTAGGAATCTTGTTAAAGTTGCGCTATGAGTTCTTTTTAATTCCAGGCAGTCTCCTCCATTTTCCAGATCCCGCCCTTTTATTCTTGCTTTTTCTCTCCTTTCCTTCTTTTAAATATTTGAATATTCAAGAAACTTTATCTTTTATTTATTCCTTTGACATTTTATTTCCAGCTTAAATGCCTATTGATGTCAAAGCGGATTTTTTTTCTTCACTTTCTCTTAAGTGTCAATATAAGGAAAGGAGGGAGAGGAAAAAAAGAAACCAAATCTTTCCCCTTTCGTCTCTCCTTTGCTGCTTCCAAATCTTCTCTGGGAACAATGTTAATGTTTTATAATTAAAATTCCAGGGTATCTTACGTTCTTGCTTTTCCAATTCAACCCGGTCAACCAAAACTTTCTCTTCTTATCTTCCTCCTGCACTTTCTTTTCCAGTCGGGTTCTTCTTTGAGGTGGCTGTTTCTGACCACCGCTACAGCCGCCTTCGGGAAAGGGAACTTTGGCCAGCTGAGGAGGAGAGATGCGGCTCTCCTCGATTCTGCTGGCAGTCTCCCCCCTCTTCGTTACCTCTACGGGGTGGCTTAGCCCCAAATCCAGCCGGATTGGGTCGCTCCGGCGGTGAGCACGAATCGAAACCTCGCACGATCGCGGATTTCGGTCCGTCTCCGAAGAGTCTCAAACCGGAAGTCTCCTATTTTCCCTTTATTGTTTAAAAGCCTGTGACTTTCACAGAGGAATTTATTTAGCTGAACAAAATGCCCCGAAGTCTGCATTACTTTCACCATTTGTCCTCTGTAGCCAGTTCTGGACAGGCAACCTCCAAAAACAAACACAGGAATATGGAAAACGGTCTAGAAAAATTCCAAGATATGCAGAATGTCTTTTCTAGGAAACAAGGTAGAAGCCACAGCAACTGCAAGGAGAAGGCCTTACCACAATCATGCGTGGATTCAGAAGTGTGAGATCTAAGTCATGGATGTCTGGATACCGTGGGTAATCTTCTGACATATCTGCATACGAGAGACGAGGCTGACTGGTACTCTAGGAAAGAGTGAAACAAGAAGAAATAAAGACACCACTTCTCTAACACGCTAAAAAAGGTCCTAATAGGGTTTTTGGTTGAGAAAAAAAAAACTAATTGGGGCATTAATGCAAGAATCTCTCCTATCCCAGAAAAATCTGATGGATTATCATCTATTTAGACAGCCCGGTCACTTCTTAGTTGGAACTCACTGATTGGTTCTCTGCATAGCAGATTCCTCGGACAAGTAAAGTGACCAGCTGTGAGCGCAGGATCAGACCATGGAAAGTCAGAGGTCGGAAGCGTTCCTCCATTGTCCACTCCTCACTGGGAGACTGGTCTGGATACAGGTTGGGATACGGAGTGTATCTGGAAGGAACCATACAACTTCATTATGGATGGATGGATGATGAAATGGAAGGACTGAAGGAAGGTAGAATGGATGGATAGAAGGAAGATTGACAGAGATATGATGGAAGGGGAGGTGGGATGGATGGATGTAATTGGTAGATGGATGCATGGATGGATAATGTAATGGAAGGATTGAAGGAAAGGGAGATGGATAGATGGATGTAATGGAAGGAAGGTAGGTGACGGAAGGGGAGGTGGGATGGATGGATGGAAGAAAAGAATGTGACAGAAGGGGAGGTGGGATGGAAGGAAGGGAGAGATAGAGGGAGGAAGGAGAGATGTGATTGAGGGGAGGTGGGATGGATGGATGTAATGGAAGAAAGGGGAGATGGGGTGGATGGAAAGGAAGGAAGGAAGGAAGTGATGTAATGGAAGGGGAGGCAGGATGGATGGATGGATGGAAAGAAGGAATGAAGAAAGGAAGTGATGTGATAGAAGGGAAGGATGGATGGATGTGATGGAAGGAAGGGGAGACAGGATGGATGGATGGATGGAAGGAAGGAAGGAAGTGATGTAATGGAAGGGGAGGAGGGATAGATGGAAAGAAGGAAGGAAGAAAGGAAGGAAGGAAGTGATGTAATGGAAGGGGAGATGGGATAGATGGATAGATGTAATGGAAGGGGAGACAAGATGGATGGATGGATGGAAAGAAGGAATGAAGAAAGGAAGTGATGTGATAGAAGGGATGGATGGATGGATGTGATGGAAGGAAGGGGAGACAGAATGGATGGGTGGATGGAAGGAAGGAAGGAAGTGATGTAATGGAAGGGGAGGTGGGATAGATGTAATGGGAGACAGGATGGATGGATGGATGGAAAGAAGGAATGAAGAAAGGAAGGAAGTGATGTGATGTGATAGAAGGGATGGATGGATGGATGTGATGGAAGGGAGACAGGATGGATGGATGGAAAGAAGAAAGGAAGAAAGGAAGTGATGTGATGAAAGGAGAGGTGGGATGGGTGGATGGGTTGCGTTTATCAGTTTCTGAGACACGTCCACATTTCAAGGAAGGGCTTTAAGGCCACTTAAGCAAATCAGGCTCCATGAAAGACCTATCCAAAATCCGCTGATCTTTAAGTTCCAAACTCTTTTGATACATAAGACGGAATCTACTAATCCTGCCGGCTGGATGCAGTGGCCTCTCCACACAGGGTTTTGCACACCTCCGCGTTTCCAGGGCTTTAGTACTTTCATGTACAGAAAACGCCCCTATCCCACGCTCACTTCCGCTCCAACATCTGCTGCAGCATGTCCTCTGTCTCCGGAGGCTCCTCAGCCGCGTTGTGGTCATCGCACACGTTTCTCAACTCGCTGGAGGGATACGATTTCATGGACTGGCTACGTTTACGCTGCTCGGCCGCCCGGGTGAGGATGCTGGATTTCTGGAACAGAGAGAGAGCGGGAGTCCGTTTACCCAGGGTTCATTTCGGGGGAACTTCTAGGATTGTTTCATTCAAGTCAGCCCTCAGAAGCAAAAACAAGATTCACCTGTCTATTCTAAACACACTGCGGCCATTTTAATTCCCGGTGAGCCTTAGAAAAGATAAAAACGACCCTATATTGACTGGCACAACCATGTCCTTTCTCTAGAACAGCACAGAGAGGGGATTTATTCTTAGATTTTTCTAGAGAATTTTTTTTTTCAATTTCTCAGTTGAGACTGTAGATCTGATATCCCCACAGAACAGAATACTTATCTTTCGGGCTTGGGATATTAATTCGAGCAAGCTGCTGCTGAAATCCTGCTTTGCTTTGATGTTTGAACAGGCAACATTTATGCACGACTGACTGACCAAATTCTTTAGAACTGGGACATCCCAAAACCTGGTTAATTCCCCTTAGTTCAGGGGTGTCAAACTCAAGGCCCGCGGGTCGGATACGGCCTATGGGGTGCTTAGATCTGGCCCGCGGGCAGCCCTGAAAACAGCTAAGGTGTCAGCGTTCCAACTAACCTACTCCAAACCAATAAACTCCGAGATAAACAGTTCCTCCAAGTTCCATTTTATTAGAGTTGTCATATTGGCACACCTGGGAAAACCCGAATCTGAGAGTTCCAGGATTTCTCTCCCCAAAAGAAATACAAAGATCGATCCCCTGCACCCACCAGTTTATCACGAGGCCCAATCAAATCTTTGTCCCAATTGGAGACATCCCTCCCAATCCCTCCCCTTCAAGTACAGGGCAACATGTCCTTGACTCTCTGAGAAAGAATGTTGCTGTGTCTAATATTCTACCCCACTATGAAATCCCCCCTCCCAATTTCCCAGGCACTGAATGTGGCAGCCTCGAAGCTTCCAAGGCTGACGAAAGGACCAGCCCATGGTACCTCTACCAACACTCCCCGAAAGTTCTATTTTCGCTGGCAGAGGGCTAGCAAAACAAAACGAGAAATGTTTCCCCTTTTTCATTTGAGCATCCAAGAAGGGACAGGAAAGGAGAAAGGGAAAGAGGAGAAAAAGGAAAGATAGGAAGAGAGCAAGGAAGGAAAAAGAAGGAAAGACAGGAAGGAAGAAGGAAGGACAATGAAGAGAAGATAAGGAAGGAAGGAAGATTATGAGAAGAAAGGAGGGAGGGAAGGTCTGAGGGAAGTTCTGCCTTAGCACCTGGCCAGCAAAGGTGCCCCCTCAACACCAGTGGCACTGAACTGGCCACGCCCACCCCGAGGTCAAACACACTGATGCAGCCCTCAGTGAAATAGAGTTTGACACCCCTGCCCTAGTTAAGTCTCCTAAGCTCACAAAGTCAGTGCATACTAACACACACAATGCATAAAACTGAAAATAGCGGTGCATTCAAAGCTGAGCAACGGAGTCGATCATCAATACTTGCCGCGGTTTCTCCCCCAGAGGAACAAGGAAGCCGCCGATCAACAACTCACCTTGAATTTAATATTGTTGCTGATAAGCTGGTCCCACTTCATGAATTCTTTCTCGTAGGCCCGGTTCTCCGTCACCACCGGGAAGGCATGATGGACCGTGGTGCGGAGAATGCTGACCAGGGACTGGATGCGGGTGTGCGGGTACACATACATCAGGTTGGGCTCCATGATGTCGCTCGCTCTGAGCCTTTGGGCGACAGAAAAGTTGGGACGAGATCAAAAGCGAGCTTTGGAAGCAAAGCCAGACAACTTTTGAGTCCAAGCTGGCCGATGTTCCCAGCCTTAAGATCGGCCGACATTACTTGTCCAACTCCGCTCTGACTTCCCACTCCAGCAGGGGGACCCCACGCAAGGCCACGTAGATGTCGTAAATCCCTTTGTTGAAAAGGTCACCTGTCCACTTGGCCACCTGCAAACAGAAAGGGGGACAGGCAAGAGTTGGTTCTTTCTTATTGTCCCCTATGACTATATTCTACTTACTATATTAACTGTTACACTTTATGATTCTTGACTCTTGACGAACGTATCTTTTCTTTTTATGTATACTGAGAGCATTTGCACCAAGACAAATTCCTCCTGCGTCCAATCACACTTGGCCAATAAAGTATTCTATTCTATTCTATTCTATTCTATTCTATTCTAGGCTATTCTATTCTATTCTCTCCTATTCTTATTGTACCCTATGACTATATTCTACTTACTATATACCCAATCACTATATAACCCTATGACTATTAACTGTTATACCTTATGATTCTTGACTCTTGACGAATGTATCTTTTCTTTTATGTACACTGAGAGCGTTTGCACCAAGACAAATTCCTTGTGTGTCCAATCACACTTGACCAATAAAGAATTATGTTCTGTTCTATCCTATCGTATTCTCTTCTCTTCTCCTCTCCACTCCTCTTCTATTATCTCCTATCCTATCCTATCATCTCTTCTCTTTTCTTCTCTTCCCAATGGCCCTCTGGACTCTCTACCTAGCCAAATTCTCATCTGGACTAAAAAAGTGACTTGGATGAGTAATGAAACATCTCCATTTTAATCAACTTTGGTCCAGTTGCCCTGAGTTAACCTTTCAAGATACTTTTGGCCTGGATGACTGAATCTTCGTTTTCATGTTGCTTTTCTGTAGTCTGTATGGCAAAAGTTGGTTCATTCAATGGCCTTTTATGACTACCCAAGAACAGAATAAAGAAAGTTGGAAGGGACCTTGGAGGTCTTCTAGTCCAACCCCCTGCTGAGACAGGAAACCTTATACCAGGGGTGTCAAACTTGATTTCATTGAGGGACACATCAGGGTTGTGTTGATCTTAGGGGGTGGGGGGTGGTGGCCAGGATGGGGATGGCCAGCATATTACTATCGGAAAGGGGCGTCTGTGGTGGTTCAAGCACTCTGTCAGTGAAAACAGGCTCCCGATCTCCGTTTTCAGCTGGGACGGCCTCCTGCAACCTTCTGTAGAAGGGCTGTCAAACTCCCGGTCCACGAGCCACATGCATCATGCGCTGGCCATGCCCACGCCCAGTTTAGCGAAGGGGGATAAAAAAGTCCCGATATATCATGTGACGCAGCCGTGACGACGTGAGTTTGACACCCCTGCTCTTGAGTGAAAACGGAGCTCGGAAGGGCTGCATGTGAGCTCCGTTCTGGCCAGCAGAGGCACCGCGCGCCGGTCCTTCGCTGTTTCCAGAACGGCACTGCGGGCCAGATCTAAGCACCTTGTAGCCCGAATCTGGCACACAGGCCTTGAGTTTGACACTCTGCCCTACACCACTTCAGACAAATGGTTGTCCAGTCTCTTCCTAAAAACTTCCAGCGTTGGAGCCTTCGCAGCTTCTGGAGGCCAGTTGTTCCACTGATTAATTGTCCTCACTGTCAGGAAATTTCTCCTTAGTTCCAGGTTGCTTCTCTCCTTGGTTAGTTTCCACCCGTGGCTTCCTATTTTGATGGGGCTGGCCTGTCACTGTGCCCACCATCGGAGAGGACTTTCAAGGCCCCAGACCAGGGGTGGGATTCAGCTGTCTCAGGAGAACGGGATGTTAATTTTACATCCAGTTCGGTGAACCGGTAGTACACCAGCTGGCCCGTCTTACCCCACCCCCTCCCGGGAGCACACGCGCCTGGTTTTGGCTCCCAGGTAAATACAGGGAGGCCTCCTAGGCCCAAAATGAGGCGCGGAGGGAGGATGCGGAGAAAGAACGAAAGAAAGAGAAAGAAAGATGGAAGGATGGGAGAAAGAAAGGGAGGGAAGGGAAAAAGAGGGAAAGAAGGAAAGAGGGAGGGAGGAGGGAAGGGAGAAAGAAAGGGAAGGAAGGGAAGGGAGAAAGAAAAAGAAAGAGGGAAAGAAGGAAAGAAGGAGGGAGGAGGGAATGGAGAAAGAAAGAAAGAGGGAGGGAAGGGAGAAAGAAAGGGAAGGGAGAAAGAAAAAGAAAGAGGGAAAGAAGGAAAGAAGGAGGGAGGAGGGAATGGAGAAAGAAAGAAAGAGGGAGGGAAGGGAGAAAGAAAGGGAAGGGAGAAAGAAAAAGAGGGAAAGAAGGAAAGGAGGAGGGAGGGAAGGGAGAAAGAAAGGGAAGGAAGGGAAGGGAGAAAGAAAAAGAAAGAGGGAAAGAAGGAAAGAAGGAGGGAGGAGGGAATGGAGAAAGAAAGAGGGAGGGAGGAGAGAAGGGAGAAAGAAAGGGAAAGAAGGGAGAAAGAAAGAGGGAGGGAAGGGAGAAAGAAAGGGAAGGAAGGGAGAAAGAAAAAGAAAGAGGGAAAGAAGGAAAGAAGGAGGGAATGGAGAAAGAAAGAGGGAGGGAGGGGAGAAAGAAAGAGGGAGGGAAGGGAGAAAGAAAAAGAGGGAAAGAAGGAAAGGAGGAGGGAGGGAAGGGAGAAGAAAGGGAAGGAAGGGAAAGGAGAAAGAAAAAGAAAGAGGGAAAGAACGAAAGATGGGAGGAGGAGGGAAGGGAGAAAGAAAGAGGGAGGGAGGGAGGGGAGAAAGAAAGAAAGAGGGAGGGAAGAAAGAAAGGGAAGGAAGGGAAGGGAAGGGAGAAAGAAAGAAAGAAAGAAAGAAAGAAAGAAAGAAAGAAAGAAAGAAAGAAAGAAAGAAAGAAAGAAAGAAAGAAAGAAAGAAAGAAAGAAAGAAAGAAAGAAAGAAAGAAAGAAAGAGGGAGGGAGGGAAGGGAAAAAGAGCGAAGGGAAAGGAAAGTGAACGAGAGACAGATGGATGCACGGATGGAAAGACAGATGGATGGAGGGAGGGAGAGGAAAAGGAGAGGAAAGGACCACAAACCCTGGCACCAGACGCAGCTTCAGAGGATGCTTTGAAACAGCACAGCAACACAGGGTTGGAAGATGGCCATCTAGTCTAACCCCCTGGGCTCCCAGAACATTTGTTCAAGTGAGTTTCTCTCTTTTGACCCACCCAATCCCGTGATCAAATAGCCATGCCCACCAAACCACACCCAGAGAACCGCTAGTGTTAAAGAAAAAAAAAATTAATTTAAATTGGAATCCCACCACTGTCGTCCCCCACCCCGCCCAACCAAAACTCACCATCAGGGTGATCATGATGGGTAGCCCGTAGGTGATCTCGTTGGTGGACTCGATCAGGATGACGGTCAGGCTGATGGTCATACGGACGACCCCGCCCAGGAAGGAGGCCGCTCCGATCAATGCAAAGGTGCCGGAGTAGACGTGATCCAGGCCAATATAACTGGGAGGGAGGGAGGAAGCAAGAGCATTAACGGGGAGGGTCTTCGGAGCCGGATGGGGGGGGAGAGGGAGCGAGGGCTTAAGGCTCTGCCCCCGAGGGGCGCGGGGGGGAAGGGGGGATGGGAAAGCAAATCCCACGAAAGCCGAAGAAGAGGGCACCTTTCCAGGAGGTTGGCCACCAGGCGTCCGTAAGAGGCCCCGCAGAGCAGCGACGGGACGAAAAGGCCGCTCGGCACAGAAATCCCGTAAGTCCAGCAGGAGAGCAAGAAGTAGAGGAAGAAAAAGAGAGAGAGGGTGACAGGGCTGAAAGTACCTGGAAAACAGGAAGAGGAGCAGGGAAAAGGGGGGTTTAAGCAGCAGCCGGAGGCAAAAGAAAAAAAGGCCAAGCCCATCCTGTACCTCAATGTTTATTTAATTTAATTTAATTTAATTTTAATTTAATTTATATACCGCCCCCCTCTCCCAAATTGGGACTCGGGGCGGTGTACAGCCCAGCTAAAAAACAATGATACAGTATCAAATATAAGATTTAAAATAGAATTAAAAAAAGAATTAAATAAATGGCTGAAAGATTAAAATTATAATCACTTAATAAAAAGCAGGGTAAAAAAATTACAAAAATTAAAACCTTCCCAAACGTACTAGGCCAGACCGGCTTGCTGGAAAAAATAGGTCTTCAATGCGCGCCGGAAGGTTCGCAGGTCGGGGATAGTCCGCATCTCCGGGGGTAACTCATTCCAAAGGGAGGGTGCTCCCACAGAGAAGGCTCACACGGTATTGGGCCAGGGACCATCTCGCCCCACTGGGATTGGGCCTGGGCCACCAGGAGGCCTAGCTAGGGGTCCTGTCGGCCCGATTATTCTGGCTGGCGGGGGGGGGGGGGGGGGGGGGGGGTCCAGGAGGAAGGCCTTCTCTGCTGTGGCTCCTGCTCTCTGGGACACCTTGACACTCCCCCCCCCCAATGTGAGGTCGGCCCCAACCCTCCTATCCTTTCTTAAGGGCCTGAAGACGTGACTGCGCCAGTCGGCTTGAGGGTCCCCGGTGGGGGGACCAGCACAATGGAGGGGGTTGAGCGGGGGGGAGGGGGAGAGGTGAGCAGGGGGTCCCCAAATTTGTCAACTTTAAGACTTGTGGACTTCTCCAGCATAGCTGGAGTTGAAGTCCACAAATCTTAAAATCCACAAGTCTTAAAGTTGCCAAGTTTGGAGACTTCTGGGGTTGAGTAATAATGGATCCCACTTCCACCCCCACCCTCCCTTGGTGGTTTTTGGTTTTATTGTCTGATTTTAACTTTATGTAACTGTAAACTGCCCAGAGTGTCCAATAGAATAGAAAGAACAGAATAGAATAAGAATACAATTAGAATAGAATAGAATTAGAATATAGAATAGAATTAGAATAGAATTAAATATAGAATAGAATATAGAATAGAATTAGAGTAGAATATAGAATAGAATAGAATATAGAATAGAATACAGAATAGAATTAGAATTAGAATTAGAATAAAATATAGAATAGAATATAGAATAGAATAAGAATTAGAATAGAATTAGAATAGAATTGGAATAGAATTAGAGTAGAATATAGAATAGAATTGAATATAGAATAAATTTAGAATTAGAATAGTAGAATATAGAACAGAATTAGAATAGAATTAGAATAGAATATAGAATAGAATAGAATTGAATTAGAATAGAATAAGAATTAGAATATAATTAGAATTAGAATAGAATTCTTTATTGGCCAAGTGTGATTGGACACACAAGGAATTTGTCTTGGTGCAAATGTTCTCAGTATACAAAAAAGAAAAGATACATTCGTCAAGAGTCAATTCATAAATCATATGTATGTATGTACGCGTGTATCGTGTTTCCCTGAAAAGAAGACCCAATCTTATTTTATTTTCGGCCCCAAAATCAGCACCAGGGCTTATTTTCGGGGGATATTTTGCCCACTTATCCTAGGATCACTGCAGCCAGACCTCCCACGCCCCGACACCTGTTGTGCTGTTGCCTGACATCTTCTGCGGCCGCTCGCAGCTAAGCATCGCGTGACTCATTGCACTGGTTAACAGCCGTTTGTGGCAGAAAGCCGTGAGGCTCATCGCACCGTTGCAGCTGCTCGCAGGACACCGCGTAGCGTGGTGTGTTGTTGCGCGCAGGAGCGGCTGCACCGGCACGAGTCTCGCCGCATCCTGGGTGTGGGAGGCCTGGCTGTGACGGTCCTAATATAAGCAGGTATGGAGTGCACGGGGCAGCTCCACCCCCACCCCCCGCACTAGCTTGATTTTTACGCCTGCACCTCACCCCACTTCATACAACCAGATGGTGGGTGGGGCTTAACTAGGGTTTATTATTGGGATAGGGTTTATATTAGATGCAGGTGTGAAAATCAGGCTAGGGCTTGCTTTCAGGATAGGTCAAATTTTGGGGGAAACACGATAGGTATGTATAAATCAACAGATCAGTTTGCAGGTAGTTTAGGCCAGCAAAATTAGACTTATGGTGGCACTGGTTCAAACCCAGTACAAACATAGGTATGGCTGGAAGTTTATTAATTCTATGATAAATTCAACCAACAGTTTCTCTTTTCCACCATAATCTCCCAGCCAATAGAGTGATCCGAATGGATCTCCACGAAGGAAATAAATATTAAGTTACTCTTTTATAATAAAATTAGAAATATTAAGTGCATTATTAAGCTGTGTTGTCTTTGTTGCCGTACCCTAATCACAAAGTATGTTCATTTAAACAAAATGTGCTGGATAGTTGCAGGCTTCTTAGAACACAGGAAAATCCACCCAGGCAAGGCCACTGGCAATAGAACAGGCACAATAAGATAGGGATGTCCGCCCAAGGCCGAGCTACAAGTAAACAAGATAAGGTATCCGGTGCCTAGGATGAAACGGTCAAGCTGATCCTTTATCTTATAGTAATATGACTTAGAGACAATAAGGGGAGTGGGGAGGGCTTCTTAGGCATGGCGTGCATTGTGTAGAGTGTATAGAATGTTATCGTTTGACCATTAGATCTTGCTCTTCTTGTACCCAATCCACTTTGGAAGGGACTTGAAGGCCCGTTTGCAAACACTTATTTTCTTTAACAAACCTTTGAATTGTGAACCAGACCTGTCTCTGCATTGTATTAAATAATTTAGGTCTTACATCTCACATCCACGAGAAGGCAGACCACCGAAACTATCTGTTCTCGTGCAAGAGAGACCAAGACAGGGAAACTTGAACTGCTAGCCAAGTCCCACGGAAGGAGGGAAGGAGGACTTAAAACCTGCGTAATTTCCTCTTGTTTTCACCCTATTTTCAAACGCGAGAATTTTAGATGCTGTTGGCCACCTTGGAGAATTTATGTACTCCCTGAAGTTGGTTAAAAATGCACCTCCCTCAAGCTATGAATTCCAAGACCATGAAAACCCCAACTCCCTGAATTTCATCTCAGATTATAGACTCCTCCAAATTACTAACCAGGACCAGCTGAAGCAGTGGTCACCAACTGGTGGGCTGGGGACCACTGGTGGTCTGTGAGAAAATTTTGGTGGTCTGCAGAGAAATGTTCCCCCCCAAAAAGCACCCCCCCAAAGCAATTAATCTAGGCTGCGAGGGAACCCAAGGCTGTGCCGCCCACATGGCCTGTCCACCTGCTGGCCCCCACCCTTAGGCCGAGCGCAAACCTTACCTTGAGTAGAGCCACAGGAGCTGGAACGGCGGGGGAGAAAATCCGCCGGGGGTAGCTTGCCGACGTTGGTGGGAAAGTCGGTCCCATATTCCTGAGCTGCAGTAGTCATAGGACAAGCCCTTTGGTCACCCTGGAGCAACTCTTCCAGTCCATGGCAGGCTGGTGCACCCAGGTGGAGGAGCAGCTGCTCGGGGATGACCAAAGGGCCAGTCCTGTGACTACTGAAGCTCAGGAATATGGGACCGACTTTCCCATCAACGTTAGCAAGCCACCGTCAACCAAAATCCGTATTAGTGGTCCGCGGGATTTAAATTTATGAGTTTGGTGGCCCCTGAGGTCCAAAAGGTTGGCGACCTCTGCTCTGGAGCCCCTGCCCAATCCATCGAGGAGGTCAAGCATAAAAGTGGAGAAAATAACCTGTTCTTTTCCTCACGGCTGCGGAATGAGCAGAACTGGATCAGGCACTCACCCTCCTGATGAAACAGCTGTAAGATGGCCGATTCTTGCGGGTTGAAGAACAGGGTTGCCATGTCATTGTAAGTATTATTGTGACAGAAGAATGTCTTGATGCTTGAATTAACCTCCTCCGATGAAGAATCCTTGACAGAAACAAGCACCGCATTTGAACTCCGGTTCCAAAATCATGTCAGGCATCCCTAAAAATTTACCTCCCAAAGTCCCCGAAGGGCTGCAACATTTCAAGATGGCACCTTCTCTTGGGACGCGGTTCTGCCAGAGGGCCTGAGGACCCCAGAGTGAGATGGAGCCCCTTAAAGGGATGGTAAGAATGTGTGTTGTCACCAGGGTGGGTGATTATTTTCCGAATTTATTACGGTACTAGATTGATACCCGTGCTTCGTTACGAAACTATGTGCTAGGGCTTAGTTTTGGGGGAGGAAAATAAGGGAGGGGGAATTCTGCCTCTGCCTACCAGCATCCATCCATATTCATCTGGCTAGTGTCCTGTCAGTGTGTGAGAGACTTGAGGGCTGTTTGGAAACTGAAGCAGCATTTGCTGTGTGAGTAAGAAGGAGATAGCAAGGAGCCTGGGTGTGGCTTAGCTCAACTGTTCTGTACTAAAGCTGCTTGCTGCTGTGAAACTGAAACTCCTCTCCTCTGCTTGTGTTTTGTATTTGGAAGAGATTTCTTTTCAGGTGGATAGGGGGAGTAGAACTCCTTAGCATCAGAGCATGTTGTGAATAATAATAATATACGAAATATTAATGGCTCTGAGGGTCATTTGGAAAAATCCTTTGTTAGTGAGCCAAGAGGATTACGCATGCCAAATTTCAAGTTTATAGGCTTTACGGTTCTGGAGATGATCCGTGTAGTGGTATTTCACTTTTATACACTGTATATAGATTTTATTATCTTTCTTTTTATTTCTTTTACATGGTTCGGATATTCGTGTCAGCCACCTTGTGTCGCCAAGTGCGAGCAGGCGGCAAGGTACATTTTCTAAAATAAATCAGATGAATAAGTAAAACCGTGTCAAAAAAAGGTTGCAAAATTCAATTAGCAAACGTCTCGCTTAGTAACAGACACGTTGGGCTCGACTGTGGTCATAAGGCGAGGACTTCCTCTATCTATCCTCTAAAAGGGAGTTACCCCCCCCCCAAGACCCCCAAGGGTTGTCATGGGGCTCTACAACTGTTTCCCCTGGCAACCTTCAAAATGGAAGGAAGCGTTTCAAAAGGATTTTAAAAACTCCAGAGGTGACACTGAGATACAACACTTCCATCTTTTGAGGCGCCTAAGCATGAAACGCTCCCCGCTGACCTGCAGGCTGAAGGAGGAGCTGTTGTCCCCGTGGTCAGCGGAAGAGAGTGGCCGGCATTCCCCAAGAAGCATCGAAGCAACAAATATCACAAGCGTGGTTGTCAGGCACACCAAAAGGCTCTCTAGGACTCTGCAAAGCAACACAAAGCACAAGAGAATCACGCTGATATTCTGGAAATAATGTTTTTTTTCTTTTTTGGAACTATTACCATCTGGCAGACGGTACAGAAGAAGAATAAAAACAAGGACAAAAAGGCTGAAAAACAGCTTCTATCCCAGGGCAGGATCTCTGTTGAATTCTATTGT
Organism: Bungarus multicinctus; assembly: GCA_023653725.1. Taxonomy (NCBI): domain Eukaryota; kingdom Metazoa; phylum Chordata; class Lepidosauria; order Squamata; family Elapidae; genus Bungarus; species Bungarus multicinctus. The sequence goes on from CM042845.1 coordinate 2,226,097, forward strand.
ATTGTGCAGTGTTGGTGCGGTATCGGGGGTTTTCGGTTCAATGTATAGAATGTGATGGATGTATGTTGGTGTTTTATTTTTATAGTTATATAATGTACCCTGAAGATGGAATTTAATTTCGTTTTACAAGGTGCAATGACAGTAAAGTAAAGCAGTAAAGTAGTAAAGTAATAAAATAATAAAGTAAAGTAGCAAAGTTAACAGTATAGTAGTAAAATAAAGTAACATAAAATAGTCAAGTAAAGTCTTGAGATACCCAGTGCCCCCCATTCCAGCTGAGCTGGAGAGACCCCCAAAACCCTTGATTTAAGGGGCAGCCAGTCCTCAACCTAGGACCACAAGGAAGCCCAAAATGTCTGCCATTAAGTGAGACATTTGTTAAGTGAATTTTGCCCCCGTTTTATGACCTTCCTTGCCACAGTTGTTAAGTGAATCACTGCGTTTGTTAAGTTAGTCCACCCGGGTGTTAAGTAAATCTGGCTTCCCCCTTGACTTGATTTGTCAGAAGGTCGCAAAAAGGGGACACAGCGACGGTCATAAATATGGAACCAGTTGCCGAGTGTCTGAATTTTGATCACATGATCAGGGGGAGGCGACCAAGGTTGCAACTGTGAAAAACGGTCCTAAGTCACTTTTTACCGTGCCGTTGTAACCTTGAGCGGTCACTAAATGAACTGTTGTTAAGTCGAGGACTGACTGTACTGGTGATTCTTCTCCTCATTGTTGTGGTTTGCCGGCAGACGGCAGCAGAATCGGACAGTGGGGAAGAACGGGGACCAGTCCGGGAGTCTAGAGAGAACTCGCACGAGGGTCCTGCGTCCAATGCAGAGATGGGGCCAGGACCATCTGGGAGTGGGGTGCTGACTCTGGAGCCTTTAGAGTCTGGCAGCAGCGAGGCTGAGGAACAAGGGGAGCCTGTTCCTAGTGCGCAGAGCTGCTAGAAGGCAAGAGCAGCTGAGACAAAAGGGGCGACTCGGGAGTAAGGCTGGGAGGTGATCGCCCCTCCCATAAGGGATAAAGGTCAGGCCAAGATGACGAAACCTTTGCAGGAAGCAAAGTCTTTTGTTCAGTTCAGATTCAACCTTGAAGCTCTGTGTGGACTTTGTATTTCGGTTGGTTTTTTATAATTCATTTGGCACTTTAGTTGTTGGCAGCCATTCAAAGGAGAGAAAGGTGGGTGCTTATCTCGAGCGACTGTTTGGGACTCATTACAGGCTGGGAATGCACATAATTCCCAGTGCTGAAATAAAACAGGAATTGTTTTAACTGAGCGTGGGCTTAATTATGGTCTCGGAAGCCTTGGTCAGAACACTCCTGGAGCCCAAAGCAACATGGGAATAGTGTCACTCACACTTGCCCATAGGTCGCCCTGCATGCAGAAAATGAAGTACAGGTATCCTCGACTTAAAACCACCTGTTTAATTGACCATCCAAAGTTATAATGACACTGAAAAACATGACATGACCATTTTTCACACTTATAACCCATGGCCGCGGGATCAAAATTCAGAAGCTTGGCAACTGACTCGTATTTATGACAGCTGCAGTGTCCTGGAGTCACTCGATCCTCTTTTGCGACCTTCTGAAAAGCAAAGTCAATGGGGAAACCATATTACTAACATAAGGACTGTAGTGATTCGATTAATGTCTGGGGCAAGCAAGGTCATAAAATGGGGCAAAACTCACTTAACAACGGCCTTCTTTTAACAACAGAAATTTGGGCGGCTCAATTGTGGTTGTAAGCTGAGGACTGGCCTATACAGCCCCTTCCTTTTCACCCACAGCAAATGCCACTCCAACACAGTTTGGCACCCCAACAACAGCTACTGTCACGAATGTGCCTGCCTTCTCCTGCTTTACACCGAGTTAAGCAGAATAACGAAATTGGAAAGGACCTTGGAGGTCTTCTAGTCCAACTCCTACTTAGGCAGGAAACCCTACCCCATTTCAGACAAATGATTGTCCAATCTCTTCTTTAAAACTTCCAGTGTTGGAACATTCAGAGTTTCTGGAGGAAAGTTATTCCACTGGTTAATTGTTCTCACTGTCAGGAAATTTTTTAGTTCTAGGTTGCTTCTCTCCTTGGTTAGTTTCCACCCTTTATTGCTTCTTGTGCTGCCTTCAGGGGCTTTGGAGCATAGCTTGACTCCCTCTTCTTTGGGGCAGCCCCTGAGACATTGGAAGGCTGCTCTCCTGTCTCCCCTAGCCCTTCTTTTCATTAAACTAGACATCCCCAGTTCCAGCAGCTGTTACAAGTAAAATACCCTCCAAGGATAGAAAAGATCCCGGTACCTGACCAGATTTGGCTTGGGGTGCACGTTCCTCATACGGTATTTTGCCAGCCTCTTGTTGATACAGTTGAAGGTGGCCCCTAAGAGGCCTCCACCGATCCCCATCAGGATGAAAAAACCCAGGTCCACGATGGTCCACAGGTGGCATTTTTTGTTAGACTCTGGACACTGGAGACGGGGGAGAAGAGACAAGACAAAGGACAGAGGTGCAAATTCCTTGCGTGCTTTCATGGCCACGATCCAGCTTTCTGTAACTTGGCCCTGGAGACCTGCTGTTGTGGCCTGTCAGCCACCAAATCAGAGGAGGAGAAAGGAGAAGGTGTGGGAGTCAGGGTCAGCATCAAGGCAACCTGGGAGCTCCGAGGGGGAAGAGGGAATGGAGCTGGCAGAGAGAGAGAAGAGGAGCCTGGGCCGTCTGTCAGCCCTCAGATGAAGAGTCAAGAGCCCCCAGGTCTGGAGGAGGCTGATGAGGAAGAGGAGGAACAGCCGGGTCCAGTGCCTGACTGCGGATGCTCAGAAGGCAGAGGAGAGGAGAGCAGTGGAAATCTATGAGCCGGTCCTTGGGACGGAAGAGCCACTGCTGCTAGCGAAGCCCCATCCTGACTCTGGGGATAAAAGGTTGGGGGCAGAGATGCATAGATTGTGGTAGACAACCATTCATCTCCCTGCCGGATGAATTCATTAGGCTACAGTGAGAGAGAAACTTTTTGCCGGGGCTGCCGACACTCCTAATTAGAGGAATCTTTTGAGTTCATCTCAGAGGGTTTGTCGTGTTTGGTGAGCTGGGTCTGAACCCCTCTATCAAGGAAGGCTCTGAGGCCATTCTTAACCAGGGTTGCTTGTGTGAAAGGCCCCCTTCTATCTGGAAACCCCAGGGGAAGGAAAGGCTAAATTATAATTAGCCTAGGACAGTGGTGGCTAACCTTTTGGGGCTCCTGTGCCAAAAACTGTGTGCGCGCTTGCGCTCGCATGCCAGCACCCAGAAGGCAATGCGCACCTCCCTGCCCCTTGTGCATGCGTGTGCAATCCCTCCCCACCCCCTTACCTGCACTGCACCTCCCAACTGATTTTCGGCTTGTTTAAGGCCTTTTTCGGCCTCCCAGAGGCTTGAGAAAAACTTCTGCAGGCTTTGCAGGCTGAAAAATGGGCCCGTTTCGTCAGTTCTGGTATTTCCAGAAATACAGGAAGTGACGAAATGGGCCTATTTTTCAGCCTGCAAAAGCTTTCCTCAAGCCCAAAAATCAGCTGGGGGCGGGCGCATGTGCAGTGAGGTAAGTTTGCCTGCAGCTCGCATGCCAGCACAAATGGCTCTGCATGCCACCTGCGGCACGCATGCCGTAGGTTCGCCATCACGGGCCTAGGACAGTTTTCTACATTGGTTTTAGGGGGGAAAAAGGATGGGTTTTCTAACCAAAGAAAAGAGATTCAGAGACAAGTAAGGCCTACCTTGAACTCTCCAAAATTCAGCAAACCCGGCAACTGGAAAGAACCCCAGCTTCCAAACTGAATGCCGGAGCGGAAGAAGTTGAGGGTGAAGGTGGCGGACATGGAGCAGAAGAGCTGGAAGGAAAAGGCATGCAAACCCAAGTCATTCCCATGATCCGTGCGGCCATTTTCAAGCTCGCCTTGACTTACGACCGTTCTTTCAGTGACTTTGAAGTTACAACAGCACTGAAAAAAACATGACTTACGACCGTTTTCCCACGCTTAATAACCGTTGCGGCATCCATTCACGGCCACGTGATCGAAATCCGGATGCTTGGCAACCGACTCATATTTATGACGGTTGCAGTGTCTCAGTGCGATCCCCTTTTGCAAGCAAAGTCAACGAGGAAAGCCAGATTTCACTACCGGCAGTTGTTACTGACTGAACAACTGCCACGATCCACGGAACCACCGTGGCAAGAAAAGTCGTAAAAATGGGGACGAAATTCATTGAACAACGGCCTCGCTTAGCCGTGAAATTTTCAGGGCTCAATTGCGGTCGTAAGTCCGAGGACTGGCTGTCTATGCTATGTTCTGAGAGAAAAGGCCTGCCAACAGCTCTCCAGGAACACGTGAAGACAGGATGTAGAGATGGTCTTCAGCCGGTTCTCACTGGTTCTGGAGAACCGGTAGTGGAAATTTTGAGTAGTTTGGAGAACCGGCAAATGCCACCTTTGACTGGCCCCGCCAACCCCATCTATTCTCTGCCTCCCATTGAGTCCCAGCTGATTGGCTGGGTCTCCTTTGGTTGCCCTGCACAGGAGAACGGAGCCGGAAAGCAGGTTAGTGGGATGGGGAGGGAATGGAGATTTTGCAGGATCCTTCACCTGCCACGCCCACCAAGCCAGGCCCACCAAGCTACGCCCACAGAACCGGTAGTAAATTTTTTTGAATCCCGCCACTGATAAAGATGGCAGGGGTCCTGCATCCTGACCCACCAGCCAGACCCACGGAAGGCTGAGCTGAGAGTTTAGTCTCACCACTTTCCATGTGAGGCCCTGGTTCCAAAAGGAGGAGCCCTCTTCCAGGCTAAAAAGAGTCCCTCCGATGGGCGCCCCGAAGGCTGCAGCCACTCCAGCAGCTGCACCAGCAGACACAAAATCTCTTTTGTCCCTAAGAGGCGAGAAAAAAATGTCTGAGGCAGAAAGAACAAACACGGGAGCAGCATCGTTTTTTCCATACCCCGTCGGGAAAAGGGCGGCGGGCATGTTTTAAGAAGTACATTCAGTGGCTCACAGAAGATAGAATAACAAGGTAAGGAGGGACCTTGGAGGTCTTCTAGTCCAACCCCTTGCTCAAGCAGAAGAAGACTGTATACCATTCTGGACAAATAATTGGCCAATCGATGAATCAAAAAAGACCCAGCGATTCACAAATTGTAACAATCCTTTTCAGAATTTCTTACTGCTGTCCATGCTGGCTGGAAGCTAAACCATGGTTTACTTAGCAATGGTCTGTCAGAAAAGCTCCAGTCTACTACATGTACTGCTGATCTACTGAGCCAAGAGGCTTATAGCTCAAAACATCGCACAGCAGTTAAAGCCATTAGATTCTCGGAGCAGCATTTGATTCAAGACACGAGAGCCTCAGATCCAGATGGTTTTAAAATGGATTTTGAAAAGATGGTGGAGTTCGCTCCCGTTGAAAATGCCAAGGGAGAAAAAAAATTGCAAGTGGGACTAGCTGGAGATTTTTTAAAGAGCTGAGCAGATTTCACAATTAGAAATTTTAAAAGAGGAGGAAAATAAATAGGTTCTCCATCCATGGGTGTCCAGTCGTGGCCCAGTATCTGATTGGCAGCCAATAATGAACGCGCCCATTAATCAGAGGGTTTCAACTGCTTCTCTAAGAGACGCACCATTGCAACCCTATCCCATAGCAAAACAGCAAATCTGCAAACACGTCTTTCTCCTACACGGAAAGCCATTACCTTCTTCACTCAAGAAGCCAACGTACCTGTCACTTCGGAAATAGGGGAAATTAAACTGGATCCTCCTTAAAGAGATACTCTGGAACTGCAGAAAGAAAGAAAGAAAGAAAGAAAGAAAGAAAGAAAGAAAGAAAGAAAGAAAGAAAGAAAGAAAGAGAGAGAGAGAGAGAGAGAGAGAGGGAGGGAGGGAGGGAGGGAGGGAGGGAGGGGAGGGGAGGGGAGGGGAGGGGAGGGAAGGGATGAGAGAAGAATGGTTGGAAGGAAGGAAGGAAGGGAGGGAGGGAAGGAAGGGAGGGAGGGAAGGAAGGAAGCAAGGAAGAAAGGAAAGAAAGAAAGAAAGAAAGAAAGAAAGAAAGAAAGAAAGAAAGAAAGAAAGAAAGAAAGAAAGAAAGAAAGAAAGAAAGAAAGAAAGAAAGAAAGAAAGAAAGAAAGAAAGAAAGAAAGAAAGGAGGGAGGGAGGGAAGGAACGAAGGAAGGAAGGGAAGGAAGGAAGGAAGGAAAGGAAGGGATGAGAGAAGAATGGTTGGAAGGAAGGAAGGAAGGAAGGAAGGAAGGAAGGAAGGAAGAAAGAAAGAAAGAAAGAAAGAAAGAAAGAAAGAAAGAAAGAAAGAAAGAAAGAAAGAAAGAAAGAAAGAAAGAAAGAAAGAAAGAAAGAAAGAAAGAAAGAAAGAAAGAAAGAAAGAAAGAAAGAAAGAAAGAAAGAAAGAGAGGGAGAAAAAAGTAAGTGAATGTTGAAGGATAATTCCTGTTTTGTCAAGTATTATATGTATAGTGATGCTTGATGGAACACATCAAGCACAGATCCAGAGAAGCATTTTCAGAAAAAAAAAAGCATTTCTGCCCCATTGGGACGAGCCTTGCGCTCGCGCTCACCTGAGGTAGGCCGGCCCCGACGATAGCGCCGCTGTGGATCATGGGGCCTTCCTTCCCTACGAAAAGACCTGGGAGAGAAAAGATACGGCCGGTTAACAGGAGAAAACCAGCAACCTTCCCAAATCCAGAAAGACAAAGGACCGGTTTTGGGGTTACCTCCAGCCACGCTGCAAAGCACCCCCAGGGCTTTGCAGATCAGAGTCCGAAGACGCACGATCCCGGGCACCTTAACTCCATTCAAGTAACACTTGATCTCTGGAATCCCAGATCCGGCAGCTATTGGCTGGAAAGGAAGCCACTGTCAACTAAAAAAAATACTTCTTTAGTCTTTTTAGTTGCCAGCAGAAAGGGAGTGAGGGAAAGTAGTGCATTCCTTAAATGCTTCAGATAATTGCTAGGCAGCCAAAGCTGTTGGCGCGCAAGATTATTACTGGACAGCATAATTGATGTGTGATGACCCAGGGCGGGATACAAAACAAACACAGTCACAGAAAACAGGTGAAGCCCCTTTTATTCCTTCACTTTGCTTTCAAGCTATGAATATCTTTCACTGGAAGACAAAAAACTCCCACACAGTTACACAAAGAAGGAAAAAAGCAACACAAACCAGGCAAGATAAGGGCTGGAGGATGCCCACAGATAACACACACTGGGAAGGACGCCAAACTCAGAGAGGAACTATAAACTAGAGATATTTCCAAGCTTTGTTTCCAGCGTTCGCCCGTACGCATGTCTGTCCTCTTATTCAGTTGTCACAGCTGCAGCCCATGAAGAGGATCAAGGCCCTCTCTTCCCCAGTAGACCATGTCTCTCCCTTATCCTCTCCTCCCTGCATGCCCTAAGATGGAGAGGGGATGGGCCTGGGTCCTCCTCTGACTGCCCAGCCGGCCTCTGCCCTTCCCCAGCCTCCTCCACAACCTCCGGAACCACACTTCCACGCCTTGTAGGGTGTTCCTCCTTTCTCTTGGAGTCAGTCTCCACCAGGGGAATGATATGATGAATCTTGGCTATGGATGTGTCCCACTGGAGAATATACATCCAGTGGGACACATCCACTGGTGGGGAAGACCAAGGTCAAGGGTGAAATGAATGATATATCAGAATTGGCTGCAACTCGGAAACACCAACATGTCAACTCCTAATAAATCAATCCTTTTTACTCTTGAGAGATGCAGCTAGAGAATTATGATTTGAATGGGGGTGCATGTTGGAGCCCTGACAGCCACAGCATGGGAGGCTGCGATGGACTCTGGAGAGGCGAATGGCTACCAGGAGAAAACTAAACCCTGGTTAGTCTGCATGCTAGAGATGAAGGAGGCTGTTTATCTGGTTGAGAGCAAACTAGGAAACAACGGCAGTAAGGAAATAACAGGAAAGCTCCCTTTTACCTGCCTAGTTCTTCAGCACAGGTGGGTCTTGGGACCTGGGTACTTACGGGACCGCTGCTGCCACCATCAGCCTCCCGCTGGCCAGTGCGCTCCCACAGGGTGGGCCTCCTTGGGATGCCGGCTGGTGGCCCCGAGGGTGCGGGCCTTCTCTGCGGGATCACCCTCCCTCTGGAATGAATTACCCCCGGAGAGGCGATCCATCACTGACCTGCAGACCTTCCGGCGTGGATTAAAGACACACCTTTTCCAACAGGCCTGTCTGGCCTAGTATTAATTAATAGGGTTTTAATTTTTGGCATTTTTAACTTTTTTACCTTGTTTTTATAGTGTTATTCCAGCCACTTGTTTAATCTCTTTTTAAATCTCTTTTAAATTTTTTATTAATTGAGTCATTTTATCTTGGCTGTACACCACCCCGAGTCCCATTTTGGGAGAGGTGGCGGTATAAAAATTTAATAAATAAATAAATAAATAATACAACATATCCATTTGAAGTTGCAATGACACTAAAACAAGTGAGTTAGGACTATTTTCTCGCCCCCCCACAATTATGACCATTGCAGCATCCCCATGGGTCAAGTAATCGAAATTCAGATGTTTGGCAACTAGCTCGTATTTATGACGGTGGTGCTGGGATCGCCATTTGCGACCTTCTGACAAGCAAAGTCGACGGGGAAGCCAGATTCAAATCTTTTTAAAGCCAATTCAGAATAGAGCTAGAAGCTGGGACCTTGGAGGTCTTCTAGTCCAGCCCCCAGCTCAAGCAGGAGACCCTATACCTGTGATGGCGAACCTATGGCACAGGTGACACACAGAGCCATTTGTGCGGGCACGCAAACCCCAGCCAAACTTATCTGCACTGCGCGTGCGTGTGTCTCCCAGCTGATTTTCGGCCAATTTGAGGCGTTTTTCAACCTCCCGGAGGCTTGAGGGAAGCCTCTGCAGCCTTTGGAGGCCGAAAAACAGGCCTTCCGGAAATACCGGAAATGCCAAAACCGGAAGTGCCGAAACGAGCGCCCGGGAGGGCGAAAACGGCCTCAAATGGGCTGGGAGGTACGTGCATGTGCAGTGCAGGTACGGGGAAGGGCCTACGCATGCATGCGCAGGGAGACACCACAACAAAATGGTTTGCCATCACTGCCCTATACCATTTCAGACAAATGGTTATCCAGTCTCTTTTTCAAAGCTTCCAGTGTTGGAGCAATTACAACTTCTGGAGGCCAGTTGTTCCACTGATTAATTGTTCTCCCTGTTAGGAAGTTTCTCCTTAACTCCAGGTTGCTTCTCTCCTTTGCTTTCCATCCTTCGTTAGTAACAACCACGTTTCTAACTCGACAACTGCAATGATTCATTTAACAGACGTGGCAAGAAAGGTCATAAAAAGGGCAAAACTCACATTTATTTATCTGTAAAATTGATTAGCCGCTCATCCCGCCAGATGATAATTCTGGGCAGCTTACACTATTCAAAGGTATTACATAATTTATAACGATATGAATACAATACCGTAAATAACTATAAAAATGAGACACTTAGTCCTTGTCTTGCTTAGCAATGGAAATGCTGGGCTCAGTTGTCGTCGTTAAGTCGAGGAATCTACCTTTTGGGTTTAATGGAAAAAGACTTGGGAGGGACAAAAAGCTGGAACTTTGCTGCTGTACATGTTGAGGGCAGCAAGATTACTTTATGCCCAAAAATGGAAGGATACTTTGGACGAATGGCTGCAAAAGTTGATGAGTTGGCAGAGATGGCTAAACTGACTGCTTTGATTGAAGAAAAAAAAAAACAAACACAGTAACTTTTGCTTCAACTTGGAAACCACTTCTGGACTTTGTATTCAAAGTGGAAAAAAATATATATATATTTTATTGTGGGTTTTAGGCGGGGCATTCTTGAACTGCTCCAGACTTGATTAGATAGGTTTGTTGCTATAAAAATGACTACTTTATATTACTATGTAAAAGTAAAAAGTTGAGGTTTGATATTATTTTACACTACTGCACCAAAGGGAAATCAGCGTCTTTTCTTTCTTTCCCTCCTTTTTCCCTTCTCTTTCCCCATCCCCTATCTTTCCTACTATTTTCTTTTGTATTTTACATTATAAACTAATTTTTAAAAAGTTGACTCTACCAAAATTTCAACTCTCGTAAGTGCCATCTTGTCATGCCCCCGTCTGAGGAGGAAGACAAACAGGAAGCAGGAGTGGCTTCATTGGCTGGGGAAGAAACTGGGGAAGGGCAAAGTCAGGCTGGGCAGAGCAGGGAAGAGGTAGAACATGGGAGAGGAAGTTCAGAGAAAGACCCAGGCCCACCTCCTCTTCATCCTAGGGCATGCAGGGAGGAACAGAGAAGAGAGCAACGTGAATGGTGGGGCTTACGAGGGAGGAAAGGGCCCTGATTCCCTTCACAAGGCACACCTGTGGATGGTGTTTAAAGGAGAGGCAGTTGCAAGCTGTGTTTGCCAGGAACAAACAGTTGAGTTCACCTAGTGTTGCCTGCTGTTATCTGAGATCCTGGCATCCTCCCAGCTGGTTTGATTTACTGCCATGTTACTTCACTTCTGGAACTCCTTATCGTGCCCTGCCGGATTTATTGCCTTATCTTGCTTTGTTGGATTTAAGTTTACAACGTTTTGGATTGGAATATCTGGAGCCAAAGACTGTTGCAGGTTCCTGGCAGTTTTTCTCCAAACCGGAAGGTAACTGGGACATTAGAGGCAAAATTGGAGCTAATAAAGGGACCCCTACTTATTATCTGTCTGGGTTGTCTTTGTGCCAACACCCCAGATCATCACATATCTGTTCTCTAGTCCTAGTACAGTCAATTGTAAATCTATTCCCTGTGAACCAGAAGGGAAGCCTTACCTGGATTAAGACAAAGAGGCTGGCCAGGAAGATGAAGGTGAGGTTGAAGCCCAGCAGCTCCAGCAACGAGATGGCTAGGCAACCTTTCTCGCTGCAGTTCTCCACCGCTAACAGAGACGGAGTCAAGGAAAGGAAGAAATACCAAGAGACGTTCATGAAAATGTACCTGGCCCCAGAGGAAGGTAACTGCTTTGCCCCAAATAATGGGCCCTGCCCAAGGCCAGCAGGATTCCTCCAATGGGGTGATTGGCATTTTCTCCCCCCCCATCAACTTTCAAGACCCCGATCCAAACTAGAAAAGATACAATTCTGCACCACGTGGAATTTGATTCTGGTAAAGAGGTGGACGAAAAAATCTACAAAAAGGCCCACCTGCAGAGGGAAGAAGGAAATAGGCAATTTATTTTATTATTATTCTTTAAATCAACGGTACAGGTAATCCTAGACTTACAACAGTTCATTTAGTGACGGTTCAAAGTTACAAAGCAGTACTGCAGGCTACTTCTGCTGCCTACCGGCTGCCTGCAATTTGGCAGTTCAAATCTCACCAGGCTCAAGGATGACTCAGCAATTATTATTTCAATGGCTGATGGCCTCGAAAGTTAACTGCTATTATTGCTATTCAAGAGCCATAGTGGTTCAGTAGAATACCGCAAGGGTCTTTATACTTGGCAAGCTTAAGACTTGTGGACTTCAGCTCCCAGAATTCCTGAGCTAACATGACTGGAGGAGGAATTCTGAGAGTTGAAGTCCACATGTCTTAAAGCTGTCAAGTCTGAAGACCCCTGATCTACAGTAACTATCTTCTATCTCCATATCTATCAGTCTCTCTGTCTGTCTGTCTATCATCTATCTATCTATCTATCTATCTATCTATCTATCTATCTATCTATCTATCTATCTATCTATCTATCTATCTATCTATCTATCTAGTCCAACCGTCTTTAAATTGGCAAGTTTAAGACTTGTGGACTTCAGCTCCCAGAATTCCTGAGCTACCATGACTGGAGGAGGAATTTTGGGAGTTGAAGTCCACAAGTCTTAAAGCTGTCAAGTTTGAAGCCCCCCCTGGCATACAGTATTTCAGGCTGACTCTGCTGACTGCCAGCAGTTCGATCCTGACTGACTGGCTCAAGGTTGACTCAGCTTTCCATCCTTCTGAGGTCATTACAATGAGGACCCAGATTGTTGGGGGCAAGAGGCTGACTCTGTAAACTGCTTAGAAAGGGCTGTCAAAGCACCGTGAAGCGGTATATAAGTCTAAGGGCTAGTGTTATTGTTGCAACAGCATTGAAAAAAGTTACTTATGACCATTTTTCACATTTATGGTTGTTGCAACATCCACAGGATCACGTAATTTATATTCAAATGAACAACTGACTCACATTTATGACAGCCACAATGTCCCCGGAATCATATCCCTTTGGTGAGCTTTTTACAAGTAATGTCAATGGAGATAATCAAGAGTCACTTAATGACCATATGACTCATTTAAGAACTGCGGTGATTTGCTAACAAATGAGGTGAGAATAGTTCTAAAATGAGGCAAAACTCACTTTAACAGATTTCTCACTTAGCAATGTAAATTTTGGGGCTCAGTTGTGGTTGTAAGTCAAGGGATACCTGTACGTTGTCTACCGTCTTATGGTTTGCAGATTGCACAGTAAGGAAAAGATAAGGGCAGGCCTCTCTCGGAGCAGAACGCAGGCGACTTACCATCCCTGTGCAAACTCCGATGGCAAAAACCATCATCCACTTCACCGCTTCATAGCGCTGGCCTTTCTGAAAGGGGAAAAAAGACAAAGGCAAACGTCAGGTTGCTAGATCTCATGGTTGCTTTGGGAAGATGTGACACCTTACGTAACTTGTTTAAACAAATGGTCATAGGCTTCCTTTAAAAAAAAAAGATTTAAAACCAGACATCTCAAATGTACTGCTTTTTTTTTTCTCCAGGCAACTGGAGTTTCTTGGTTTTTTTTCTTTTGAAGATGTTTTGCTCCTCATCCCAGAAGCTTCTTCAGCTCTGACTGGATGATGGTGGGGAATGGAAGGATTTACAGTATATTCCTTGCAGACAGCTGGTCATTGGCATCCTTTTAGAGCAGGGGGTCTTCAAACTTGACAGCTTTTAAGACTTGTGGACTTCAACTCCCAGAATTCCTCCTCCAGTCGTGTTCGCTCAGGAATTCTGGGAGTTGAAGTCCACAAGTCTTAAACTTGCCAATTTAAAGATGGTTGGACTAGATAGATAGATAGATAGATAGATAGATAGATAGATAGATAGATAGATAGATAGATAGATAGATAGATAGATAGATAGATAGATGATAGACAGACAGACAGACTGATAGATATGGAGATAGAAGATAGTTACTGTAGATCAGGGGTCTTCAGACTTGACAGCTTTAAGACATGTGGACTTCAACTCCCAGAATTCCTCCTCCAGTCATGTTAGCTCAGGAATTCTGGGAGTTGAAGTCCACAAGTCTTAAACTTGCCAAGTTTGAAGACCCTTGGATTAGATAGATAGATAGATAGATAGATAGATAGATAGATAGATAGATAGATAGATAGATAGATAGATAGACAGACAGACAGACAGACAAGGTAGGTAGATAGGAAGGTAGATGGAGATGGAGATAGAAGATAGATACTGTAGATCAGGGTTCTTCAAACTTGACAGCTTTTAAGACTTGTGGACTTCAACTCCCAAAATTCCTCCTCCAGTCATGTTAGCTCAGGAATTCTGGGAGTTGAAGTCCACAAGTCTTAAACTTGCCAAGTTTGAAGACCCTTGGATTAGATAGATAGATAGATAGATAGATAGATAGATAGATAGATAGATAGATAGACAGACAGACAGACAGACAGACAAGGTAGGTAGGTAGGAAGGTAGATGGAGATGGAGATAGAAGATAGATACTGTAGATCAGGGTTCTTCAAACTTGACAGCTTTTAAGACTTGTGGACTTCAACTCCCAAAATTCCTCCTCCAGTCATGTTAGCTCAGGAATTCTGGGAGTTGAAGGCCACAAGTCTTAAACTTGCCAAGTTTGAAGACCCTTGGATTAGATAGATAGATAGATAGATAGATAGATAGATAGATAGATAGATAGATAGATAGAGATAGATGATAGATAGATGATAGATGCTAGAGAGATAGATGAGATAGATGATAGATAGACAGACAGATATGGAGATAGAAGATAGTTACTGTAGATCAGGGGTCTTCAGACTTGACAGCTTTAAGACTTGTGGACTTCAACTCCCAGAATTCCTCCTCCAGTCATGTTCGCTCAGGAATTCTGGGAGTTGAAGTCCATAAGTCTTAAAACTTGCCAAGTTTGAAGACCCTTGAACTAGATAGATAGATAGATAGATAGATAGATAGATAGATAGATAGATAGATAGATAGAGGATAGAGAGATAGAGATAGATAGATGATAGATGATAGACAGACAGACAGACAGACAGATATGGAAATAGAAGCTAGTTACTGTAGATCAGGGGTCTTCAGACTTGACAGCTTTAAGACTTGTGGACTTCAACTCCCAGAATTCCTCCTCCAGTCGTGTTAGCTCAGGAATTCTGGGAGTTGAAATCCACAAGTCTTAAAGTTGCCGAGGTTGGAGACCCCTGTTTTAGAGGGTCCTTGAGGCCACTTGGAGGTTTGTCTGTGTCCTCAGGGTCACTTGAGGTGGTGCAAATGGTTCCTGTAGCCTGCGCTTTTTCTGGCAATCCATTCATACTCCCACATCACTGGAAGGGTGTTCATCCCAAATGGCGTAACTCAGTCCTCCAGGTCATGGTTGGCCCAAAGATGCTTTTTCAGGAGACAACTGGGTTTTTCTTGTTTTTTTCTTTGAAGATGTTTCTGAGTAACTGAGAATCTCGACAGGCTTTCAGCCATACAATTTAGGATGAACACTCTTTGAATGGTGTGGGAACAGGAAGGAACTTCCCGGGGGAAAATTTGCAGATTACAGAAAACATTAGCACCACTCAGGTGACCCTGAGGACAGAGACAAACCTCCAAAAACCATTAGAATGGTTTTTAGTTTTTTACCTTTTAACCCTGCTTTTATAGTCCTATTGTAGTTTTAACGTGAGCCATTAGTTTCCTATTTTTAAATCTATTTTAAATTTTCTACTTGTAATAGTATTGTTTTATTTGGGCTGTACACTGCCCCGAGTCCCAATTTGGGAGAGGGGGCGGTATATAAATTAAATTAAATAAATAAATAAAATAAATAAATAAGTGGCCTCAACGGCTCTCTGAAAGGATGCAAATGACCAGCTGTCTGCAAGGAATGTGAATCTTTCCATAATTATTCCCCACCATCCAGTCAGAGCTGAAGAAGCTTCTTGGTGAGAAGTGAAACGTCTTCAAAGAAAAACCAGACAGTCCAGTGGCCTCCTGGAAAAACACTTTTGAGACAACCACGACTGGAGGACTGAGAATCCAGAATTGTGTTTCACTTTCAGCACCAAATCGTATTCAAGAGCATTTTTGATAACCACGTTGTGCCAATCGATGGTGTGAGTGCTTTTCCTTCAATCAACATTCCCTGGGCAAAGGTAGGCCGGGGCTTCTGGGGCGTGGATGATAAAAGCTACACGTTGGTCAAATCCACGCCACAACACAACAAAGCTCAACTTTGGAAGTGTTTGCAATCAGACCTGCCAACTCGACCTCATCTCCAAAGATCAGATTAGTTTACAAAGGGAAAAACTATCAACCAATGTTGATATATTCCCAGACCCGTAAACCTTAGCAATTTACTAAAAGACACCCACACATTGTTCTCTATGAGTGGTTCTCGACTTACAACGGATCATTTAGTGACCGATCAAAGTTACAACAGCTCAGAGGGCGAGGAAAAGTGACTTAACACCCTTTTTCATACTTACGACTGTTGCAACATCTCCACAGTCATGCGAGCAAAATTCAGGCGCTTGGCAACTGACTCGTACTTATGACAGTTGCAACATTTCCAATCATATGATTAAACTTCAGGCGCTTGGCAACTGACTCGTACTTATGACAGTTGCAACATTTCCACAATCATATGATTAAACTTCAGGCGCTTGGCAACTGACTCGTACTTATGACAGTTGCAACATTTCCAATCATATGATTAAACTTCAGGCGCTTGGCAACTGACTCGTACTTATGACAGTTGCAACATTTCCACAATCATATGATTAAACTTCAGGCGCTTGGCAACTGACTTCTACTTATGACAGTTGCAACATCTCCACAATCATGTAATTAAACTTCAGGTGCTTGGCAACTGACCCGTACTTATGACAGTTGCAACATTTTCGCAATCATGTGATTAAAATTCAGGCGCTTGGCAACTGACTTGTACTTATGACAGTTGCAACATCTCCACAATCGTGATTAAAATTCAGACGCTTGGCAACTGACTCATACTTATGGCAGTTGCAGCATCCCGGTCTCATGCGGTCCGCCTTTTGCAACCCAATGGGGAGGCCAGATTCACTTAACAACCATGTTATTAACTTAAGAAGAACTGCAGTATTCACCTAACAACAGAGTCAAGAAAAGTCACAAAATTCATTTAACAAACATCTCACTTAGCAACAGAACTCAATTGTGGTCATAAGTTGAAGATTACCCATAATTACTCGTGCTCTTTACCCACTCCCTGGATGGAAAATATGGAGGGAAGCATGTATTTGACATGTAGAGTGCCTCTCACAGTAACTTTAACACGCGTTGAAGGAAATTGAAATATTCCTCTACCTCCAGCAACGCAAGTGACCTTCCACAATGCGTTGAAAACTCATTTATTTTATCAAGCTGGTCTGGCCTAGGGTTTTATAGGGTTTTAAATTTGGTTTTAATTGGTTTTAGTCCTTATTTTTAAACCCTTGTCTCATTTTTATTATTCAGCCACGATATTTAATCTTTTAAATTGTTTTTATTGATTGTGTTGTTATTGTGTTTTTTAATGGCTGTACACCGCCCCAAGTCCCGCAGGGAGAGGGGGCGGTATATAAATCTTATATATAAATAAATAAATAAATAAATAAATAAATAAATAAATAAATAAATAAATAAATAAATCTTATAATCCACTGCGATCAAGACTCCCATTACGTCTTACCTTGTTATCGAGACTTTCTAGGACTTCCAAGTATGGTTCATTGAGGCACCGATCATAATCCAAACTCTGGAGAGGAGATATGAAATGCCAATATTTTTAGAAAGGCTGCCCAACCAGAGAGACAAGCAGGCTATAGCCAACTTTAAAGCAAAAGCCATTTAATCTGATAGCTGGATCCATTCATCACACTACAGGGTAGTCTCCGACTTACAACAGTACATTTAGTGACGGTTCGAAGTTACAGTGGCACTGAACAAGGGGACTTACAGCCGTTTTCCACACTTACAACCATGGCAGCATTCCCACGTTCAACTGAGTCACATTTATGAGAGCTGCAATATTCTGGGGTCACATGATCCCCTTTTGCAACTTTCTGACAAGCAAAGTCAATGGGAAAAAAATCAGATTCACTTAACAACTGGGGGCAAGAAAGGTCGTAAAATGGAACAAAACTCCATTAACAAATGTTTTGCTTGACGACAAAAATTTGGATCTCAATTGAAGTCGTAAGTCGAGGACTATACGACAAACTCCATAATAATAAACTTAATCTTTATTTTAGCAAAATACCACTCCACGCATCATCACAAAATCTCCAGAACCGTAAAGCCTACAAACTTGAAATTTGGCACATATATTCCTCTTGGCTTCTAAGTGCTCACTAAGAAATGATTTTTCAAAATGACCATCAGAGCCATTAATATTTCTTATATTATTATTATTAACACGCTCTGATGCTAAGGAGTTCTACTCCCCCTCCCCACCTGAAAAGAAATCTCTTCCAAATGCAAAACACAAGCAGAGGAGTTTCAGTTTCAGAGCACAAACCAGCTTTAGTACAGAACAGTTGAGCTAAGCCACCCCCAGGCTCCTTGCTGTCTCCTTCTTGCTCACACAGCAAATACTATTTGTTTCCAAACAGCCTTCAACTCTCTCACACACTAGCCAGATGAATACCGATGGATGCTGGTAGGCAGAGGCAGAATTTTTCCCTATATTTTCCTCCCCCAAAACTAAGACCGACCACATAGTTTCGTAGTGAAGCACGGGTATAGAACTGGTCCTATGATAAACCAACCAAACCCAATTCATCAACCCTAATTTTGAGTGCTGCAAGAAGTTGGCTGCTATGTAACTAAAGCCCCCCTCTCTGATGTAACTGAAAATGCCAACCTAAAAACACTTTATGGTGACTAAGCCTTCTTGTCCAAGCCATTTTCTTTCCAGCCATACAAAAGAAATTTGCCATTCTTTCAGGCTGGGTTGTCCTGCCTACAATCCTGAGATTTCTTTAATGATGTTTGGCAGGGGCTTGCTCTCCAAGCTTGTTTCAATTTAGCTTCTGCACATTTCGTTACCAGACTAGGTAAACATCAGCAGCAGGATTACAGTTAACGAAACGTTCAACAAACTTGAAGCAAACTTGGAGAACAAATCAAAAGCCGAAATCTAAAACCCGAGGTACAAGTATTTTCTATTATTTCAAAATTTCTTTGCGGTCTCCATTCCAAGGATACTCAACTCTGGCCTTGCTTAGTTTCCCAACATCGATTTAAAGTGGCAAGAGTTTGCCCCACCCTCAAAGGCTCTGAGGAGACCTACTCAGGAATGAAAAGGCTTTGGGCTACTACTCTATATTTGTAGTCTTTTAAGAGAGAAGCAGAAACTCCCAGCAACGTCTTTTTTCTGCAATGCTTCATGTTCTTCCTAACAAATGAAGCTTTTTTTCTTTTTGAGGCATTTCACCTCATAGTCTTTACGGGGCAGAATTTCATCGTCTTCATCCTCGGTCTCTCCAAGGATAGTCTGCAAAATAAATAAATGAATAAATAACAGGTCAATATGATAAAAGGCAAACCAGCTATATTCATAACTGACCAACATCCAGGAAAAATAAATCAATTAAAAAATTAAAATTCAAAAGCCAAGATTTTTGCATGAAGTGCCTTGGGAAATACCCAGGCACTTTACTGAAGTCGTTGCCACGCCCTAAAAGAGGCCAGACTTCTGTTCTCATTTTCAAGTTTTTGTTCTTTCAATTTGAAGTTTTTTTTTTATTTCTGTGGTTCTCTTGTGTCACAAATAATGTTTGTTTTCTTTTTCAAATTATGATTATTTCTCCTCCTCTTCCAAACCTTCTTAGAAAACCCGGCGACGCGTTTTGAATTTTGAACCTCTTGGTTCAGCAATGAAACTCTGTACATGCTCAGAGGTGCCCTCTTCCACTTTGCTATGAGGTATGAGCAAAAAAAAATTGCTACCACACCCAGCCTAATTTGCATATGCAAATATGATGAGAACCCCACTCTCCCCCCCAAAATGAACTGAAAAGGGGGGGATCCAACAAGGGAAGCCCCTCCCAGCCCACCCCTCACCAGCTCTTCCGGGGTGCGGCTCTCTCTTTCCCCACAGCAGCAGCAACAGCACCCGCAACATCCCCCCCGACACCCCGCCGCCATCGTCGCCCCTCAAGGAGCCCACTCTGGTGCCCCCCAAAAAGCAGCCTGCCTTCGCGCATGCGCTTCGCAGAAAGACCCCCCCCCAGCGGCGCAGAAAAGCGGAAAAAGGAGGGCGTTCCTTTAAGAAAGCTTTCCGCTCATTGGAAACGGCCGTTTCGGGGCGGAAGTTGTTCGTTCGGCCATCTTTAACGTGGGCGGTGAAACAGGAAGTGGAGCTGTAGAGCTAGGAAGAAGAGAGAGGGGAAAAGTGAAGAGATGCAATCTTTTGTGTAAAGGAGACTTCCTCAAGAATGACCATTAAATATTTTTTTAAAAATCTGTTATGAATAGCAGCATTTCTTACAGAATCCACAGGCGTTGGGAGTCCAATAAATTTAAATAAATAATAGCAACAGCAATATAATTTGTGACATATAGTACACATGGATATATGCATAATTCTGTATTTACAAATTCCTTGTGTGTCCAATCACACTTGGATAATAAAGAATTCTACTGTATTCTATTCTGTTTATCTGTATTTATTCAGTTATATTATGTACTGTATATTGGAGGTGGTGATCCTTTGAAAACTCTATGCAATGAAATTTCACTTTCATATATGCCGATTAGCATACATTCAAAACAGCAATAAAGTTATTATTTCTATTCTATTTTAAAAGTTATTATTGTATTATGTCCATATTGATATTTTTTCTCAAAGAGCTGGGCTTGGATTTATATATTATCCCAAAGCAATATTGCTTTTGCTGTGGGAAAATTCAGAGCTATTTACAAGATGCATGCAATGTAAAAAAAAACAAACTTAAAAGTGGACAAAAAGCCAAAACACATATTATCACCCCTAGTTGAACATTGACAAATTAATTGCAACAATAGATTTTGCTTTTGTTTTTTGTCCTTTTTCATTCACATTTTTTTCTTCTTTTCTAGTTTGTATTTTAACCTTCCGAATAAAATAAAAAAATGAAGTTAAAAAAAAAAACCAAGGAAATGAAAGAGATGTTCTATGGTGACCTTTGTGGCAAATTAAACCCTTATAAGTGTAAGATTCAGCTATAACTTAAGATCACGATGTGCCAAAAATGAACTTAAGCAGAGGCTTTGAAGAGCAAAATCTAACTTTTTTTGATCAATAAAAGGGTAAGACCTCTCCTCTCATACACACAGATATGTGAGGAAAGTTACAAAGCATATAGGTGAAAGTAAGTCTTCTTATACCTTAAGATTCTTTTAGAAGTAGAGTAAACTGCATTGTAAAACACTCTAATTTTGATTTACATCTTTCCTGCAAAAAGACAAATGTCCTCCTGGCACTTGTTTATCTTTCAGTATCCTTTCTCCTATTGTCTGTTAATCGATCACAATTTACCATTTAAGAGGGCTATTAACAGCATACTTCAAAAGGTGTATATTGCTCCAGATGTAGAGAGTTACTTTCCCAGGGAGTATGTTCCATTCAGATTGATTTAGATGGGATAATCATGTGTCTTCATATGAGAGAGAGATGTAACTAATTGCAGGCATGTGTTTTACAAAAGGTTAGAGAAATATTTTCTACAACAGCAAGATAAGAAATGCCTATTTACTTCTACATACATAGGAAAACAACTGCCTAACATCAAGGTAAGACATGTCTATAGAGTAAATCTCTGCTCTCTCTATATATATTTTATTTCTTTCCTTTCTTTATTACCCTAACAATAAGCACTGATGAAGGAGGAGTTTCAGCAATATTTACATCCTATGGTACAATGTCACAATAAATAAATAATAAAACAAAACAAAGTTTTAATTCAACCTTGAAAAAAAACATGCATTTGGCTGTTTTCGGTGCCTTCTCTTAAAGCAGGGCAAACTGTCCTGTGACTTTTTTTTTCTAATCTTTCCAAACATCCCATTCAAATATATTCCTCTCCAGCAATCTGCATGTCTGGATTGCTATGGAAAATAGGTCAAAGGTTTTCATACACACAGGGCCTGTGTACACTTCCAGCCAGACTCCAGATGTCGCAACCACTGGAGGCTTTTATGGCACATTAAAGAGCGATAATAACCTGCCTTATCTGGTTAATCAGTAACCTGAACTATTATTATGATGTCCTTGTGGGCTGAGGTTTCCTGATTGCAGAGCCGCAATCCTTTTATTTTTAGCTCTCTTGCGACTGTTTTATATGCAAGCTGTACATTAAAAACACACATGCAAAATGGAATTTGCTGCTTGCTTGCTGCCCAAGACAATTGGTGGCTGAAAGGAACAAAGAATCATTTATTGCTCTAAAATCAAGGCAGTTAAGGAATTAAAATTATTTGGATTAGATTCTGGGCTCCTTGCTTATTAAGCTACGGTGCAAAGGACAAAAACAACCCAGATTTGTGGTGAACCAGGCAACCACGTGCCAACAATAACAACAACAAAGCGCAGACGTCTGGGGTTTAAAAAGAAAGGGTAAAATGACGTCAGCGCTGCCACCTTAGAAGCGGACATCGGGCCACCCCGCAGGAGGGGGCGTGGCTGTAACGCCCCGCAGGAGGGGGCGTGGCTTTGCCATTGTATTTTAGATGCGGAGATTTAAACCAAGGCGGCCACGAGGGAATCACTGAAGGTTTGTTACGCATGCGTTCTCTCTCTCTCTCTCTGGCTTCGACGCCGGCGCGAGCCCCTCATAGTGTGCGCGTGAGGGCGTGAGGGAGGGGGTCGCCGCGAGGAAGGTGAGTGTGTGTATCTGTGGGGGGGGGGGGGGGCGCACGCCGCGCTCGCGGAGCATTCCATTTGTCCGGACCGTGGGGGGGGGGGGGGGGGAAGAGGCGAAGAGAGCCTCTTTTCTGTGTAAGCGACTGGCAAGGGAAGAATAGAAGAAACCATTAAGAAATGGAGAGAGGGCGAGGGAAAGAAAGCGCTCTTTTCTTTTTTCTCTCTATCTGGGTCTGGAATGAGACGAAGAGGGTCCGAAGAGATTTTTTTTCCAGCGGCCACAAAATAATGCATTTTAAAAAATACTACTACTAATAAAGCCGAATTTTCCTCCCCCCCCCCCCCCTCTGCAAATCCTTTTCCCCCAGGGAATTGAATGCCTATAATTCAATGTTTTGCATGCGAATGAATCAAAAAACTGGAGAGAAGCCTGCGACTTTTTTTTTCTTTTTCTTTTGGTCCCCTCTTGCAAAGTAGTTTTGCAATTGCATTCTTTTGCAAAGTAGCTTTTTTTGTTTGTTTGTTTGCAATCTCCTTCCCACCGCTGCCTTGGGGTGGTTTTAAACCAGTGAAATGGAAATAAAATCGATTTTTTTTTTTTTTAATCCTTGGCAGTCGCCAGTTGCAAACTGAAGAGCAATGCAATTATCCCTTCCTTTCCCAGGAAGGAAGGAAGGAAGGGGAAAAAAAAACCCTAACAAGAATGGCAAAGGTGATTTCCTTTGGCCCCCATTTAAAAGAAAATATTTTCTTGTCATAAATAAATAAAAGTTTCCAGGTTTATAAATAGGCAGCAGATTTTGCCCCCTTATATGGGCGGGCTGAGAGATGGAGGGCAGGGAGGACAAACTTCAACTTTGAGGCTACGACTTCCTTTCCTGCTGCCATCCATACACAATGCCACTCTCAGTGGGTGGACTGCCAAGTCCCATCGCCACCACACCGACCACCAGATTAATAGCAATTGTAATCCTAATGGGACAGCAGCACGGTGTAGTGGTTAAAGGCATTTGGAATAGTCTTCCCTTATACAGGAAAAAAACATTGGGGGGAGAGGGAGGGTATTTGGACCAGCCCCCAAACCATCAGAATTAAAAATGACCCCAAAGGACCATAACAAATGGGAAAAGATCCTGGATCAAATATTTATTTTTTTGGCCTGCAATTTTGCCAGTTTTTTTATTTATTTATTTATTTATTAATTACATTTATATACCGCCCTTCTCCCAAGGGACTCAGGGCGGTGAACAGCTCGTCTAAAAACCCCACAGAAAATACAAACGTTAAAAAGTAATTAAATTTAAAATCAGCTGCGTAATAAGACTAAACCCCCCCCCCCCCCCCCCTTAAAACCCAATTTAAATTTAAAAATGGAGATCAAATTTAAAATCATCATCTCAGCCCAGGCCGGCCTGCTCAAAGAGCCAGGTCTTTAACTCTTTTTTGCAGTTCCTCTGGTGTTATTTGCAGGAAGCTGCAATTTCTTAATGTATTTTATAAAATTCTTGGACATGGTACTAATTCCCCCGATGACAATGGGTAACACTGTTACATGTTCCATCCATAATCATGTAGTTTTGATGAGCAAGTCGCAATATTTTGTGATTTTTTTTTCCAGTTTTTTTTCTTCAACTCCTGGCATCTCCTGGTACGGCGATATCCAATTATTATTGTTGTTGTTATTATTATTCTTCACAAAATGACAGTATACACAACAAAAGAGATAACTATGCTGGGTTTTGTATCACAAATCACTAGTCGAACACTTCCCAAGTGTTTAGGGCTGCGTGATGTATCGGTGGATTCTGCGAGCAGATCCCAGTAAGGTGGCCTTCTGCAGCTGACCAAGGGTGATCTTGTCAGCGCCAATTGTTTTTAAGCGCTTGCCTAGGTCTTTAGGCACAGCACCCAGTGTGCCCAGTACCACTGGAACCACCTGCACTGGTTTATGCCAGAGTCTCTGCAGTTCGATTCTCAAGTCCTGATATCTGGTGACTTTTTCAAGTTGTTTCTCGTCGATTCTGCTGTCACCAGGTATGGCAATGTCGACGATCCACACTTTTTTCTTCTCCACAATCGTGATATCCCGGGTATTGTGTTCCAAAACTTTGTCAGTCTGCATTATTATCATTATCATTAGTGATGATGATAATGGTAATAAGAATAATAAGAATAATAATCGCACAGTCAATGTTCAGACTGGATTTGGCATGTTTGTCTACCTATCGAGTCCTTACCAAGGACCTGGGATAGGCAAATCTGGATGTTTAATGGTGTTACAGATATCGCCGCAGAATGGAAGCTGTTCCAAGTGAAGCTGCCTTCTGCAATTGACTGATGGCAAATTTGTCAATGCCTGTGGTGTTCAAGTGGTGGTGGTTATTGTTTTTGTTGTTATGCACATAAAATGACTACACAGTAAACAAGATAAATAGGCTGGGTTTTTTATTATTATTATTATTATTATTATTATTATTAATATTATTAATATTAATATTATTATTTATTGTAAAGGCCAGGAAAAAGCAGTCCCCTCCACCATGCCTGCTGTGGAAGAGAAATTTAAGGAGATTTGACCCACGCAAACTTTCAGCTTTTTTGGGGGGGGCCATTGTGATTTGCTTTGGACTTTTCCAATGGAGCTGGCTGAAAAAACACCCATTGTGAGGTGAGTATTGTCCTTTTATTTTTTATTTTTTTAAATGCATGCTTGGGATCCGTTTTCCTGTTGTTTCTTTCTCTGAGAGCAAATCTCATCTTCAAGACAAGCTTCCCAAAGCCAGCAAACAAGGGGTGTGGGGGTAGGTGGGCTTTCTCTGGGAAACCACGCTCCCCCATTGGTGGAGAAGCCAAGCACTAATTGGCAGAGGTGGGGGAGATTTAGATAAGGGGGTGCCTGCATATTGCTGCCTTTGCATATTATCAAGGTGTTGACTCTTTTCGGGCAATTGGCAGTGTTTGCATTTCTCCAGACTCTTGGGGAAGATCAGATCCAGCAACATGGGCTGGGTCCGATCCACCGAGCAGATGCTGGGGTGAACTTTGCCCTGGAACACCCCCCCCCCCAAAAAAAAAATATTAGCAAACTGGAAGGCCTGAATCTGTCAACCAAACTGGAAGGAAGCCCCAGACCCCAGTGGAAAATTACCCAGAGGGACAACACCAACACCGGGCCAGTCAATATCTCCTAAATTTTACTTGGTTCTCACTTTTAAATTCAATCCTAAATAATGTTCCTTCTTTCCTCCCCTCCCCTCGCATTCACTGCAGCTCTCTCAACTCTGTGATTTAAAGCAACGTATTTATTTATTTTCTTTGTTTTGTCAAACACGTACAAGATAACAAGTGTACGTATGAACAGGAACAAAGGGAGTAAATATAGCTAAATGGGGGACAGCAAGGCAAGGGACGGTAGAAACGCCCCCTTTAAGGACCTCTTAGGAATGGGGTGAGGTCCGCGGGAGACCGTTTGAGGTGGAAGCTGTGAGGGGTTGAGGCTGTGACAAGGGAGTTAAGTAGGGCGTGCCAGGCGTTGACCGCTCTGTGGCTGAAGTTGTATTTTCTGCCATCGAGTTTGGAGCGGTTTCCCTTGAGTTGTTTACCCATGTATTATTGTGATTGAAGCTGAAGAAATCATTGACAGGCAAGGCGTTGTAGCAGACAAGTTTGTGTACTGTGCTTAGATCGGACTGCAGGGGCCGCCGCAGTTCCAGATTGTCCAGACCCAAAATTTCGAGACTGGAGGCAGAGGGCAGGCATGGCGAACATTTTAGAAATTTCAGTGCCCAAACCAGAATGTGCACGCACGCATGAGTGTGCGTGCTGTAGCACCAGAAAACCGAAGACTAGCTGTCCAGTGCATGCCTGGTTTTTGGCTGTTTTGGGGGTCATTTTTGGCCATTTTCCAGGCTGTTTTCTGGGCCGTCTTCAGGCCAAAAACGCCCGGTAAATGGCCCCAAAATGGCCTGAAAACGGCTCAAAAAACACCATTTTTGGAGACCAGCACCAGAAACCAGAAGAACATCTGGCGAGAGAGTGCGTGCCTGCTAAGAGGGTGTGCATGCATGCCATAGGTTCACCATCATGGGCATAGGGAGTTCTATTGTGACGGAGGAGTACTTGTCTTGAGAAATATGTGTATTCACTGTTTATGGACATAAAGAGAGCATCTCAAATCTTTATTCTCAGAACACAAACTTTCTCCCACCCACCCACCCCCCAAAAATATGCATCCCTTCCCTTGACTTCCTCCTCTGATGGTACCCTTGAAAACTAACCATTGTCTCTTCCCCACTGGAAGAAACTGGGCACAATTTGCAAGGCTGGTGAGCGGCCAAGCAAGATCGGGACGGAAACGTAAATGCACAATGGAGGAAATTTCTTATCACATTTTTTGCTGCTCCTTCCTGCCTTCTCTTTTTTTGATCCTTCCCCGTTCTCTCTTTATTTTTATTTTATTTGATTTGATTTATCAACCGCTTACAAGATAATAGGTGTAAGTATAAACATGAGTAAGAATACAGGAAATGGGTACGAATAAACGGAGACAATAGGAAAGGGACAGTAGGCATGATTGTGCACTTATGCACACCCCTTACAGACCTGGTTTTACTTCTGTTCTACTTCTGGCTTGCAACTGGGGGGAATTGATCTGAATTTGGGGCTGATTATAATTTATTTATTTTATTTTATTAAATTTTTATACCGCCCCCTCTCCCACAGTGGGACTCGGGGCGGTGTGCAGCCAAGATAAAACCACACAATAAATAGAATTTAAAATAGATTTAAAAGAATTAAATTAGTGGCTGAAAGAACACAATAAAACAAGGTATAAAAGTTAAAATTACCAAAAAAATTTAAAAATTTTAAAACCTTAGTAATTGATATTAGGCCAGACCGGCCTGTTGGAAGAGGTGGGTCTTTAGTGCGCGCCAGAAGGCTTGTAGGTCAGTAATGGCTCGCATCTCCAGGGGTAATTCATTCCAGAGGGAGGGTGCCCCCGCAGAGAAGGCCTGCACCCTCGGGGCCGCCAGCCGGCATCGTCCAGCTGACGGCATCCCAAGGAGGCCCATCCTGTGGGAGCACACTGGCCGGCGGGAGGCCGATGGTAGCAGGCGGTCCCGTAAGTATCAGTCAAGCGCTTACCCCTTGCAGAAATATTCAGCTCTCCTGATCTGCAAAATTAGGGCTGCCTTTCCCCCATGCCTTCCTTCACAGAGTCAGGGAGAAGTCGTGATTGCGGCACCTGTCTGCCGCAAATCACCTTTTTAAAAGATTTCCAGTAGTTTTCAGAGCAAGAAATTCTTACTGGCTCTTGCAAACCACTAGCCAAGTGTCTCTTGAGTCTTGTCATCTGCACCTCTATAACTAACTGGTTTGGTTCTGCAACCCAACAAGACAGACACAGATTTCAGAGAGTAATTAGGACTGCAGACAAAACAATGGCTACCAACCTGCCTTCCATGGAGGGCCTGTATCCTTCACGAGTCAAAAAGAGGGCTGTGAAAATATTTACAGACCCCTCACATCCTGGATATAAACTGTTTCAACTCCTACCCTCAAAAACATTATAGAGCACTGCATACTAAAACAACTAGACACAAGGATAGTTTTTCCCGTGAACGCCGTTACTCTGCTAAACGAATAATTCCCTCAACACTGTCAAATTACTTAGTAAGGTTGTATTACTATTCTCATTCTCATCCTTCCTATTACCTATCTCTTCCCACTTATGACTATAACCGTGTTGCTTGTTATCTTTACGATTTATATTGTTTTATTTGTTTTCCTAGTATGTTTTTATTGCGTATTAGTAACTTATGTATCATTTGGTTGAATTCAAATGGTTTATTATCATTGTGCATATATACACAGTATATATACGAGGAAATTCACATAATATCCAGAGACCAGAGCCAACGCACGCGCGCGCACACACACACATACACACAACAATCCCCAAACACCCCCCCATCTGCCAAAATGCCCCGCCCCCTAAAAACACACAATTACCCACACTTATAG
This sequence comes from Bungarus multicinctus, assembly GCA_023653725.1. Lineage (NCBI taxonomy): Eukaryota > Metazoa > Chordata > Lepidosauria > Squamata > Elapidae > Bungarus > Bungarus multicinctus. The sequence continues at coordinate 2,254,239 of CM042845.1, forward strand.
TAACCTATGACTATCACTAAGTGTTGTATCTTATGATTCTTGATGCGTGTATTTTATTTTTTTTCTTTCATGTACTCTGAGAGCTTCTGCACCAAAGTCAAATTCCTTGTGTGTCCAATCACACTTGGCCAATAAAGGATTCCTATTCTATAAAGAACTCTATTCTAAGAAAATTCTGCTTGGATGAAGGCTGGCAGAAGTTATTAAGCCACCTGGAGTATAAATTAAATGTATACATTTAATACATATTAATTTAACACAGATGGAATTCTAGATTAGATTAAATTCAGATTAAATACAGAACCTCCGGAATCTGGCAGCAGTGAGGCAGAGGAACAAGGGGAGCCTGTTCCCAGGGCGCATGCGCAAAGAGCTGCTAGAAGGCGAGAGCAGCTGAGACAAAAGGGGCGATTCAGGAGTAAGGCTGGGAGGTTATGGCCCCTCCCATTAAGGTATAAAGGACAAGCAAAGGTAGAGAAACCTTCGCAGCAAGCAAAGTCGTTTGCTCTCTTCAGATTAAATCTTGAACTTTGTGGGCTTTGTTCTTTGGTTGGTTTTTTATAGTTCATTTGTCACTCTAGTTGTTGGCAGTAATTCAAAGGAGAGAAAGGTGGGTGCTTATCTTGAGGGATTGTTTGGGACTCATTACTGGCTGGGAATGAACATAATTCCCAGTGTTGAAATAAAGTAAGAGTTGTTTGGACTAAGTGTGTGCTTAATAACAGTCTTGGGAAGCTTTGATCAGAATACACTTAACCGGGTAGTCCTCAAAGTACAACCACAATTGAGCTCCCAAATTTTGTTAAGGGGATATTGCCCCATTTTACAGCTTTTCTTGCCACAGTCGCTAAGTGAATCACTGCCGTTGTTAAGTTAGCTACCCGGTTGTTAAGCGAACCTGGCTTCCCTGTTTGAGTTGCTTGTCAGAAGGTTGCCAAAGGGGGAATAAGGTGATACCCCCCCCCCCCCAAGGACACGGCGACCATCATAAATATGAGCCAGTCAGTCATCAATACAGTCATAAGTATGGAACATGGGCATAAGTCACTTTTTTTCAGCACCATTGTAACTTTGAACGGTCACTAAATGAACTATGGTAAGTCGAGGACTTCCTGTAAGTGCAAATGATTCATTGGACAACCATGGCAAGAAAGGTTGTAAAATGAAGAAAAGCTCACTTAACAACAGCTTCACTTAGCAACAGAAATGTTGGGGCTCAATTGTGGTCGTGAGTCGAGGACCACCCTGTTAAAAGAAATAGATTTCCACTCCAAATGCAAGCCAAGGGCGACCTACCTCATGTCATGCCCCTGTCAGAGTTTGAATCCGAGAGGAAGACTAATAGTTGACAAGGAGTAGGAGTTGGCTCCGTTGGCTGTGGAGGAAACTGGGGAAGGGCAAAGTCTGGCTGGGTAGAGCAGGGGAGAGGTAGAGCAAGGGAGAGGTAGAGCAAGGGAGAGGGAGTTCAGAGGAAGACCCAGGCCCACCCCCTCTTCATCCTAGGGCACGCAAGGAGGAATGGAGAAGGGAGCAACATGCATTGCATGGCTTACGGGGAAGGAAAGGGCCCTGATTCCCTTGATTAGCCACACCTGGGAAGAGAGTTTAAAAGAGATGCATGCTGAGTGCGGCGTTTTCTGGGTGGGAACAAACGTGAGTTTATCTTGTGTTGACTGTGGTTATCTGTGTTCCGGGCGTCTTCCCAACCATATTGAGTTATTGCCGTGCCTTCATATCTGGAATTCTTGCTCCTGCCCTGCCAGACTAATTACTTCATTTTGCCTTGATTGGACTTTAAATTACAGTTTTTGTTGACCACGTTTTGGACTTGATTCTCTGCAGCCAAAGGCTGTTCCTGGGAGAGCTTTTCTCCAGCCAGAAGGTAACCTGGACATTGGGGGCAGAGTTGGAGCTAATAAAGTGATTCCTACTGATTATCTGACTGTATTGCCTTTGTGCCACGCCCTTTTGGGTCATCACACCTCACCTGGAACCTTCTGGCATTCTTTCCATTTATCCAGGGCCTTCGCCATGGTCAACGAATCCCATGGCGAGTTTCTTCCGATGAGCAATGGCCTTGGCACCCGTTCTGATGGCGGCAACAGCAGCAGCAGTGGGGAAAGTTCCCAAAACAGCTCCCGTTGCTCCACCCCTGTCCTGGACACAGAGCGTCACGAGCGCCTGCGGGAAAAAATGCGTCGGCGTCAGGAATCCGGTGACAAGTGGTTTTCCCTGGAATTCTTCCCTCCCCGGACAGCCAACGGAGCCGTGAATCTCATCTCCAGGTGAACAAGCAGCTCACGGAGGCTCCGAGTTAATAAGAGCTGCGGTGGCACAGTGGTTAGAGTGCAGTACTGCAGGCTACTTCTGCTGACTGCCAGCTGCCAGCAATTTGGCAGTTCAAATCCCACCAGGGTCAAGGTTGACTCAGCCTTCCCTCCTTCCGAGGTCAATAAAATGACGACCCAGATTGTTGGGGGCAAGAGACTGACTCTGTAAACTGCTTAGAGAGGACTGTGAAGCGTTGTAAAGTGGCATATAAATCTTAAATGCTATTGCCTCCCTCTCTCCCTCCCTCCTTCCTTCCTTCCTTCTCCCTCCCTCCCTCCCTCCCTCCCTTCCTTCCTTCCTTCCTTCCTTCCCAGTGGTTAGAATGCAGCATTGCAGGCTAACCCTGCCCACTGCCAGCAGTTCGATCCTGACTGACTGGCTCAGGGTTGACTCAGCCTTCCATCCTTTCAAAGTCGGTAAAATGGGGACTCAGATTTTTGGGGGCAAGAGGCTGACTCTGTAAAACATCTTAGAGAGGGCTGTAAAAGCACTATAAAGCGGTATATAAGTCTAAGTGCTATTGCTATTAATGATCTGTCTTAAAATTTATTTATTTATTTATTAAATTTTTATACCGCCCCCTCTCCAGCAATGGGACTCGGGGCGGTGTACAGCCAAGATAAAAAGCCCCACAATAAATAGAATTTAAAAAAGATTTAAAAGAATTAAATTAATGGCTGACAAAAACAGTAAAAACAAAGTAGAAAAGTTAAAATTACCAGAAATTTTTTTTTAAAAAAAATTTAAAACCCTAATAATTGGTACTAGGCCAGACCGGCCTGTTGGAAGAGATGGGTTTTTAGTGCGTGCCGGAAGGTTTGCAGGTCAGTAATGGCTCGCATCTCCGGAGGTAATTCGTTCCAGAGGGAGGGTGCCCCCACAGAGAAGGCCCGCACCCTCAGGGCCGCCAGCCGGCATCGTCCAGCTGACGGCACCCCAAGGAGGCCCACCCTGTGGGAGCGCACTGGCCGGCGGGAGGCCGATGGTGGCAGCAGGCGGTCCCGTAAGTAAGTAAGTAAAATGAATTTGATGAACCATCTGACTCCAATTTAACCTGGGTGCCTCTCTAATTCTTCTTGCTTTTTCTACAGAACATGTTTTGGGTTGCTTTCTGATGACCTATCAGCTGAAGTTCCAAAGGAGTTTTTTTTTTTTCGCAAGAGGCCTGGACATTCTGGTTTTTCTTTGAAGGCGTTTCGCTTCTCATCCAAGAATCTTCTTCAGCTCTGATAGCTCTGATTTGAAAGGGAAGGATTTATAGTCCTTGCAGACAGCTGGTCATTTGCATCCTTTTGTAGAGAGTCGTTGAGGCCACTTGGAGGTTTATCTGAGTGGTGCAAATGGGTGTGAAGCTTTCTTGGAACTGTGTTGTGGACTGCAGATAGGTGGTGTCATATCCCTCCCCCTCTGTTGAGGGAGGGCTGTTCAATTTGGACATAGATAGCCTCTTGGAGCCCCTCTTTCAAACCAGCGGTCCTCTCTGTCCAAAACATGGACTTTGCTCTCTTCAAAAGAGCCGCCTTTGTCTTTCAAATGCAGATGGACTGCTGAATCTTAAGTCCTGGTGGGTTTGTTCTCCTACGTTGAGCCATGTGTTTCTGAAGTGGCTTTTTTGTTTCCCCAAATGACCAGCTGTCTGCAAGGAAGATCAGTCCTTCCCTCCCCCCACCATCCAGTCAGAGCTTGTTCTGACCCAAACCTTGTTCCAAGGAAACAAACACCAAACAGAGGTAACAGCAAAACCTTTTAATGTTTCTTTACGAATTCCGTTCCTTCCCGGTGAAAAAGGCTGTTTCAAACTAATTGTCTCTGATAAGAACGAGCCTTGCCAAGGTGGTGCAAGGCTGCCAAGAACACTAGATAAAGTGACTAAGAAATATTTCAAACGCAAAGACTCTCCAAACACCAGCCAAGATACTCTGAAGGTCCACAGGGCTTGAGTGCAAAAACGTCTTTGCTTCCTGCAAAGAACTCTGATTTCTCAGCTGGCTTTTATCTCTTAAGGGAGGGGCCGTTATCTTGCAGCCTTACTCCCGAGTCGCCTGTACTGCTGCAGCTGCTCTTTCCTATGAGTCCTGCGGGACACAGGCTCCTCGGGAACCTCTTCCTCACTGCTGCCAGCCTCCACAATCTCCGAAGGCAGCCTTCCACTCCCTGATGGTCCTGGCCTCCATCCCTGCCTCACATGCAGGCCCCTCACCTGAGCCCTCACTCTCCGAGACCTCAGCCGTCTGCACCTGTTGCCAGAGAACCATAACAGAGCTGAAGAAGCTTCTGGGATGAGAAATGAAGCACCTTCCAGGAAAAAAAACGGAAAGTCCAGTTTGGTAACTTGGGGGGGAAAAAAAACATCTTTGGGACCACCATGACCAAGAGGACTTGAGAAACTCCATAGACACCTACCAGCTGAAGATAGCCGATTTCTTTTGCTCCTTGCAGGTTTGACCGCATGGGGGCAGGCGGCCCCCTTTTCATCGACGTCACTTGGCACCCGGCTGGCGATCCGGGCTCCGATAAGGAGACCTCGTCCATGATGATGGCCACCACCGCCCTCAACTACTGCGGGCTAGAGACCGTTCTCCACATGACCTGTTGCAACCAGAGCAGGGAAACCATCACTGCCCACCTGCAGAAGGCCAAACGTTTGGGGCTGAAGAACATTATGGCGTTGCGAGGAGGTGAGGAACGGTGTCTTGCCCCTGTTGGAGTCTGATTCCGAGGGGGAGGTCAAACAGCTAACAAGGAGTGGGAGGGTGGCTCCGGTGGCTGTGGAGGAAACTGGGGAAGGGCACAGTCCGGCTGGACATTCAGAGAAAGACCCAGGTCAACCCCCTCTTCATCCTAGAGCACACAGGGAGGAATGGATAAAGAGCAACGTAGGTTACGGGGGAGAAAAGGGCCCTGATTCCCTTCATTAGCTGCAGCTGGGAAAACAAGATAAAGAGGATGTTTGCGCACAGCTCCTTGCTGGAAGCAAAGCATGCATTATCTTTCTTTGTCACGTCTTATCCTCGTTCTGGCGTCCTCCCAACTGTGTTTGTTTCATTATTTTTTGAAGTCTGCAATTCCTTCTCCTGCGCTGTCTCCTTAATTGCTGCAGCTGTCACTTGTGTTGGTTTTTAATTATAATTTATATGTACTTTGGGTTCGGACGGAATTTCTTCCCTTTAAAGACTGTTCTTGGGAGAGTTTTTTTCTCCAGCCGATGATAACTGGACATTGGAGGTATTAAAGGGACTTTACCTACTTTTGTGACTTGGTTGCTTTTGTGCCATGCCCCTTTGGGTCATCACAAATGGCTACAAAGATGGTCTCTCCTTCCACGGGAAAGAAGAACCGTGTTTTCTGAAGAATGTGAGGTCTTCTTCTCCCGCAGATCCTGTCGGGGAAGAATGGGAAGAAGAACTGGACGGCTTCAACCACGCAGTGGACCTGGTGAAGCACATCCGTCAGGAGTTTGACGATTATTTTGACCTCTGTGTGGCCGGTAAGTAGTTGAGCTTGACACAAAGTTCTCCTGATCTTCTCAACACGTTCCTCAGGTGTCCGTCCATCTTTTCGAACCAGCGGTGGTGCTTCTTCAGGTCATTTTGGACTCCTGGCAGTGGCCTAGCCCAGTCTCTGCCATTTTGGGGGCAAAGTTCTTATAACTTGTTGGCCATGGTCTTCTTGGGTTTGAGGGAAAGAAGCTGGCCTAAGTTCACCCAGCTGACTTTGTCTAACAAACAACAAATTCAGGTTTCTCCATTTCTCAAGTTTCACTTCCTCCTTGCCTCTTTTATGGCCATTAAGTGAAATTTATCTTTTGTTACCTGTCTGGTGATACACACAGAGTCTCCATGTCAGGTTTCCAAGTGATGAAATCCATTTAAAAAGAAAAGAGCAAAGTTCATCTTCCAAAACAATTTCTTTTATTTAGGAAAGCATCAAATTGGCAAAGGCTGTTATAATTCCGGATCTGACACAACCTGGAATTACACCACATAATTTTGGAAATTAGAAACAGCCCCCAAAAATCACATTCCTCAATAGAAGTAAATCAACATTTGCCTGGTGTCATCAATCTCCACCTCCAGGTCTCAGCAGGGTCAGCTTTTTTTCCCACGGAAAGGAGAACCACCTAGCCTAAACAACTCTCACTCTCTCCACTCCTCCCACCTTAGGAATGTGGCAAGCCTGAAACCTTTCCCTCCCATGACCAACAAAGAGAAAGAAAGAAAAGGAATATATAATAAGGCTAAATAAAATGGCTATGCATATTTCAATTTCGAGCTTGACATTCCATCTGTGTCTCTCTAAGGAAACTCTCCAAGGAAACCAGATGGCCCAGCCACTCAGCATGCAAGTTTCTAGAGAGAGGTTTGTGCATTTCACCCACATTTTGAGGTTTAATTCAGAAACCTCCCTTCTTCTGGATTTTTCCTGGGTCCTGGATGACCTGGGGAAAAAAAGGAGGCTTTGAGACAGTGGTGGGATTCAACAATTTTTTACTACCGGTTCTATGAGAGTGTGCTTCAGCGTTCAAAATACACCAATTTCAAGCACTATAGCTTACCTTCTATGGCAGCCCCGTTGTCAGGTGTGGCTCCATTCAAAATCCAAGAAAGAAAACCTTAGACTCTTATAGAGAAAAGGACTTTTACTGAATATGAAGTGGTAGCAACAGGAGAAATACAAGACCTGAAGCAAAAGGTGTGGAAATCACATAAAGAAAGTTACCCCATGTCCCCACCCCCAACAATTCAAACTGGACAGCCAATCTGAGGTGTGTATAATGTCATGTGGGTACATCTTCAGGTGGTGTCTCAGATATCTGGTATGCTAAGATGGTTGACCTTGGCCTAGAAAAGATAAGTGTGTCATGCCCTTGTTGGAGTCTGATCCTGAGGGGGAGATTGAGCAGCTGACAGGGCGTGGCAGTGTGGCTCCAGTGGCTGTGGAAGAAACAGGGGAAGGGCACAGTCCAGCTGGACATTCAGAAGACCCAGGGCCACCCCCTCTTCATCCTAGGGCATGCAGGGAGGAATGGAGAAGGGAGCAACGTGGCTTACGGGAGAGGAAAGAGCCCTGATCCCTTTCATTAGTTGCAGCTGGGAGAACAGGACATAAGTGAGGCGTTTGAACACAGCTTATCTGGATTTTGGCATCCTCCCAACTGTGGGTTATCCTTTGAAAGCCTGCAATTTATCACCCCGGTTAATTATTTCAGTGTGGTTTGTGTTGGTATTTTTATTTCTAATTGTCTTTACTTTGGATTGGCACTGCTGCATTTCTGCCCTTCGTAGACTGTTTTTTTGAAGAGTTTGTTACCCAGCTGAGGATAATGGGACATTGGAGGCATTAAAGGGAATTTATTTCACTTTTGTGACTTTGTTATTTTTGTGTCACGCCCCGGGTCATCACAAGTGGCTGCATTTGCGCAGTAAGCAGGAAAACATCCCAACTTCTACAATTCACACAACTTCAGCTCCAGCACCCTTCCCCCCACTAGGACCAATTATTCCTCTACCCCATTTCTATGGCCGCCGGAAAGAATCAAATAGAAGAAGAAATCTTGGACACCCAGTAAGTAAAACAGCTGAGGCACGGGAATCCACTTGCCACACAAATCAGCTGAGCTGAAAAAACACAGAAATATAGGACAGGATAGGGTGAGGCCATATGGGTGGGGCCAGCAATGGTGGGATAGTGCCGGTTTGGACCGGTTCTACCAAACTGGCAGCATCTCACCATTGCTTTGAGACCAAGCAAGCCAAGTTCTCTGCTTCCGGAGGAGGCCGAATGAAGGAAAACAAAGGGCGGGTCCCAGAAAACTATGCACCAAACCCTGTAGAACAAGTTTCCCTGTCAACGTGACTGTGAATTACACGGAGGATATTTTGATAAGAACAAAGGTGAAATTTATTTATTTATTTATTTATTTATTTATTTATTTATTATATTTATATACCGCCCTTCTCCCGGAGGACTCAGGGCGGTGCACAGCCAACCATAAAACTTTATTACAATTTACAAAAGTTAAAAATAAATTAAATATTTTAGGCTGTCTAAAATTATACCCTCCCCCAATAAGTTAATTAAAAACCCAAATTTTAAAATCCCGATTTAAAACACAAATACTAAATTAAAAATCCCATTTCAGCCCAGCCCGGCCTGCTCAAAGAACCAGGTTTTTAATGCACGTCTGAAAGCTCTCAGGTCCATATTATTGCGTATTTCCGGAGGCAGACCATTCCAGAGGGCGGGGGCCCCCACAGAGAAGGCCCTATTCCTAGGGGCCGCCAGGCGACACATAGAAGCCGACGGCACCCAGAGAAGGCCCTCCCTGTGGGAACGCACAGGTCGGTGGGAGATTACCGGCAGAACGCGGTCCTGCAGATAACCTGGTCCAATGCCATGGATCGCTTTAAAGGTCAAAACCAGAACCTTAAAGCGAACTCGGAAAACTACCGGCAACCAATGCAGCTCGCGCAGGAGAGGCGTCACATGGCCGAAGCTCACTGTCTCTCTTTTACTTGGAAGGTTATCCTGGGGGGCACCCCGAGGCCGACAGCTACATTGATGACTTGAAACACCTCAAGGAAAAAGTGTCCGCAGGAGCCGATTTTGTTATTACGCAGCTATTTTTCCGGACGGAAACCTTCCTCAAATTTTTAACAGACTGCCAGGCCATTGGCATCAGCTGCCCCGTGGTGCCTGGGATATTCCCCATCCAGGTAAAAGGCGTCCTGCATACAGGTAGCCCTCAAGTTACAACAATTTGTTTAATAACCATTGGGAAGTTACACATTCACAGTGGCATCCTTCAGTCTCGAGAGACTATGGTGTCGTGCTCTGAAAAGAGGTCCAATTAGAGAATAAGATGGGATGGGATGGAATAGAATAAGGAATAGGACAGAATAAGGAATAGAATAGAATAAGGAATAGAATAGAATAAGGAATAGAATAGAACAAGGAATAGAATAGAATAGGAATAGAATAGAATAAGGAATAGAATAGAACAGAATAGAATAAGGAATAGAATAGAACAAGGAATAGAATAAGGAATAGAATAGAACAAGGAATAGAATAGGAATAGAATAAAATAAGGAATGGAATAGAATAGGAATAGAATAGAATAAGGAATAGAATAGAATAGGAATAGAATAGAATAAGGAATAGAATAGAATAAGGAATAGAATAGAACAGAATAGAATAAGGAATAGAATAGAACAAGGAATAGAATAGAATAAAATAAGGAATAGAATAGGAATAGAATAGAATAAGGAATAGAATAGAATAAGGAATAGAATAGAACAAGGAATAGAATAGGAATAGAATAGAATAAGGAATAGAATAGAATAAGGAATAGAATAGAACAAGGAATAGAATAGGAATAGAATAGAACAAGGAATAGAATAGAATAAGGAATAGAATAGAATAAGGAATAGAATAGAATAAAATAAGGAATAGAATAGGAATAGAATAGAATAAGGAATAGAATAGAATAAAATAAGGAATAGAATAGAATAAGGAATAGAATAGAACAGAATAGAATAAGGAATAGAATAGAATAGAACAAGGAATAGAATAGAATAAGGAATAGAATAGAATAGGAATAGAATAGAATAAGAGAATAGAATAGGACTAGGACTAGAAATAGAAGTAGGATAGAATAGAATAGAATAGAAAATAGAATAGAAAAAAAATAGAATAGAATACTTCATGGCCAAGTGTAATTGGACACAAGGAATTTTTCTTTGTTCAAATGCTCTCAGTGTACATAAAAGAAAAGATACAATCATCAAGAGTCAAGAATCATGGGATGCAACACTTAATAATAGTCATAGGGTACAATAAGCAATCAAATCATACTAGGAAACAGTCAATATAGATCATAAGGATACAAGTGACAAAGTTACAGTCATACAGTCACAAGTGGGAGGAGATGCACTATTTACAAAGTAGTGCAGACTTTGTAAATAGTTGGACAGTGTTGAGAGAATTGTTTGTTTAGCAGAGTGATGGCATTTGGGGAAAAAACTGTCCTTGTGTCTAGTTGTTCTGGTATGCAGTGCTCTATAGCGTCGTTTTGAGGGAAGGAGTTGGAACAGTTTATGTCCGGGATGTGAGGTAATAAATAATAGGTAATAAATTGCATTGGCATCCTTCAGTCTCAAAAGACTGTGGCATCGTGCTCTGAAAAGAGGTCCTAAAAGAGCATCTAGTGTGGCTAAAAAGGCCAATTCAAGAGTGGCAATCTCTTCCATGGTGAGGACAGATACAGTCTGTCCCCTGTCCAGCCCCCCCAGATTCCGCTGGTTCCGGGACTGCCTCTTTGTCTCATCCTGCCGAATGAGCGACTCTTTGAATTGGAGAAGGCCATGCTGCATCTTTAGCCTCCAAGCTGAACAATCAGAGGTCAAGGTTTCCTGGCTGTTGAGGTCCATTCCCAAGGCCTTTAGATCCCTCTTGCAGATATCTTTATATTGCAGCTGTGGTCTCCCTCTGGGATGCTTTCCCTGCGCTAATTCTCCATACAGGAGGTCTTTTGGAATCCATCAGCCATCCTCACAACGTGCCCTAGCCAGCGTAGACGTCACTGTTCCAGTAGTGTATATATCCGTGATGGCAAATCTATGGCATGCATGCTACAGGTGGCATGCAGAGCCATTTGTGCCGGCACGTGAGCCGCAGGCAAACTTACCTCACTGCACATGTGCGTGCCTCACAGCTGATTTTTGGCTGGTTTGAGGCCTTTTTTGGCCTTCTAGAGGCTTGCAAAAAGTCTCTGCAGGCCGAATAGGCTTTTTTCATCACTTCCTGTTAATACCGGAAGTGACAAAATGGGCCTATTCGGCCTGCAGAGGCCTATTCGGCCTGCAGAGGTTGGGAGGCTGGAAAAGACCAGCCGAAAATCAGCTGTGAAGTACAGTGCAGGTAAGGGGGGGAGGCGGGGGGATTGTGCGCATATGTGAAGGGGGCGGGGGGGGTGCACATTGCCTTCTGGGTGCTGGCATGAGAGCGCACAAGCGCCAGCGCACATACAATTTTTGGCACAGGAGTCCAAAAAGGTTAGCCACCACTGGTGTACATGCTAGAAATTCCAATGTCAGTTTTCCAAGTGATGAAATCTATTTAAAAAGAAAAGAGCAAAGTCCTTCTTCCAAGACAATTTCTTTTATTTAGGAAAGCATCCAATTGGCAAAGTCTGTTGTAATTCCGGATCTGACACAACCCGGAATTACGCCACATAATATTGGAAATTAGAAACAGCCCCCAAAAGTCACATTCCCCAATAGAAGTAAATCAACATTTGCCTGGTGTCATCAATCTCCACTTCCAGGTCTCAGCAGGGTGAGCTTTTGTTCCCACGGGAAGGAGAACCACCTAGCCTAAACAACTCTCACTATCTCCACTCCTCCCACTTTTAGGAACGTGGCAAGCCCGAAACTCTTCCCCCCCAGAACCAGCAAAGAGAAAGAAAGAAAAGGAATATATAATAAGGCTATAAAATAAAATGGCTATGCATATTTCAGTTTCGGGCTTGACATCCAGCACGTTCCAAAACTGTGCTATTTTGAACTTTGTCATGCCAGGACCATTGGGAAGTTACAACGGCTCTGAAAAACAGTAGCCGATGTCTGTTTTTTCCCCACACTTAACATCCGGCGCAGTATCCCCATGGTCATGTGATCAAAATTGGCAACGGACTCATATTTATGACGGTTCCCATGTCCCCAGGGGACAAAACACAACAAGGGGTTAACGCATTGTCCCCTTAACCCTGACCCAGAGCTGACATAGGCTTTTCAACTCTCAGACGGCCATCTTGGTTTCTTTCAGGGCTATCATTCTCTGCGCCAGCTTGTGAAGCTCTCAAAACTGGTGGTGCCTCAGGAAATCAAGGACGTCATCGAACCCATCAAGGACAATGATGCAGCCATCAGGAATTATGGCATTGAACTGGCCGTCAAGATGTGCCGAGAACTCTTAGAGAGTGGCCTGGTCCACGGTCTGCATTTCTACACCCTGAATCGTGAGGTGGCCACCATGGAGATCCTCCGACGGTTAGGCCTCTGGAAAGAAGACCCAAGGTGCGTCTGTCCAGAAGATGGGAGGGCTGGACAACCGGGGTTCAGCCTTGGCTTGGTGAACAAGCCACAATGTTCTCCTTTCCAACGCACCTTGAGCCATAAATCATGGCTAATCACCCTAACGTCTGGATTGGTTTATTCCTCTGAGCCAAATCCAGATGAGGAATTTTGATGTTGGCTATTTTAAGAATCCAAACCTGGCCACTGTAAGATTTGTGGACTTCCAACTCCCAGAATTCAAGCTGGCTGGGGAATTCTGGGAAAAGAAGTCCACAAAGTCTTAAAGTGGCCAAGTTTCTGGGGACTTCTGGAAGTTGATGTTTGCAAGTCTTAAAATGGCCAGGTTTCTGGGGAATTCTGGGAGTTGAAGTATGCAAGTCTTAAAGTGGACAAGCCTTTGGGGAATTCTGGGAAATGAAGTCCACAAAGTCTTAAAATGGCCTAGTTTCTGGGGAATTATGGGAGTTGAAGTCAACAAAGTCTTAAAGTTGCCGACTTTGGAAACCTCTGCTCTTGGCTAGGGAGAATAACATAATAAACTTGATGTAACTTTCTCTTTAAGCTGAGTTTGAAGTTGGCTTGCTTTAAAAAATGCCAGGAGAAGGCAGGAAAGATTGCAAAAGACAAATTAAGGAAAAGAGAACCAAAATTTCCAAACTAGAGGAAGATTCCAAACTAGACTTACTCATTTCTCAACCAACTGTGATTAAGGATAGCCCTCTCTTTTCCATCATGGTTAGTAATGTCGAGATGAGTGACCTTAAAAAGCCCATCTGGAAAAGTCCAATCCAGAGTTCGAACTGTTTTTAATTTTTCCATCCCTGATACCCTCCACGCCAGGCGTCCCTTGCCATGGGCGGTCAGCGCTCACCCCAAACGGCGAGTCGAAGATGTCCGGCCTATTTTCTGGGCTTCCCGGCCGAAGAGCTACATCTATCGGACGCAGGAGTGGGACGAATTCCCCAACGGACGATGGTGAGTGTAATACTTTGGCCTGTTGATGCAAAATGAAATTTTGTACTGGAGAAGAGTCGTACTTAAGACAAATTCACGTAGACTCCATATTCAGGATTTGGTGATCAATGTGATGACTCGAGGCGTGACACAAAAATAACCAAGTCACAAAAATAGAAGAAAGTCCCTTTAATGCCTCCAACCTGGCCCCAATGTCCAATTATCCTTGGCAGGATATCAAACTCTTAAAGAAAACAGTTTACGGAGGGAGTAAATGCAGTCTGCATCCAAAGTAAAGTTAATTTGAAATAAAAAACCCAACACACCACACTGGAAGGAATTACTACGGCAGGCAAGGATGATTAATTACAGACTTCTATTAGATAACGCAGCAACCATAGTTGGGAGGAAGCCAAAACTTAGATAAGCTCCAACAAGAATGCACGCTTTGTTTCCAGCAATTTTGCCATGTGCAGTTTGTCCTTTTAACCAGTCCTCCCAGCTGCAGCCCATGAAGGGGATCAGGGCCCCTTCCTCCCCCGTAGACCACACCACTCACATTTCTCCCTTATCCGTTCCTCCCTGCATGCCCTAGGATGAAGAGGGGATGGACCAGGATCTTCCTTTGAATGCCCATCTGGCCTGTGCCCTTCCCCAGTTTCCTCCACAACCACCGGAGCCACATTCCCACTCCCTGTCAGCTGTTCCATCTCTCCCTCGGAGTCAGATTCCAACAGGGGCATGACAGTCAGATTCTGTTTTTATATAGATCATATATAATCCCCAAAATTTTAACATAAATTATACACAGGTAATCCTTGACCTACAGCCACAATTGAGCCCAACATTTCTGCTGCTAAGCGAGGCAGTTGTTAAGTGAGTTTTGCCCCATATTTACGACTTTTCTTGTCAGAATTGTTCAGTGAATCCCTGCGGTTGATAAGTTAGCAGCTAAGTGAATCTGGCTTCCACCTGGACCAGTGGTGGCTAACCTTTTTGAGCTCCTGCGCATGCCAGCACTCAGAAGGCAATGCGCCCCGCCATAACCCCTGTGCATGCACACAATTCCCACCCCCACTGCCCCCTTACCTACACTGTGCATGCACACGCTTCCCAGATGATTTTCTGACCATTTTCGGCCTCCCAGAGGCTCGAGGGAAGCCTCTGCAGCTTTTGAAGGCCGAAAAACGGGCCCGTTTCGTCACTTCCGGTATTTCCAGAAATACAGGAAGTGATGAAACGGGCCTGTTTTCGTCCTCCAAAGGAGGCTTGAGGGAAACCTCTGCAGCCTCTGGGAGGCCGAAAATCAGCTGGGAGATGCGCGCATATGCAATGAGGTACTTTTGCTTGAGGCTTGCATGCCCGCACAAATGGCTCTGCGTGCCACTTGTGGCACGCATGTCACATGTTTGCCATCACGGACCTGGACTTTGCTTGTTGGAAGTCCGCAAAAGAGGATCCCATGACTCCGGGACCCTGTGACCATCGTAAATATGAGCCAGTCAATCATAAATACGGTCATAAGTGTGCAAAACGGTCATTTTTCTCAGTATAAAGATGCCAAGCACCCATATTTTGATCAGGTGACCGTGGGGATGCTGCAGTGGTCACAGGTGCGAACAATTGGGGCAAGTCACTCTTTTCCAATATAGTTGTAATCGGGTGGGCGCGGGTTCGCGGGGGTTCGGGACAGCCTCTAGCTAAGGTTCTGTGCAGTTCGGAGAACCCCCAAATCCCACTCCTGGCTTGCCCTGCACGTCCTACCCCGCTTCCTCCCAGGAGTAACCAAGCAGCCCGTTATGCATGCAGGCAAGTGCAGGGTGTGTGCTGAGGCTCAGGGTGGGCGAAAAATGGGCTCCCGGAAGTTTGGGAAGGTTGGAAATGGGCCAGAGAGCCTCAAGAGCCCGGGAGGCCATTTTTTCCCTCCCGGAGGCTCGAGAAAACCTCCAGAGTCAGGGGAG
Organism: Bungarus multicinctus; assembly: GCA_023653725.1. Classification (NCBI taxonomy): domain Eukaryota; kingdom Metazoa; phylum Chordata; class Lepidosauria; order Squamata; family Elapidae; genus Bungarus; species Bungarus multicinctus. The sequence goes on from CM042845.1 coordinate 2,269,561, forward strand.
GGTAAAAACGCCCCCCTCCATGGTCCAGGAGGCCACACCCACCATGGCCACACCCACCATGGCCACACCCACCCAACAACCAGGCAGAGAACCCATTGCTAAAATTTTCAAAGCCCACCCCTGGTTGTAACTGCTAATTATGGACCTTAAGGAAGCTCAAAAAGTCCATGCACTTAATTCAAACATTTTATTTATGTATGTATGTATTTATTTATTTTGTCAAAAGCTTACAATAGAACAGAAACAAGAACAAACATAAGTTTAAATACAAGAAATAGGAACTAATAATTGGGGACAATAGGACAGGCACGATTGCCCACTTTTGCATTAATTCAAAGGCCTCTCTGGCAACCATCAACCAAAGCAGAATTTTCTACTTCGCTTCTTCTTCCTCTTCACTTCCACTTGCCAATGCTCCCCCAAATCTCCAGGGGCAACTCTTCATCTCCCGCCTTCGGGGAGCTGAAAGACTACTACCTTTTCTACTTGAAGAGCAAGTCTGCTCGAGAAGAACTGCTGAAGATGTGGGGAGAAGAGTTGACCGGCGAGGAGAGCGTCTACGAAGTCTTCAGGTGCTACATCGCTGGGGAGGCCAACCGCAACGGGCACAAGGTGAGAATTCATGAAAAGCACAGCCCTTTTCTGGTGAAAGAAGAAAAGATGGAGGTTGGCCCTGAGAAGGCCAAGCCAAAGTTGACTACTTTGGTCGAGTGTTCCTTTTCCAGCAATGTATCTCAACCTTGGCTGCTGGTATCTAACACCAGATATTTGGACACCGCATTTAAATTATCTATAAAATGCATAAAGGGATGTCAAATGAATGTTGGAAGTGTAAAAGTAAAGAAGGGACTTTTTAAAAAATCATTTATAGTGGATGCATGTGATAAAACAAAGAGATGTTGGAGTAAGGTTCATATTTTAATACAGAAAATGCTTAAAAGAAAGATAAAGGTGAATCCAGAAACTTTTCTTTTGGGTTTGATGGAAAAAGATTTGGAGAAAAGAATTCAGAACTTTGATCTTATATATATATGTTGACAGCAGCAAGACAGCAGTAAAAAAATGGAAGACTGATAGATGCTTGGCTAGTTTATATTACTACTAGCTCGATACCCGTGCTTCGCTACGAAACTATGTGATCGGGCTTAGTTTTTGGGGAGGAAAATAGGGGGGGGGGGAATTGTGCCTCTGCCTACCAGCATCCATCGGTATTCATCTGGCTAGCATCCTGTCAGTGTGTGAGAGAGTTGAGGGCTGTTTGGAAACTGAAACAGCATTTGCTGCGTGAGCAAGGAGACAACAAGGAGCCTGGGCGTGGCTTAGCTCACCTGTTCTGTAGTAAAGCTGGTTGGTGCTGTGAAACTGAAACTGAAACTCCTCTGCTTGTGTTTTGCATTTGGAAGAGATTTCTTTTCAGGTGGGGAGGGGGAGTAGAACTCCTTAGCATCAGAGCGTGTTAATAATAATAATATAAGAAATATTAATGGCTCTGATGGTCATTTGGAAAAGTCTTTTCTTAGTGAGCACCTAGAAGCCAAGAGGAACATGTGTGCCAAACTTCAAGTTTGTAGGCTTTACAGTTCTGGAGATTTTGTGATGATGCATGAGTGGTATTTTGCTTTTATACATATATAAGATGAAAAAGTAAAAAGCTGTGGTTTGATGTTAATGCTTTAATTTACTGCAACAGAAGAGGGAGTGAGAAGTCAACTATTTTTCCCACAGCCCTTCCTCACTTCTCTTCCCCCTTCCCCCCCTCCCCCAACTGCCTTCCTATTTACTTTTGTTTTTTTGTATTTTATCACCTAATAAAATGTTGTTGTTTTTTAAAAAAAGAAACAATAACAAAAAGCTGTGCCGACTGGGGAATTATGGGAGTTGAAGTCCACCCGTCTCCAAATAGGTTGATGAGAAACATCCTTCTACAGTTTTGATCTCTTTCCCTTTGCCTCAAGGTCACCTGTTTACCATGGAACGATGATCCTCTGGCCGCTGAGACCAACCTCATGAAAGACGAGCTGGTTAAAGTCAACCGGAGAGGCATCCTCACCATCAACTCCCAACCTAACATCAACGGAAAGCCTTCCACGGACCCTATCGTGGGTTGGGGACCAGAAGGTGGTTACGTCTTCCAGAAGGTAACCTCCTTAAACCACTTGGTGGATTCTTTGTTTCTGTCCTTTTGGGTCAGTCTTGACCCCTGGAAAATTCCTTTTTGGAAGTGGTTGGCCACTGCTTGCTTCCCGGGGCTGAGAGAGAGGGACTGGCATCAGGTGTCCTGGCTGGCTTCCCAAAATCACGAAGCAGATTCCTCGTCCAGACAAAACCCCTTTTTATTTAGGCTAATGTGAATTCCTATCATTCACATCCAGCAAAATCCCAGCAAACAGCCTTTCAAGAGTGGTTTACAATCACAGACCTTATCAAGCTTGGAGAGCTGCCAGGCCGATAGCTTCCAAGTGCAACGCTGTACCAGAAAATACTTGGCAAGGAATCAGGAATAAATCTTCATCCTAATGAAATGAACTATTGTCTCCTGCAAACACCTGTCCTCTTTTGCTCCTCTTTATTCCCTATGGGATGGGCCATTCACCGTCCACCTGTGCCCTTACTCCCGAGTTGACCCTTGTTCCTTAGCTGTTCCCTTCTCCTGGCAGCTCTGCACATGCACACAGTGGGAACAGGCTCCAGCTGTTCTTCTTCCCCACTGATTTCTGACTCTGAAGGCAGCTGATAACTGTCAAACGGCCCTGGCCCCATCTCTGCCTCCGACATAGAGCCCTCGTCAGAGCCTTCACCAAACTCCAGGACTGGCCCATGTTGCTCCCCAACCTCCTCACTGTCCGAGTCTGCTGCCCGTTCCGCTGGCCGCTGGCGGGCCACAACACTTTGTGCCTAAGGAGAGGGAAACTCAAGCCTCAAACAATCAGCTATTCAGAAGACCAGGGAAAAGGAGAGTTTGATTCTTAAAATCATTAAAGCAAGCAACAACAGAGATTAAACGGTATTAGAGAACCTCAGGGGAATCACAGAGGATAATCGACCCCACTGAATTTTAAAGCCCTCATTTACAAGCCTGGTTTTGCTGCTGGGAGGCCCATGAATGACACCCCAGGGTGAACCCCAAAGGAGACAGCCAAAAATGTTGGCTGTCTCCTCCTCCTCGTCTTAGAACGACTCACAAAAAAGCAGCTACAACCCCCAAACATGGTCAACATGTGCTCCACTGTGTGCAAATTCCTCGTAATTCCCAACATCAAAGGGTGGGATTCTACCGGTTTGAACCGGTTCGGGAGAACCGGATGTTAAATTTACATCGGGTTCGCCAAACCCCTCCCCTCCCAGCAGCCCGTTTTGGATGAAGGTAAGTGCAGGGTCCATGCAGAAGCTCTGGGAGGGGGGGGGGAAATGGGCCGAACCGGAACCGTTTCCAGAAGTCAGGAAACGGGCCTGTTTCCGGCTTCTGAAGGACCTCCGGAGCCCATGGAAGGCCATTTTTGCCCTCCCAGAGGCCCAAGGGAAGCCTTCGGACCATGGGGAAGGCAAAAAACAGTTCTCCGGGAAATTCTGGTAGGCCACGCCCACCATAGCCACACCCACCCAGCAAGCGGGCAGCGAACCGGTTGCTGGGATTTCTGAATCCCACCCTTGCCAACATCAAAAACCGCACCGCACCAAATAATTGTGTTCTCACCTGCCTCCCTTCTTACAGCCGAATGAGATTTTTTTTAAAAAGCTCACTGCTTAAATATCCTTTACAATACACAAACTAGAGAGAAGCTGTCTTTGCACAACTCCCTTAACCCCAAACCTGTTTAGAGCGAACCTTGGCTAGGATTATTGTTTCAGTTCGTCGGTTGTGCAAACCCAGATTGTTCGATGGGGTCAACAGACTGGGAGGTCGGAAAATCGGTTCGATTGGGAAGCAGCGGGAAAAATATATCGAGTTTGTTTTACAATATGGCGGCCATTTTTGAAGTTGTTTCGATGTCGACTTTTAAGGTGTGGGGACAGAAGAGAAATCCATGTCCTAATCTTTCCGCTTGCCCCTCTTCTTACAGGCATACCTGGAGTTTTTTACCTCCGCCGAGAACATCAAAGCTCTTTTCACAGTTCTGAAAAAATACGGACAGCGTGTGAATTACCACATCGTCAACGTGAAGGTGTGCTGGAATTTCTCGGGCCCTTTGGGGCACCAGGGACCAGTTCCGTGGAGAAAAGTTTTCCCACGGATCGGAGAGAGACGTGGTTTCTTGGGGCTTCGCTTGTTTACGTGGCCAGGTCTCTGGCGTGCTGTGGCCTGGTGCTGTTCCGTGACCCCTGTCTCAGGCCATTCAAAAAGAAGCATCTCCCATTGACCAGAGAATAGAATCAGCTCAGCCCTGCATGGCTAGAAAAATAGTGCAGAATAACAGAGTTAGAAGGGACCTTGGGAGGTCTTCTAGTCCAACCCCTGATCGAGCGGGAAATACCCTTTCAGACAACAAATGGTTGTCTCATCTCTTCTTGAAAATATTTTCTCTTACATCTATATCTATAAAAGTGAAATACCACTCACGCATCATCACAAAATCTCCAGAATTGTAAAGCCTACAAACTTGAAATTCAGCATATATGTTCCTCTTGGCTTCTAAGTGCTCACTAAGAAAGGATTTTTCAAAATGACCATCAGAGCCATTAGTATTTCCTATATTATTATTAACATGCTCTGATGCTAAGGAGTTCTACTCCCCCTCCCCACCTGAAAAGAAATCTCTTCCAAATGCAAAACACAAGCAGAGGAGTTTCAGTTTCACAGCACCAACCAGCTTTAGTACAGAATAGTTGAGCTAAGCCACGCCCAGGCTCCTTGCTGTCTCCTTGCTCATGCAGCAAATACTGTTTCAGTTTCCAAACAGTCCTCAACTCTCTCACACGCTGACAGGACACTAGCCAGATGAATACCGATGGATGCTGGTAGACAGAGGCACGATTCTCCCCCCCCCCCCTTTATTTTCCTCCCCAAAAACTAAGCCCAACCACATAGTTCCGTAGCAAAGCATGGGTATTGAGCTAGTAAAATATAAACCTCTTGCCCTTTTGCTGTTCTTTAACACTTTCCTGCTGCTTCTGCAGGGAGAGAACGTCACCAATGCTCACGAGATGCAGCCCAACGCTGTCACATGGGGGATCTTCCCCGGAAGAGAGATCATCCAGCCCACTGTGGTGGATCCAGTTAGTTTCATGTACTGGAAGGTAAACCTGTTTCCTTTCCTTGCAGATTTCTGCTTAAGCCTGTTTCTCCCAATCCAGTGGGAAGCTACCAACGGACCTTTCTTCGGGAAAAAAATAGCAAGTCTTTTATTTTTTTCCTAACACTCCCTAGATCAGAGGTGGTGAACCTTTTTGTTCTGGTGTGTCGAAAGTGCGGACGCACGGGTGCCGGCATCCGCAATGCAATGCGCCCCCCTGCGCATGCACGCGCAACACCCCACCACCACCGCCTGCACTGCCCATGCATGCACCTCTCAGCTGATATGGGGCCTGTTTGAGGCCTTTTTCACCCTCCTGCAGGCTCGAGGGAAGCCTCTGCAGCCTTGGGAGGCCGAAAAACGGGCCCGTTTTTCGGCCTCCCAAGACTGCAGAGGCTTCCCTTGAGTACCCAAGGGGGGAGAAATGGCCTCCCCCGGGCTCCAGAGGCCCTCCGGAGGCCGAAAACAGGCACTTCCGGTATTTCTGGAAGGCCCGTTTTTCGGCCTCCTGAGGCTGCAGAGGCTTCCATTGAGTCCCCAGAGGGGGAAAAATGGCCTCCCCCGGGCTCTAGAGGGCCTCCAGAGGCTAAAAACAGGCACTTCCGGTATTTCCGGAAGGCCCATTTTTTGGCCTCCAAAGGTTGCAGAGGCTTCCCTCAAGTCTCCGGGTGGGCAAAAAAGGCCTCATATGGGCCGAAAATCAGCTGGGAGGCGCATGCATGCACAGTGCAGGTATAAGTTTGTCTGGGGCTCGCGTGCCCGCACAAATGGCTCTGCGTGCCACCTGTGGCACACATGCCGTCGGTTTGCCATCACAACCCTAGATTGTTTTGAAGTATTTTATGAATTAATCTCTGCTTTGATCCTGATTAATAGCGCAAACCTCTGGGGACATTTAGATTGAAAAATGTTATGCTGGTAGTCCTCGATTTATGACAACCGAGCCCAACATTTCTGTGGCTAAGTGAGACGGTTGTTCAGAGAATTCTGCCCCATTTTATGAGCTTTCTTGGCAGAGTTGGTACGTGAATCGCTGCCGTTGTTAAGTTAGCGACACCGCTGTTAAGTGAATCTGGCTCCCCTATTGAGTCAGAAGGTCACAAAAAGGGGATCGGGTAACCACCAGGACATTGCAACCGTCATATATGCGAGTCGGTTATCAAGTACCTGCATTTTGATCACAGGAAATGCTGCAATGGTCGGTAAGTTAGAAAAAACAGTCATGAAGTCACTTTTTTTCAGTGCCGTTGTAATTTTGAACGATCACTTGCAGTTAACTGTTGAAGAGTAGCTGTATGTGATGACCCAAAGGGGCGTGGCACAAAGGCAACACAGTCAGATAATCAATAAGAGTCCCTTTATTAGCTCCAACTTTGCCCCCAATGTCCAGGTTACCTTCTGGGCTGGAGAAAACCTCTATCAGGAACAGCCTTTGGCTGCAGAGAATCAAGTCCAAACTTGGTCAACAAAAACTGTAACTATAAGTCAAATCAAGGCAAAATGAGGTAATGAGTCCGACAGGGCAGGAGAAGGAATTCCAGATGTGAAGGAACAGCCAGTTTACTATCCAATCAAAACAGAACAGTTTGTCTGTCCCAGAGTTATTTGTTGGAGTGGAGGTTTTCTGGAACGCTGACATAGATGGCACTGTATTCATTTCGGGAACTGGGCCAGGGCTGAATCCTGTGTTCGAGTCTTGCCATCTTCCGCTGCCTCTTAAAATGTCTAACCGTAACCTTTGCTGTCTCCCGTGGACAGGACGAGGCCTTCGCCTTGTGGATCGAGCAGTGGGCCAAGCTCTACGAAGAAGAATCGCCTTCTCGTATGATCATTCAGTACATTCACGACAACTATTACCTGGTCAACTTAGTGGACAACGACTTCCCCTTGGAGAGTTGTCTCTGGCAAGTATTGGAAGACACCTACGAACAGTTGAACAGTCCAGGAGAGGAAGTGAAAACCTCTGGATTTTGAAAACGGGGACTTTACAACACTTTTTACCTCCATTGCAACCAATGGCAGCTAAGAAACCGGGCGGAACTCTGGTGCTCCTGGTTTTTCTAGTTTTTTAATCTGATTTTTGATTACCGATGCTCTAAACCGGCAGTCCCCAGTTTGACGGCCTGGCGGATTGTGTGGTGCGTGTGCGTTGAGTGGCAGGCGCACGCACGCACTCACAGCTCCATCAGAGCTTCGTGCACAAGTGGAGGTGGGCATGAGCGGAGAGCGCTAGGGCTTGCGCGCGAAGCTCCCCTCGCACGAAGGAAGGCCGCTCGCACGAGTGCGCAAAGCTCCATTCGCACGGAGATTGGCGTGCAAATGCAAGGATCTCGCACGAGTGCAACTTCCACTCGTGTGAGTGGAGCTCCGTGTGCAAAGCATGTGCCTGTCACACGTGTAAGTGGAGCGTCACTCTTGCCCATTTCTCCTGCGGCCTGGGAGTTGGGGACACCTCCTCTAAACTTCCTAAAGACCAGCCACGGCCAGCTTGGCTGAGACTTCCAATCCATCCCTCTTGTTAGTTCTTTTTAGTTCTCCTACAGCCTATCCCTATTTATTTTGATTTTTGTAAGAGGCGTCGAGAATTACCTTCCTAGTTTTTTCGTTTTTTTTTTTTGGGGGGGGGCGGGAGTGGCAACCAGTGGAACCTTTGTAAAGGGACAAAAAATGAAATAAAACGACTCACACATAAGGCCTCCTGACGTGGCCTCACAAGGAGAACGGCTTTGTCCGAAGGCGACGTCTTAGGGTTCTCCAATGCCAAGGAAAAGTTTGCCCCCACCTGTCTCACCTGTCTCAGGATAACAGAGTTGGAAGGGACCTTGGAGGTCATCTAGTCCAGGGGTCGCCAACCTTTTGGACCTCAGGGATCACCAAACTCATCATTTTAAATCCCGCGGACCAAGAGACCCTGGGAAAATCCCCCAAAAAAGTCTGCAGGAAAATTCCCCATCCCGTTTTCCTACCGATCGATCGTTCTTTATTTGGGATCGCAGGATACCGTCTCCAGCTCCATTCTCAGGGAGAGGGAGAGAGACTTTTGGCTTCGTGCAAGGAAAGCAGCAGAAGCAGCAGAAGTCTTTTCTTTCTCTCCCCCAAACTCCACCAGAAATGAATCTTTGAGAGACTTGTCGCGCCTGCGCAGCCTCTTGGAGCAGGAGGCCTTACAGGGTCCCAAAGACTCATTTCTGGCGGAGTTTGGGGGACAGAAAGAAAAGACTTTTATCGCTTTACTTGCGTGCAGCAAAAACAGAAGTGGAAAGAAGCAGCCCAGTGGCCAGGCGAGGCACATTGGGCAAGTGGGCAAGTCCCCCCCCTCTTCCCTTTCCCTCCCTCCCCTCACTACCTTGTGTTGTTCGCAGTGCAAGCGACACAAGCCTTGTGTTCCCACGGGCCATGTGGCAGCGCAGCCTTGTGTTCCCGCGCAGCCTGGATTCATTGCTTTGGGGGTGACATTTCTCTGTGGCCCACCAAAATTTTCTCGCGGACCACTAGTGGTCCCTGGCCCACTGGTTGGTGACCATTGATCTAGCCCAACCCCACCCCCCTCCCCAGCAGCAGGAGACCCTACACCATTCCTGACCGAGGGCAGTCCAGTCTCTTCTTGAAAGCCTCCAGGGACGAAGCTCCCACAACTTCCGAAGGCAAAACTGTTTTGTTAAGTGTGAAGACCAGTCCCAAAGCCACCTTTTTTTCCCAGCGCTGTTGTAACTTTGAAAGCTGGTCACTCAATGAACTGTTGTAAGTCGAGGACTATCTGTAAGGGAAACTCAGAGGGGAGGGGGCAGACTGCCTAGAGCAAAACACAACCCAACTTACCCTCTAGAGCAGGGGTCCCCAACCGTGGCCATTTTAAGACTTGTGGACTTCAACTCCCAAAGTTCCTCCGCTAGCTTTGTCCACAAGTCTTTAAGCTGGCGGAGGAATTATGGGAGTTGAAGTCCACAAGTCTTAAAAGTGGCCAAAGTTGGAGATCCCTGGGCTACAGTGGGGGTTTCTGTCCCACGCAAAGGGATTTTTCCTGAATTTCAGAAGGGCCTTGGCAAATAGGGGCCACCCAGAGGTGGTCTTCAGCCGGTTCTCACCGGTTCTACAGAACCGGAAGCGGACATTTTGAGCTGTTCAAAGAACTGGCCAATACCACTTCTAACTGGCCCCGCCCCCATCTATTTTCTGCCTCCCATTGAGTCCCAGCTGATCAGCTAGATGTCCTTTGGTTCCCCTGCCCAGAAGAACGGAGCTGGAAAGCAGGTTAGTGGGGTGGGGAGGGAAGGGGGATTTTGCAACATCCTTCCCCTGCCACGCCACCAAGCCAAGCCACGCTTATACAACCAGTAGTAAAAAACATTTTGAATCCCACCACCCATCACGACGCAGCATCGAAGAGACCATCCAACGGGCTTGGACTTTTAATGATGCCAAAATGCACAAGCCCGCTTGATCCTCGGCGTGGCCCAATTTTTAACTCCATCTCCCCCTCTTTCCAAAATGGGCCGATGTAAGTTTGGATTGCCAAGTCCAGTTTTTCTGAGAAGCTCTTGTGTCCCACGCGCCACCTGTCCATCCTGCAGCTGGTTACAAAAGGGACACACCCCAAGCCAGGTGTTTTATTCGGTCTGGACTCGAGGGATGGCCGCCAGCCGACGCCACTTTCCGAAAGCCTGCGAAGGGATCCAGATTCAGAATAACAGTCGGAAGGTACCTTGGGGGTCATCTAGTCCAACCCCCCCACACACACACAAATCGTAAATCACCAAACCGGCAGTTACACCAGTCGGATCCCACCCCTGCCCACGTGCACCCCCACCCCAAATGCATCCTTCTTACTGTTTTGAGCAACTGGTCCTCTTCGGCTTTGTAGAAACGCTGGGCCACCTGGAGCTGCAGCCAACGCCGTCTCCATATCTTCCAGCCCCACTGAGCTGCTCTCCGCCATCTCTGCGGGAGGAGACATGACATGGATAAAGAGACCCCAACCCTGGTTAAAATCATCCCCCCCCCCAAGCCTGGAGTAGCCGAGATGGGAGATTTCAGCAGCTCTTCCATCTGCAGAATAACTTTTAGAATAACTTTTTAATGTATGCCAATAAAGTTACTGTATTCTATTTTATTCTTATTTCTATTCTTATTTCTATTATATTCTTATTTCTATTATATTTCTATTTTATTCTAATTTCTATTCTATATTCTATTCTAATTTCTAATTCTATTTTATTCTAATTTCTAATTCTATTTTATTCTTATTTCTATTCTATTTTAATTTCTATTCTATTTTATTTCTATTTTATTCTAATTTCTATTCTATTCTAATTTCTATTCTATTTCTATTTTATTCTAATTTCCATTCTATTCTATTTCTATTTTATTCTAATTTCTATTCTATTTTAATTTCTATTCTATTTTATTCTAATTTCTATTCTATTTTAATTTCTATTCTATTTCTATTTTATTCTAATTTCTATTCTTTATTCTTATTTCTATTCTATTCTATTCTGAATCCTATTCTGAATCCTATTCTATCCTTATTTCTATTATATTTCTATTTTTTCTATTCTATTCTGTGACTTTGAATGGTGACTAATCGATATACATTAAAATGAAATTTCATTGCATACAGCTCTCAAAGGGTCAACACCTCTAATATATACTTTATAAATATGACAAAGACCAGTCAATTAATACAAAATTAAGCATATACTCAATATGCTTAATTAAGATAATATTATATGACAGAGAAATATGGCCTAGGGAACAAAGCCGTTACAGAATCAGGTATTCCTGCTGGAAATACTTCGAAACCTCCTCCCAGAGGGGAGCAACAGGAACAGACCCTGAAGTGGGTGTGTGGGGTCTCTAACAATGCTTGGAGCTCTTATAAGCAGTATTCTGAATAACAGGGAAGCGAACTTCCTATAATCTTCTCCACTGTCCTCGCCACTCTCTGTAGGGACTTTCTATCTGAGGCTGTCCTTACCACTCTCATGCTTCAGAAAGGAAGGACAAGCAGGCTACTCATCCAGCATCCTTCTGTTGCGTCTGTCCTTCTGAGTCTTCACTTCAGCAACTTTAAGATAGTGTGGACTTCAACTCCCAGAATTCCCCAGCCTGCCTGCAAACCCAGAAATGGGGGGGGGTTGCTCTCTAGCGGGAGGCGGGAATTATCTTCCGATTACACAATGCTACCTTAACCCTCCTTCCCATCATGCTGCCAATGAGGTGTGTCCCTTCCTCATTGCTTACTATGGACTAGAAACTTAACTGGCACTTTAAAAGCCAGATTCCCGCAGGCCGGTATAGAAGACGCGGCCATGGGAGGTGTGCAAGTTACTCACCAACGCTTGTACCGCCAGCTCGGTCCTGTAGGCGTCTTTCCAAAGCAGCCAGGCCTCTGCCAGCTGACGCAAATCCCGCATGCCCCGGAAATGACGCAGCTGGACATTGCATTTCCACAGCTGTCCATATTTGCTCCTGGAAGGGGTGAGGGGGTCAAAGGGCAGGGGAGTCAGCCCCACAAGGTGGGCCATAACTCCCTGAGCCAGGGTTTAAATACACAGAGAAAAGGAAACTTAGTGTTGTGGCCCGCCAGAGGAGTTGGTGGCAGATTCGGACAGTGAGGAGGTTGGGAAGGAACATGGGCCAGTCCTGGAGTCATGGGAAGGCTCTGATGAGTGGTCTGCATCGGAGGCAGAGATGGGGCCAAGGCTGTTGGCAGTTAGCTGCCAGAAGGCAGGAACAGATAAGGCAAAAGGGACGACTTTTGCCCCTTTTGCCTTAACTGTAAGGAGGTGATTGGCTCTCCCATAAGACATAAAAGAGGAGCAAAGGGACAGGAATCTTTGCAGGAAGCAACTTTCTTTTGTACCGGTCGGTTTTAAACCTGAAGCTCTGTGTTGAATTTGTGCTCCAGTTGGCCTCGTATCACTAATTGGACATTTAGTCGTTGGCAGCATTTCAAGGGAGATAAAGGTGCGTGCTTATCAGACTTAATCCTGAAGGACTTCGGCAGACTTCCATGGGACTATTTACAAACTGTTTCAGACTCATTGCAGGCTGTGAATGATGAAAATCCGCAGCCGTTGAAATAAAGGAAAAAAAGGGTTTTGGGACTAACATGTGTTTGCTAGTCTCTCAATAAGCCTTGGTCAGATCACTTCGGGTCACGACCATAATCCATTCCAGGATTTTGTTTGTAAGCCGATTTGGTTGTGACCGGAAGCGAGACTGACTGCGCATGCACGCGCACAAAAAATGGTGCAGAAGGGAAAATTGCCGCAGCTGTGTTAGATCGCCACCCAAGGATTTGTTTACAACCAGAGTCGAACATTTTGTGGATTTTTTTGGGGGGGTCGGCACCCGATTTGGTTGTAGACGGAAGTGTTCACGACCCGAGATTCCACTGTATTTCCTAAAATATTTCATTCTTCTAAGAGGGTTAACTTTGTGCTAACTTTACTACAATGGGAAACTCCAGGGTTGCAAACTGGAGGACTTACGCTGCCTGCCAATTAAGCCGAAGAGGAGAGGCCCAATTAGCGACATGGGTAGGATTTTCACGGTCAAAACTGCAGTTCGGGCAGCGAGAGGCGGGAGCAGGAAGGCCACTGGATTCTTCAGAAGTCCCCAAGGAAGTCAGGCCGATGCGGCTGGGCTCTACCAGTTGGATCTCCTGCCCCCAGCAAAGAAAGAACGCAGCGTTAATCCTGACCGACCTTACAAGGCTAATCAAAATTGTGCGTCCACTTGAAAAACAACTTTCTTCTTTTATTTACAAAATTTAGGCCTGTGGGTAGTTCGTTACAAGCCAACGTGGCTTTGGTCCATAGACAGGAAGGGACGCTGCAACTTGCCAAGGATGCAACGCACAACACAAACCCGACTGGCGGTAGGCAAGGCAGAGGGGGAGGAAGATGCTTGCAAATCCGCCGACGCAAGAAGAGAGCCCTCGGTGAGCCCGAGAGGATTCAGACTGCGGGTTCTCCGGTGCCATTGTCCAAGAGCCTCCCGCAGCTGTCGCAGGGTCAAACCACGATGGAAAGCCCTAGGGGAACAAAAAGAGATGGCAGGCATCCATGAGGACTAGAAATCTGCCTTTTAGAGAAGAAAGAAGACCTGTTGTGGCCTGCCAACTGCCAGAGGAGTTGGCGGCAGACTCGGACGATGAGGAGGTTGGGGAGGAACTTGGGCCAGTCCTGGAGTCTGGGGAAGGGTCTGATGGATGCTCTGTGTTGGAAGCAGAGATAGGGCCAGGGCTGTCTGACATTTCCCAGCTGCCTTCAGAGTCGTAGATAAGTGGGGAAGAAGAATAGCTGGAGCCTGTTCCAGATGCGCGTATGCACAGAGCTGTCAGGAGAAGGGAACAGTTAAGGAACAGGGCCCGACTCGGGAGTAGGGGCACACATGGATGTTGAATGGCCCCTCCCTGAGAAATAATAGAGGCAAAAGGGGAATGGTGGTAGCAGGAGACAATTAGTTTGCTTATTATTATGAAGATAATAATCGTGGTTCGCTTATCGTGGTTCGTGCCTCACAGAGACTCCTTGCCAGGAATTAATTTACAGTTTTGCGACTGGAAGCTCTCAGCCTGGCATTATATCCAAGGATTGATAAGGTGTGTTCTGGCAATTAACCCTTGGAAGGATTATTGCAGGGGCTTTTCTGGGTGTGATTGCCATGAATTCCCAGTAAGTAAATAAAGAGGGTTTTTTCGGGACAGGGAATCTATTTCTTGGTTTGGCTAAGGCTGGGTCAGAAGAAGGGCATACGTTGGGAAGTTGGAAACCGGACACTTACCTAGCCTGTTGCGCTTCCCGGCATCTCGCCTCCCAAGCCAGGAATGCTTCCTGCAAGGCCCTCAGGTGGAAAAGAGAGTCCAAAGTATTTCCGACGTACTTTGGGGGCCATGTTCTTCTGTTGGGGTCCCTCCGGGGCCCTGGAGCATTTGGAGACAAAGAGCTGGGGAGGTGCTTCATCTGTGGGTCACCCCAAGAAAGGGCAAAGTTGGTTCCCCCACAAAAGGAGCACCAAGCAGTGATCACGACTCGCGCTATTTGACGTACCGCGGGAGCTCGGCCGCTTGGTCCCCAGCAGCTCAATCATCGCCCTCTTGGCGTTCCTCCTGGCTTGCATCATTAGGCCCCACTGCCGGAAAGACGCCCTCAGGGATCGGGCCTGCAGGTGCGCCACGGCCACCTGGTTGTGCCATTTCCGTTGGGCCAAACTCTGCCAGGCTTTGAAGCACCTTGAAAGACCAAACATGGCAGAACGACCGATCAAACAGGACAGAGCCGGAAGGGACCTTGGAGGTCTTCTAGTCCAGCCCTCCGCTTAGGCAGGAAACCCCGCACCACTTCAGACAAATGGTTACCCAGTCTCTTCTTAAAAATCTCCACTGTTGGAGCACCCACAACTTCAAGTGGCAAGTTGTTCCACGGGTTAATTGTTCTCCCTGTTAGGAAGTTTTTTTTTTCTTAGTTCCAAGTTGCTTCTCTCCTTGCTTAGTTTCCATCCAAGAATGAAAAATAAGGTAAGAAAGAAACCAATCCATCAATCAATCAATCGGGATTTCTTTTTTTGAGAAGTGGGGTGGGGTGGGGTGGGAGGAAGGAAGGAATGCCCAGATAGCAGCATCTCATATGAAGCCTCGGTTTTAGCAAATCATTAACCCTTATTCATTATTTAATAATAATAATAATAATAATAATATTTATTTATATACCGCTCCTCTTCCGAAGGACTCGGAGCAGTGCACAGCCATACAATTAAAAACATTAAATATATAAAAGTTAAAACTAAATTAAATTAAAGACCCTGGCTGAAAACAATTAAAACCCCTCCCTTAAACCCTAAAATTTGATATAAAAATTAAAACACCCAAATCTAAAATCAGCCCAAGCCGGCCTGGTCAAAGAGCCAGGTTTTCACCGTTCGTTGACACATCGCCAGGTTCTGAGCCATCCTAGCTTGTTGGGCTTTAACCTAAAACCGTGATTGGCGGACCTGTGGCACGCGTGACAGAGGTGGCACAGAGCCCTCTCAGTGGGCACGCTCACCATCCGCCAGCTGCTCTTCTGGTTCCTGCCGTGCACATGAGCGCTGGACAGCTGGTTTTCACAGGCGTTGGAGCATCAGAAAACGGTCAAAAACTCGCCCAAAAGGCTGTTTTCGGGCCTTTTTCAGGCCATTTTTGGCCTGTTTTTGGCCTGAAAATGGTCTGAAAACAGTCCATAAAACGGCCTGGAAATGGCTCAGAAAACGGCCTGAAAACAGCCTGAAAAACGGCCTGAAAACAGCCTGAAAAATGGCCTGAAAAAGGCCTGAAAACAGCCTGAAAAATGGCCTGAAAAAGGCCTGAAAAGTGGCCCGAAAATGGTCTGAAAATAGTCCATAAAACAGCCTGGAAATGGCTCAGAAAATGGCCTGAGAACAGCCTGAAAAATGGCCTGAAAAAGGCCTGAAAAGTGGCCCGAAAATGGTCTGAAAATAGTCCATAAAACAACCTGGAAATGGCTCAGAAAATGGCCTGAGAACAGCCTGAAAAACGGCCTGAAAACAGCCTGAAAAATGGCCTGAAAAAGGCCTGAAAAGTGGCCAGAAAATAGTCTGAAAACAGTCCATAAAACGGCCTGGAAATGGCTCAGAAAACGGCCTGAAAACAGCCTGAAAAATGGCCTGAAAAAGGCCTGAAAAGTGGCCCGAAAATGGTCTGAAAACAGTCCTTAAAACAGCCTGGAAATGGCTCAGAAAATGGCCTGAAAAACGGCCTGAAAACAGCCTGAAAAATGGCCCGAAAATGGTCTGAAAACAGTCCATAAAACAGCCTGGAAATGGCTCAGAAAATGGCCTGAGAAATGGCCTGAAAACTGTCCCGAAAAACGGCCTGAAAACAGCCTGAAAAACAGCCTGAAAAAGGCCTGAAAAGTGGCCCGAAAATGGTCTGAAAAACGGCCTGGGCCTGAAAATGGCCTAAGAAACGGACTGAAAAACGGGCCCAAAATGGGCCCAAAACATCCAAAAAAGAGGCATGCCTGCACTGGCCAGTTTGTCTTTGGTTTTCCGGCGCTCCAGCACGCACACATGCATGTAGATGCACGCATGTTTTGTTTTGGGAACTCGGTGCCAAAAAGGTTCACCATCACTGACCTAGAATATATCCAGGTTGGCTCAGGCCAACAAACCATGGTTAAAAAAGATCAGCAGCAGAAGTGAGATGGGTTGCAATGCTGGTCAAAGGGGAACATGAGAACTGATAATAACCAGGTTTAGTAAAAGAGGAGAAATGCCATCAAATGCAGGTAGTCCTTGACTTACGACCACAATGGAGAGCCCCAAATTTCTGTCACTAAGCGAGACATTTGTCAAACGAGTTTCCTCTCATTTTACAACCTCTCTTGCCAAGGTTGTTACCCCGGGGACACCGCGACCGTCATAAATACGAGTCAGCTGCCAAGCAATCGGAATTTGGATCACGGGGACGCTGCAATGGTCATAGGTGTGAAACAGCCATAAGCAGGAGTGGGATTCATACGGTTCGCAAGAACCGCTCATAAGTCTCTTTTTTCAATCCTGTTGTGATTTCAAACAATCACTAAATGAACTGTTGTAAGTCGAGGACTTCCTGTATTGTGAGGACAGCTACTCACCGTCCGATCAGCCTGGTCTGGATTTGAAACACCAGCAGACGGATCTGCTGCCTTTTCTCCCAGAGGGAACGCCATCTTTTGAAAACATCGCCCAATTTCTTAGTTTCCTGCGGGACAAAATATCCTCGGAGGGGAACCCCGTCTTTCTGACGGCATCGTGGCCAGACGGGGGGGTTGACCAGCTGGGATCCTTTTCTGGGACCCTTCCAGATGGTTTCCTCAAAGAGACGGACCTTCTGAAGGGCGGTGAACAGACTGGCCTTATCAACAGTGGAGGTGATGGTGGGGTCTCCACCAGCTTCTCCATGCTTATCTCCAACTTCATGGGTGACAAAGTCCCCAACATTCTTCTCCAAGGGGTGACTGAATAGGATCTCTGGGACTCCAGAAGGATCAAGAATTGGTGGCTTCTCTTCATGGGTGTCCTCCACAGACAACCTTCTGTTCGGAGAAGACTCTACACACGTCTTGAGGGAACTCTCCAAACTCTTGAGGAAGAAGACATCCGGCGGAAGGTTCTTGAGATACAACTCAGAGCCACAGAAGGCTCCAGAACGATGTTCTTCTAGGTCAAGTGTCTTCAGGTAGCCCTGGTCCCTCAACTCATTCAAAGTAGCCTTTTTGTTTGTAGACGGTGGTGTTCCTGAGCTGCTCCTGAGACAACTGGAGTCATCTTCTTGACATGTCAACAAGGTGGAACTAAGCATCGTTCGCCTTTTACTTCTCACTTGGCCAGAGAAGCTGCCTTCCACCGAAGACCGGATCTTTCGCACAGCCAAGGTTGAGATCTGTGGCTCGTGTGCTGGTTGAGGAACCCAAGAAGGTGACTGTGGTTCCCAACAGAAGGAAGGCCTTTCTTTCTTAAGCCCCTGGAGGGACCAGCACCGATCAGCAGAGTTTTGAGAAGACCTTATGGGAGTCTGAGGTTCCTCAGGAGAAGAATGACCATCAACTAGACTGACCAAAGTAAGGGCCGGTCCTGGAGGTGAGGAGTCACTGATCCCACTGAAGGTCATTGGAAGAGGACAACCATTGGGTGAGGAATGGAGAGATGGATCCAGTGAAAACTGGCCGGACAAGGAGCACTCTCTCCTGGCCTTGAGTTCCTCATAGCTTCTTCTTGACCCGGTGAAGAGCTCATGTTGCCTTTTCATGTTGTCCTTCTCTTCTCTATTATTCATTCTGGATGAATTCCTGGGAACGTTGCGAGGTCTCTCTGGGAAGCCCCTCAGAGGGGTCCTTCTTCTCTTCTGCAGGTTGGACTCAAGGTTGGTTTGCTGTTGGACCAAGGAGGTTTTGGCGAGACCTCCAGGAGGGCAAAAGAGATTGGTCTGAAACAGGCCGTTGGTCTCTTGCCTTTCCAACGGGACTCTTAAATCTCTTCCGATGTTTTCTCCAAGATGATTTGAGCCACGGATGCTGGAATCTGTCTGGGTCCAGAGCTGTCCAAGATGGCTTCCCGAGGACAGTAGCAGATGAACGTTGATGTTCTTCTGGATCTTTCTTTGCTCTGGAGAGGTGAAAAACAGAAGGGTTGAATCAAGGAGAAGGACCTCATTGTCTCCTCTTTCTCCAGACTCTCTACCAATAGGACGTGACCCCCTCAACAGTCAAGTCTACAGGTAGTTAAAGAAACAATGATAGCATGAGCAAAATTTTTGGGATATGCTATAGAATTAGACAAATGGCAGAAGCTATGGGATAGAAATTATAACAATATCGACAGCATATAAAGAAAACTTATATAAGATGTTTTATAGATGGCACTCTGCACCAGCAAAATTAGTTAAAATGTTTAAAGATAAATCAACCAAATTAGGAACATATTACCGTATGTGGTGGACTTGCACAGAAGCTAAAAGATATTGGACTAAAACACGCACACGGTTGGAAAAAATGATAGATTTGAAACCTGAAATATTTCTATTAGGGATGGTACCTGAAGGTTACAGTAAAGAAAAAACATACTTAATCATACATGTCTTAACAGCAGCTAGAAATGTATTTGCTCAGAATTGGAAAAGTGATAAAATACGATAGAGGGAAAAGTAATTGAGAAAATATTTGAATGTGCAGAAATGAATAGGTTAACATTGGTAATCAAAGAAATGGAAGAATCTGACTATTACATGGTATGGGACTTGTTTTATCAATGGTTAGAAAACAAAATTTGGGTTTTTTTAATTAGTTATGGGGGAGGGTGGACTTTTAATTTATAACAGCCCAAAATTATTTAATTCATTTTAATTTTTGTATTGTACATTGGGGTAGGATTGGCTGTACACCGCCCTGAGTCCTTCGGGAGAAGGGCGGTATATAAGTGTTTGTATAAATAAAATAAATAAATAAATAAAATAAAATAAAATGGATTAGATAGTTATAAAGCAATAAGAGAAGCTGGTGGAATAGATATATTATATGGGAATGTGATTGTTGTTATATTGTTAAGGAGAGTATTATTATTAATTGTTAAGCACATGAAATATGTACCTAATCGACACACGATTGAAATGGAATGAATTTATTGTATATAAAAAAATAAAAAATATTTTTTAAAAAAAGCTTCGACTTGCGACCACAATGAAGTGCAAAATTTCCTCAGCGAGACAGCTGTGACTCTGGGACCCCGCAACCGTCGCAAACGTGAGTCAGCTGACAGGCGCCTCAATTTTGATCACGTGACCCTGGGGAATGCTTCAACGGTCGTTAAGTGCGAAAAACGGCCCTCCATCACTTTTCTCAGGGTTGTGGTAACTTCCATCACTAAAGTGAACCGTTGTAAGTTGAGGACTACCTCTATCACAGCCGGTCTCCGTAATAAAATGTTCTAGATAGGGATCTGGCATTTTTATCCCTCTCTCGAGTCCTTTCCGAGGAGCCAAGATAGGCACCGCGTTTATCCTGGCACCGCCTTTCTGACGGGAGAGCCTCCTTGTTCAAAGGCAGTCTACCTCACACTCCCATAGGCCGCATCTCAGCGAGGAAAGAAAGGCGGATTGGAAGGGCAGATTGGAAAAGACACTTGCTAAGAACAAGATAGGAAACATTCAAAAGCCTTTGAAGGCCGTGTATAAATTATATTAGCTCGATAGCTTTGCTTCGCTTATGTGGTTGGGCTGTTTTTGGGGAGGAAAATAAGGGGGAAACATTGGTGCTTCTGCCTATCAGCATCCATATTCTGCCTACCAGCATCGGTATTCATCTGGCTAGCGTCCTGTCAGTGTGTGAGAGAGTTGAGGGCTGTTTGGAAACTGAAACAGTATTTGCTGTGTGAGACAGCAAGGAGCCTGGGCGTGGCTTAGCTCAACTGTTCTGTACTAAAGCTGCTTGGTGCTCTGAAACTGAAACTCCTCTGCTTGTGTTTTTGCATTTGGAAGATATTTCTTTTCAGGTGGGGAGGGGGAGTAGAAATCCTTAGCAACAGAGCATGGGAATAATGATAATATATGAAATATTAATGGCTCTGATGGTCATTTTGAAAAATCCTTTCTTAGTGAGCACCTAGAAGCCAAGAGGAACACAGGTGCCAAATTTCAAGTTTGTAGGCTTTACAGTTCTAGAGATTTTGTGATGATGCATCAGTGGCCTTTCGCTTTGACATATATAGATTTTCAAATAATCTTTTCTCCCCTCTCTCCCCACCCCCCAATTCTCTGGGGCTTACCTTTTGGGGTCCCGTAGCAACTTCAAGCTGGGGGTATGTTTTCTTTCCTGGCAGCCACCTGGATCCTTTGAGACAATTCCATCTCTGGGGTCGAAGCGCAGCCTGAATCGCAGGCAGGCCTACCTCGCAGGATTGTTGGGGCTGCGATGAGGTTTTTGGGGTGGTGGGAATCCAGGAAGGCCCCAGCCCCGCGAGCTGTAGCGAGACTGGGTCCTTCCCTCTCTGCAAGTGGGGGGACAACCAGGAAGGGCATTAAAATAACATTCCAAGTTTTTTTTTTTTTTTTGCAAACCATGAGGACTAGAAGCTTGGGTGCATTGTGTGATTTCTTCCTAGCTCAGAAGATGGCTGAGGAATTCTGGGAACTGAAGTCCACAACTCTTAGAAGTTGCCAAGGCTGCTTTAAACCGTACAGTATGAGTTCTTCATATATAATAAATCCATAAATGGCAACAGCCTCTATTCTCTATCCTCTTCAAATTCACTGCCCTCTAGATATCCCACACTACAGCACCCATAATCCTTTGCCACTAGTTATGCTGGAAAGGTTTAATCAGCCCGTTGTATTTTTAAAGGCACTGACTGGCCCTCATTTGGGTTTTTCTTTTCAAGTAGAGTTTATTGTTTGTTTTTTAAAAAGAACAATTTATACTAGTGTACGTGGAAAGTCAGCTCTCAAGAAATATTTGCAAAATATTTCGGGATTGTATCTGGTGACCCTGACACGATCCCGTATCCCAAAGGGAGAACAATAAAAACTTTTGTTTTTCCTTTGGAAACCGGCCCGATTTTGCAAACTAACAGTTCCAACCCTTTTAAGTCAACAACAGAAACACTAAAAAAACACACCCTTTTTCCCCCCCTTGTAATTCATTCATATAAGGCAGAGGTCTCCAAACTTGACAACTTTAAGGCTTGTGGACTTCAACTCCCATAATTCTCCAGCCTTCTGGGAGTTGAAGTCCACAAGTCTTAAAGTTGCCAAGTTTGGGGGGCCCTGATATAATCCCCCCCCTCAAAAAGGCTGGCTTTTGGTGGACTTATGGATTGTTTTGCAAAAATTAAAAGGAGCATTTTGCAAAAGTTTACAGATATAGATCTATTTATCATTATGTTTCTATCTCTTTATCATCTCTATCATTCTATATATATATATATATATATATATATATATATATATATATATATATATATATATATATATATATATATATATATATATATATATATATATATATAATTCTATCATTACTACATCTATCTATCATCTCTCTATTATTATCTATCATTATGTATCTCTATCATCTGTATCTATCATTCCATCATTATTATCTATCATTCTATTATCTATATCTATCATTCTATCATTATCTCTATCGTTCTCTATAATCCATATCTATTATTCTATCATTATTATCATTCTATCATTATCTATCATCTGTATACTTTCATTACTATCATCTATCTAATCTATCATCTCTCTCTATCATTAACTCTATCTTTAATCTCTATCATTCTATCATTATTATCTATCTATCTATCTATCTATCTATCTATCTATCTATCTATCTATCTATCTATCATTCTCTCCATCTTATCATCTAATTAACTATCATATATACCTATATCATTCTATATACCATATTCTCTCTCATTATCTATCTCTTTATCATCTCTATTATTCTATCATTACTATCATCTATCTATCTATCTATCTATCTATCTATCTATCTATCTATCTATCTATCATCTATTATCATTCTCTATCATCTCTATCATTACTATCATCTATCTATCTATCTATCTATCTATCTATCTATCATCTATTATCGTTATCTCTATCTCTATCATCTCTTATCATTCTACCATTACTATCATCTATCTATCTATCTATCTATCTATCTATCTATCTATCTATCTATCTATCTATCTATCTATCTATCTATCTATCTATCTATCATCTATTATCAGTCTCTATCGTCTCTATCATTACTATCATCTATCTATCTATCTATCTATCTATCTATCTATCTATCTATCTATTTATCTATCTATCTATCTATCATCTATTATCATTCTCTATCATCTCTATCATTACTATCATCTATCTATCTATCTATCTATCTATCTATCTATCTATCTATTTATCTATCTATCTATCTATCATCTATTATCATTCTCTATCATCTCTATCATTACTATCATCTATCTATCTATCTATCTATCTATCTATCTATCTATCTATCTATCTATCTATCTATCTATCTATCTATCTATCATTTATTATCATTCTCTATCGTCTCTATCATCTATCTATCTATCTATCTATCTATCTATCTATCTATCTATCTATCTATCTATCTATCTATCTATCTATCTATCTATCTCCTATTATTCTCTCTCTCTCTCAGATTTATTTGGGGAGGGGCAGAGCTGTAGTCACAAACACCCGCCCCCCCACACGCCCGTTGACAGAATCACTTTTTTTAAGAAAGATTGCAAAGGAGAGGAAGCGGCTCACCTGCGCGGCCGTCTCGCTTAGTGAAGCAGATCTGCTCCTACCTATCGGAAGAGCGAGGCAGGAGGGGGCAGACTGGAAGCGGGGAGGGGAAGGAAAACACTGAAAACCGCCCCCACCTCCATCCCCTTTTCCGTTGAAGCATCTCCCAGCACCTCTTTCCTCCCCGCGCCGGCTTTTTAAACGGACGGAAATGCACCGGGGGGAATTCAAGGGGGTTTCGCTCGCCCGCGGCGCCGGCAGCAGCTCCGGGAAGGGGGCCGGCAGGGAGGCCGCGACGGCCGAACATGGCCCCGCGATTTCTTTTTAGCCCTCGATGGGAGCCTTTCGCAGGGAGGGAAGAAAACCCGGGATGGAAAGCACGTGTGGAAAAGTAAGTTTCCTCACATTGTGTTCCAATCTCTTCCCTTTATTTGGGTCTCCTTCTGGGGCGGGGTTGGACTAGATGACCTCCAAGCTCCCTTCCAACTCTGTTTTAATTCTGCTAATTTATTCCAGTTTTATATTGAAGCCGAAGTGACTCTGGGCGGCTCACAGATCCGAACCACAAAGGCCACCTCCTATCACTAAAATTAAAGACCAATTCAAGGCAATAAATAAAGCTTTGGCCAGGATTCACCTGTAAAGTTTTGCATAGAGAGTCGTCGAGTTACAACCACAACTGAGCCCCAAAATTCATGTTGTTAAGCTAGATGTTTGTTAAGTGAGTTGTGCCCCATTTTACAGCCTGTCTAGCCACAGTTCTTAAGTGAATCATCATCGTGGTTAAGTTAGTAACAAGGTTGTTAAAAGGGAACCTGGCTTCCCCATTGACTTGGCTGGTTGGAAGATTGCACAAGAGTGATAAAAATTGGTCGTAACTTGCTTTTTGGCAGGGCTCTAGTATCTTTGAACGGTCACTAAATGAACCATTGTAAGTAAGCACCTGTAGTACTTTTAGCCCGTGGCAAAATTGCAGGACAAAAATAAATATTTGACCCAGGATCTTTCCCCACTTTGGAGACTTGCTATGGCCCTTTGGGGTCATTGTGCTGGTCAGACAGTATATAGCCGTGATGGCAAAACCTACGGCATGCGTGCCACAAGTGGCACACAGAGCCATTTGTGCTGGCATGTGAGCCGCAGGCAAACTTACCCCACTGTGCATGCCTCACAGCTGATTTTTTTCCCCCGGTTGGTTTGAGCCTCCCAGAGGCTTCTCAGGCTGAAGTATAGGCCCGTTTCGTCACTTCCTGTAAAGTGATGAAACGGGCCTATAATTCGGCCTGAAAAGCCTTCCAGAGGCTTTTTCCAAGCCTCTGAGAGGCCCTAAAAGGCCTCAAACCAGCGAAAAATCAGCTGTGAGCTGCCCCCTTAAGAGAATGCTTCATGGGAAATGTAGTTTAATACCTCATAGGAGATGTAGTTCATGTCACGTGGTCACAATTGTAATCCGGATGGGTCACTGACTTGATCTCTGGTTGGGCTGGGGGAGTTTTGGGGGCATTCTTACCTGGGCCTCAGCATCGTGCTGGAGTTTTCCTTTGCTATAACGCTATGGGATGAAGATAACCATCTTTTCACACTATTGAGGCAACTATTGAGGCAAAGATTGGACAGTAGATGAATCTCAACATAACTGTGATTTATACCTTTGAGGATGCCTAATAAAATCCAATAAACTAACTTTGCATGGAAGACTTTGTAGTGTTTAACTGTTGTCCCAGAAGCTTGGGGACATGAAAGTGAAGATGCTCTTCATCCCATAGCATTTTAGCAAAAGGGAGCAGCTCTCATTCCTAATTATATATTGTCTGACCAGCATAGTCATTCTTAATTCTGATTGTTTGGGGGCAGGTCCAAAGAATGCCCCCCCCACCAGGTGATTTTTCCTGTGTAAGGTTTAATTTAGTTTAATTTAGTTTAGTTTATTGATTAGCCCATGGGCCATATCAAAGTGCACAGTTCCAAACACAAATGATTACTAAAATCCGATTTTAAAAAAACAATTTAAAATGGGATTGGAATCAAATACAATTCCTATCCTTGCTGGGAATATTGGAAGCCGCCTCTTTCAGACTCCTGAAACAAATCAAGTTGGCAATCAAAAGAAAATATTGGGAGGGGGCTTTTTAAGCAGTAAACAAATCTTATAAAAATGGATGGATGGATGGATGGATAAAAAAAAAACCAGAACTAAAGGACATCCTTCAAATTCACTCATATTTTTTTTTAAGTCGATGCAGTTCCAGGTCTTACTGACAGTGGCTGATGGGAGTTGGAGTACAGCTTGGATGTCACAAGACACCCCCCCCCCAATTTAGCATTTTTCATTTTCATTTTTTGCTCCCAAACTGCTTCTTCATGAGGACCACGAAAATTTGCAAACTTCAACCCCGGCCAAAGCAATTGCTAAGGAGACCTTTGAAAATGGATTAAGAAACATTTTATTTAAAAAAAAAAACTCATTTAATTCTCCCTTAAAAATCAAATTCGAGAGAAGAAAACGAAGGCACTTTAGAGCAATTGATGGGAATAAAGGAATTGCACTTTGAGGCAGCGTTTTGGGTAATGTTCACCGCTTCTCTCTACGACCTTCAGCCGTTCCTCCAACCGCCGTTTTTTGCAAACCTCCACCAGGAGGCCAGGCCAGACATCCATGCCACGAGCCACGATGCACCACAAGGTGGAAAAGCTGTGCCTTTTGCCTGATGTGAACATTTTTGGGGGGGAGGGAGGGAAGGTCTGTCAAAGCCATGCGAAGAAGGCCAGTGTGGAATGTCATCTCCGTTCAAAGATTCCTTTGCATTGATTTAGAAACTCAGCAACCCAGGCAAGAGACCAGAAAAATAAACTGGGGAAGGGCAAAGTCCAGCTGGGCAGAGCAGGGGAGAAGGAGAACAAGGGAGAGGGAATTTCAGAGGAAGACCCTGGTCCATCCCCTCTTCATCCTAGGGCACACAGGGAGGAACGTAGAAGGGAGCAACATGGGTTGCATGGCTTACAGGGGAGGAAAGGGCCCTGATTCCCTTCATTACCCTACCTGGGAATGAGAGTTTAAAAGAGATGCAGGCTGAGTGCGGCAGCTTCTGTGTTGTGTTGACTTTGGTTATCTGTGTTCCTGGCATCTTCCCAACCGTGTTGAATTACTGCCGTACATTCATGTCTAGAATTCTTGCTCCTTCCCTGCCAAACTAATTACCTCATTTTGGCTTGAGTGGCCTTATACTTAGTTTTTGTTGACCATGTTTTGGACTTGATTCGTTGTAGTCAAAGGCTATTCCTGGAAGAGTTTTTCTCCAGACCAGAAGGTTACCTGGACATTGGGGGCAAAGTTGAAGCTATTAAAGGGACTCTTATTGATTATCTGACTGTGTTGCCTTTGTGCCAAGTCATCACACCTCCATTCGAAGAATGGCAATACCAGGAGAAAACAGAACACGTTTCCTTTCCAAAGAAGACAACAAAGAAGGACCAATTGCTTCAGCTCCCCAAAAGGCTGTCAGTAAGAGGATGGCGGGTGTCCCTTGCTCGCCACATCGGGGTACGGGCGAGGCGGATCTGGCGTATCAATAGACTGGTAGGCGCTGGTATCCTGGCTGACACCAAACACACCTGCAAAGGTGAGATGGAAAGACATTTTAGTGGACAGGCCTCACATCCTTCCCAGTCCCTTCCCAGTTTAGCGTCGATAAATGGAGAAATCATGCCCAGTTGGGTATCCAACAGCATCACCTACAGGCCAACTTAGTTAGGTATATTTGGTTGGCCATCTTGGTTTAGGCACCACACAATTCTTGCAACCCCAAATGGCATTGGGTGGGTTGTAGAGGTTTGGACCGGTTCTCAAGAACCGGTAGCGGAAATTTTGAGTAATTTGGAGAACCAGCCAATGCCACCTCTAACTAGCTCCGCCCCCATCTCTTCTCTGCCTCCCATTGAGTCCCAGCTGATTGGCTGGGTCTTCTTTGGTTGCCCTGCATAGGAGAACGGAGCTGGAAAGCAGGTTAGTGGGATGGGGAGGGAAGGGAAGGGGGATTTTGTAGTATCCTTCCCCTGGAGTGGGGTGTAAATGCACTGCTGAATTAATGAAATTTGACTCAGTGTAGTCTGAAAACATTGACTAAATTGCAACAGAAGCCAAGCCAAAGGATGTGTGGCAAATAAAAACGTCCCAAGCAGGAGGCAGTCTATCTTAAGGAAGCCTTTTTTTTCCCCTGGATCTTTGAGACATTTGTAAGCAGGTCTGGAGAGCAACCCCCAAACTGGAGCTGAATTGGTTTCAATCTCCAGAGCTTTTATCCCGTATAATAACAGTCCCATTTTGAAGAATGGACCTTGGAGTACTCATCTCAAATGACCTAAGTGCTAGAGCCCACTAGTAACTACATAACCAAAAAGGCATGAAGAGTTGTTAACCTAATCCTACATAGCTTTTTCTTTGATGATATCACACAACTAACAAGAGCATACAAAACATTTGCTAGACCAATACTCGAATACAGCTCAACAGTCTGGAACCCACATTATGTATCTGATATTAGCACAGTTGAGAAAGTCCAGAAATATTTCACAAGAAGAGTTCTCCACTCCTCGTTGCAAAATACCTTATGCAACCAAACTCGAAATTCTAGACCTAGAAAACCTAGAACTACACCGCCTTCGGTCCGATCTAAATATAGTATATAAAATCATACATTGCAATGTCCTACCTGTCAATGAATACTTCAGCTTTAACCATAACAACAGAAGAGCCAACAATAGATACAAACTCAAGGTAAACCGCACCAAACTTGATTGCAGGAAATACGACTTCAGCAACAGAGTGGTCAATGTCTGGAATACTCTACCTGACTCTGTGGTTTCTTCCCCAAACCCCAAAAACTTTAACCTTAGACTGTCTACTATTGACCTCACCCCTTTCCTAAGAGGTCTGTAGGGGGCGTGCATAAGCGCACTAACGTGCCTACCGTCCCTGTCCTATTGTCTCTTTTATATTTTATTTTTCTTATATGTATCCATGTATTCATAACTATGTTTTATTTATACCTATTATCTTGTAAGCGATTGACAAAAATAAATAAATAAAAATGTAAACAGAATCTGAGAAAAATATAGCTGGAAGCAGCTCCGTGCCTGAACAGGGTGGCATCTGAATATTATGGGATTCTTAAAGTCCAGCAGTTGTTGGCAAGGGGTAGAGAATGATGGGACTTGTGGTCCATTCCCATTGCCACCAGATCAAATTAGGCAATTTGATGCTTCGATGGACCGAAGAGGCATGGGAAAGTTTCTGGACCCACTTCCTGTTTACAATTTTTCCAGGGAGCTGGAAATGAGTGTGCGGCTGGGAAGGGAGGCCTAATCCTGCACAGGTTTTCTGAGAGAGTGCAAAAGAGCATGCAAACCTTTGCACCATTATTCCCCACTTAATAACTCCTCATGCTTGAGCAAACTCAAGGTTCCCACGTGTAGAAATAGTAAATACTTGGATCTGGAATGAGGCGGCAGCTGATCACACATCTTTCCAAAATCTAATATTTAATATGGCACATTTACAACCTCCATGTTACAGGACAGGACAAATAACTTAAATGAAGTCCCAGTTGTGCTCCCTTGTATCAGAGGAAAAAAAAGCTAGCTTCTCGAAAGAGGATTTAACTTCTGCATCCATAAAGACTCTCCTGAGGTTCAGAGGGCTTGGAGTCTCCATTAATGGCGTTTCTAACAGCAGGGGAAGGAGATGAAGGAGAAAGAGAAGATGAGGAGAAAAGATGAAGGAAAAAGAGAAGGTGGAAGAGAAAGAGAAGGTGGGAGAGAAGATGAAGGAGAAAAAGGTGAAGATGGGGAGAAAAGATGAAGGAGAAAGGGAAGGCGAAGGAGGAGATGGAGAAGTAGACAAAGGAGAAGGTATGGATGAGGAAGAGAAGATGGAGAAGATAAGAGAGGGAGAAAGACACGATGGAGGAGAAGATGAAGGAGAAAGGGAAGGTGAAGGAGAGGGTGGAGAAAGAGAAAGATAAGTTGGGAAGAAAAAGATGGAGAAAGAAGGTGGAGAAGAACATGGATGAGGAAGAGAAGATGGACGAAAAGTTGAAGGAGAAAGACAAAGATGGAGGAGAAGAAGGAGATGGAGAAAGAGACCAAGGAGAAGAATGAGGAGAAAGATAAGATGGAGAAGATGAAAAACGAGGAGGAAGAAAAGATGGAGAAGGAAAACTGAAGGAGAAAGAGAAGGAGAAGGAGAAGTGGAGAGGGTGATAAAGGAGAAGGAAGAGGAGGAGGAAAGGAAACGATGGAGAAGATAGAGGAGGAGGCACTTTGCAAGCAGCAAGCCACAAGGGAAACAATACATTAAAGAGAAAGTTGACTTCAAAAGCTACGCCAGAGAAGCAAAGCGTTGGAAAGATTACTATCCCGGATCAACCCGCTGTCCGGTGGACTCTCCAACTCTGCAATGGAAGAGAAACCAAATAAAAGACCCCCCCAGAACGGGCTTGGTGCAACGGGCAAAGCAGAGCAAATGACGGCCAGAGCAAACTGGAATAGCAAGCACAACAACCCATCGTTCCCAGTTGTGTGGAACTTCAGCCATGGAAGCCATATTTTACTTAAGAAGCTTTGAGGCTGGCCTATTGGCACATCTGGGGAAAACCCAAATCTGAGGGTTCCGGGTTTTCCCTTCCCCAAGAGGAATGCAAAGATCCATCCCCTGCCCCCAGCAGTCAATCACATGGGCCAATCAATCACTGTCCCAATTGGAGACGTTCCCCCCCCAACCGCTCCTCTTCAGGTGCAGGGTGACTTGTCCTTGACTTCTAAGAAAGAATGTTGTTGAGTCTAATTTTCTACTCATTGAAAAAAATCCCCCTTCCCAAATTCCCAGGGATCAATTCTTTCTTTCTTTCTTTCTTTCTTTCTTTCTTTCTTTCTTTCTTTCTTTCTTTCTTTCTTTCTTTCTTTCTTTCTTTCTTTCTTTCTTTCTTTCTTTCTTTCTTTCTTTCTCTTTCTCTCTCTCTCTCTCTATTTATTTACTATTTAACTTTTATACCGCCCCCTCTCCCAAATAGGGACTCGGGGCGGTGAACAGCCATAATAAAACAATACAGTCCATAAAATTTAAAATAGAATTAAAAATTATTAAATTGGTGGCTGAATTTGAGAATAAAAACCAATAAAAACCCGATAAAAGTTTAAAATTTAAAAAATTAAAACCCTTCTAATGGCACTAGTTATTAAGCATTATTAAGAGTTTTAATAAATTCCTAAGCTCAGTGGCTAAGCTTGTCGATCAGAAAGGTCGGTGGTTCGAATCCCTAGTGCCGCGTCACGGAGTGAGCTCCCATTACTTGTCCCAGTGTCAACTCATAAAATAATTCTGTGGTCTTTTAGAGTTGCCAACGGAAAGGGAAGAGGGAGCAGTGCGGCAGCTTGGAAATCGAAAGTGCATTCCATAAATAGTTTTTCAAAGATAGTAACTAGGTGACTGAAGTTGCTGCCGTGCTAAAATTCTAACTGGAGAGCATGATGGATGACTCCGGGCTATGGAGGTGTCCCATTGGAGGATATGAATTACAATACACTCGGGAAGGCGGGAAACCAGGGTCTCAAGAGTCAGTTACACCCAGGCAGTGCCGGACATGTTAACTCCCAATAAATCCTTTTGAGGTTTTGGAAGTCTGGCTCGAGAATCATGATTTAAATAGGGGTTAAGTGCTGGAATCCTGACACCCAGCTCCTGCCAACCTAGCAGTTCGAAAGCACGTAAAAATGCAAGTAGAAAAAAATAGGGAAACCGTTTGGTGGGAAGAGAACAGCGTTCCACGCGCCTTTGGCGTTTAGCCATGCCGGCCACATGACCACGGAGACGTCTTCGGATAGCGCTGGCTCTTTTTTGGTTTTGTAATGGAGATGAGCCCCCAGAGCAGGAAACGACTAGCACGTATGTGCAGTGTGTAAATTCTTACTTGGATGAAATTTGTTTCTGAGTGCTAAATGGAAACGGGGAGTTTCGTTGGAACGCGGGCTTTGTGCAGGAAAACAAACCAAGTGGATGAAAACTCCCACTCCGAGGGAGACTGGACGGGGCCCAGAACCGGGGTTAGGAGGCGCGAAACTTTCCCAGCTTACCTAAGTTCACAGCATACTCTCCGCCTCGTTCTCGGTACATCTGGTAAGCAAAGAAGCAGGAGAGGGGCTTAAGGAGGAGGCTAAAAATGGCCATGCCGGTACAGAAGCGCATGGTATCGGTCAGTGTCACCAAATGGTAGTAGAGGCTGAAGTGGATGATGTCGGTCAGGATGGTCAACAGCAAGCCGGTCAGGAACTAGAGAAGGAAACACACCCGAAGAGCGTCGTCAACAGAATGAATCAAGAGTTGGAAGGGACCTTGGAGGTCTTCTAGTCCAATCCCCTGCTCAGGCAAGAAACTCTATCCCATTTTTTCAAGCCAAGGATTGTCTAATCTCTTCTTAAAAACTTCCATTCACAACTTCAGGAGGAGAGAGGGTTGTTCCACTTGGTTAATTATTCTCCTTGCCAGGAAAACTTCTCCTTAAAAGCTTCCATCCATTGCTTCTTGTTCTGCTTTCTGGGGCTTTGGAGAAAAGGATGACACCCCCCCCCCCCACTCTTCTTTGGTGAGGGCAGCCCCTCAAATATTGGAAGGCTGCTCTCCTGTCTCCCCTGGTCCTTCTCTTCCCTAGACTAGCCAGGCCCAGTTCCAGCAACCGTTCTTCAGATGTTTTAGCCTCCAATCACTCTCTCTTGCTCTCTCTCCTTCTTTCTTTCTTTCTCTCCTTCCTTCCTTTTTTTCTCTCTCCTCTCTCCTTTCTTTCTCTTTCTTCATTTCTTCCTTCCTTTCTTCCTTCCTCTTTCTCTCCTCTCCCTCTTTTTCTTTTTCTTTCTCTCCCTGTCCCTTCAAATATTGGAAGGCTGCTCTCCTGCCTCCCCTGGTCCTTCTCTTCCCTAGACTAGCCAGGCCCAGTTCCAGCAATCTGTCTTCATAAGTTTTAGCCTCCAATCACTCTCTCTTGCTCTCTCTCCTTCTTTCTTTCTCTCCTTCCTTCCTTTTTTTCTTTCTCTCCTCTTTCCTTCCTTCCTTCCTTCCTTCCTTCCTTCCTTCCTTCCTCTTTCTCTCCTCTCCCTCTTTCTCTTCCTTTCTCTCTCTCTCCTTCTCCCTTCAAATATTGGAAGGCTGCTCTTCTGTCTCCCCTGGTACTTCTCTTCTCTTCCCTAGACTAGCCAGGCCCAGTTCCTGCAACCGTTCATCGTAGGTTTTAGCCTCCAGTCCCCTCTTCATCCTGGTTGCTCTTCTCTGTACTCTTCCTAGGACAAGGGTGTCAAACTCATTAAGGGCCACATCAGGGTTATGTTTGACCTCAGAGGGGCGGGCTGGGATATGTGTGACCAACTCGATGTGTCACTCATGCCGAGGACACCTGTGGTGGCCAGGACTTCCCTCAGAACCTCCCTCCCTCTCGTTACAATCTCCTTCCTTCTTGCCTGCCTGCCTTCCCTTCCTTCTTCCTTTTCTTCTTTTCCTTTCCCTCTTCATTCTCCTTTCTTCTTCCTTCCCCTCTTTCCTTCTTTTTCCTTCCTTGCCCTCTTCCTGTTCCTTGTGGTGGCCAAGTGCTAAGGCAGGACTTCCTTCAGAACCTTTCTCCCTCTCGTTATAATCCATCCTTCCTTCCTTCCTTCCTTCCTTCCTTCCTTCCTTCCTTCCTTCCTTCCTTCCTTCCTTCCTTCCCTCCTTTTTCCTTCCCTCTTCATTCTTCTTCCTTTTTCCTTCTCTTCTTTCCTCATGTGACCCTCTCAAGCTTCGATTTTGCTGGCAGAGGCACCACGGGTCAGTCTTTGCCGTTTCTGGGGCTGCCCTGGGCCAGATCTAAGCACCTCACGGGCCGTTTGACACCCCTGTCCTAGAGTCTCAATATCTTTTTTTATATCATGGTGACCAAACCTGGATGCTGTTGTGGTTCGCCGGCAGCCTGTGCAGATGGGAGCAGAATCGGACAGTGGGGAAGAACTGGGACCAGTCGGACGAGGGTCCTGTGTCCGATACAGAGATGGGGCCAGGGCCATCTGGGAGTTATGTGCTGCCTCTAGAGTCTGGCAGCAGTGAGGCAGAGGCACAAGGGGAGTCTGTTCCCAGTGCGCGTATGCACAGAGCAGCCAGAAGGCAAGAGCAGCTAAGACAAAAGGGGTGACTCGGGGGTAAGGCATAAAGTAAGTAAGGCATAAAGTGAGTATAAAGGAAGTGCAAAGGTAGGAAAATCTTTGCAGGAAGCAACGTTGATCGGTTTGGACTCTTGAAAGCTCCGTGGTGAATTTGGTCTCTGGTTTGGGAAAGACTAATTGGGACTTTAATCATTGGCAGCACTTCAAGTCAGGTAAAGGTGCATTCTTATCAGACTTCTCCTGAAGGATTTGGCAGACATCTCTGGGACTAATTATAACCAGTTAAGGCTCATTCCGGGCTGTGAATGACAATAATTCACAGCCACTGAACTCAAATAAAAAGGGTTTTGGATTTTATGTGTACTTGTTGGTGTCTTAGGAAGCCTTGGTCAGAACAGATGCAGTATTCCAAGAATGGTCTTACCAAGGCCTTATAAAGTGAGGTGAACCAGTAGCTAATTTTATGGCCGGTTCAGCAAACCGGTAAATCTCACCCTTGGCTGGCCCCGCCCACCTCTCCCCTCCCAGGAGTCTCCATGTGGCCCATTTTGGATCCCAGGTAAATACAGGGCCTGCCCGGAGGTTCGGGGAGGGCAAAAAACAGGCCTCCCGGAAATTCTGGAAGGCGGGAAACGGTGAAAACTGTCAGAATATTCATGAGCTGGAAGAGGCATGGTAACAAGGTCAGCCAATGAATAGGCATAGCAACTAAGTCAGCCAATGAGGGCTGTTTGGAAACCGAAACTGGAAGAAGCCTAGGCGTGGCTCTATATTAAGCTCTGAAGCTGCAAGTCTGATGAGCTGAAACTGAAACCGAAACCGTTCTCTGCTGTTCTCTCTTCTGCTCGTGTTACTTTGGAAGAATCTGCTACTGGTATTGTATATTTTTGTCATCTTATTATGTATATAAAGAAGTTAGTGAGTCCTGCTGAATCAGTCATCTGTGTGTGCTTTCTGGATTGGAATTTCTGCTGCAAAATCTAACAAAAAGGTCCACCCCCTGCCGTGGTGCAGGAGGCCGACTGGGCCACGCCCACCATGGCCACGCCCACCCAGCAACCGGGCAGAGAGCCGGTTGCCGAAACTTTTGAAGCCCACCTCTGGGACTAACCCCTTTATATGCCTAGCCCCAACTTCTTGCAAGACCCCCTGTTCCACTCCCCCTTCAAATTCTTCCAGCTGGCTACTGAATCAAACCCGGACAAAAATTCACCAACCATGAAGATGGCATCCACCGAGTCTCGCTGCGCAATAGCCCAGACGCCCAGGGCCAGCACAGTGAAGTTACTCCAGCTGTACGTGTTTGGTAACCAAGTCCACATGCAGCCCCTGCAAGGAAGGAGAAGTCAGTTTGATCCCTGCCCTCTGCCATGCCAACCTACACACCAGGATTTGTCATGGCCCTGTCAGAATCTGATTCGGAGGGGGAGGCCGAGCAGCTGACAGAGAGCGGGAGTGTGGCTCCATTGGCTGTGGAAGAAACTGGGGAACGGCAAAGGCCTGCTGGGAAGATCAGGGGAGAGGTAGAGCAAGGGAGAGGGAATTCAGAGGGAGACTCAGGGCCACCTCCTCTTCATCCTAGGGCAGGCAGGGAGGAACGGAGAAGGGAGCAACGTGAGTTGCGTGGCTTACGGGGGAGGAAAGGGCCCTGATTCCCTTTATTAGCCACAGCTAATAAAGGGAGGTTGCACACAGCAAAGTTGTTGGAAGCAAATCGTGAGTTATGAGATATTGTTGAGGCTTATCTGGGCTCCTGGCGTCTTCCCAATTGTGCGTGTGTGTTTTGTTGGCCTTTCAAGTCTGCAATTCCTTCTCCTGCACTATCCAGTTAATTACTGCAGCGTGATTTGTGTGGATTTTTATTTTCAGTTTGCATGTACTTTGTTTTGGAACTGAATTTCCGCCATTTAAAGACTGTTCTTGGGAAAGTTTTTTTTTCCTCCAGCCGAAGGTAACCTGGACATTGGGGACAAAGTTGGAAGTACTAAAATGACGCTTCTTACTTATGTGACTGTGTTGCCTTTGTGCCACGCCCTGGGTCATCACAGGGTTGTTGCCGTGGTGATATTCAGCCAGACCAGGATATTTACAAGACCGCATTCTGCCAGTTTCCTCTCACCGTCCGGTGCGCTCCCACAGGGAGGGTCTCTTGCGGGTCCCGTTGGCATCTATGTGCCGGCTGGTGACCCCGAGGAATAGGGCCTTCTCTGTGGGGGCGTCCGCCCTCTGGAATGGGTTGCCTCCGGAGTTACGTACAGCCACGGACCTGGGGACCTTCAGGCGTGCCTTGAAAACCTGGCTTTTTGACCAGGCCGGCTTGAGCTGCTTTTAGATTTGGGTATTTTAATTTTAGGGTTCATAGTGGGGGTTTTAACCTGTTTTACAGCCAGGTTATTTAGGACAGCTATCTTCAAAGGCAAGACGGGAGAAAAGTCCAATATATATATTTAAACTAGCTCGATACTCATGCTTCACTACAAAACTATGTGATTGGGCTTAGTTTTTGGGGAGGAAAATAAGGGGGGGGGGGGAATTGTGCCTCTGCCTACCAGCATCCATCCGTATTCATCTGGCTAGTGTCCTATCAGTATGTGAGAGAGTTGAAGGCTGTTTGGAAACTGAAGCAGCATTTGCTCTGTGAGTAAGAAGGAGACAGCAAGGAGCCTGGGTGTGGCTTAGCTCAACTGTTCTATACTAAAGCTGGTTGGTGCTCTGAAACTGAAACTCCTCTGCTTGTGTTTTGTATTTGGAAGAGATTTCTTTTCAGGTGGGGAGGAGTAATAGAACTCCTTAGCATCAGAGCGTGTTAATAATAATAATAATATAGGAAATACTAATGGCTCTGATGGTCATTTTGAAAAATCCTTTCTTAGTGAGCACCTAGAAACCAAGAGGAACATACGTGCCAAATTTCAAGTTTGTTGTAGGCTTTACGGTTCTGGAGATTTTGTGATGATGCGTGAGCGGTGTTTTGCTTTTATGTAGATAGATAGAAACAGGGGAGGGGCAAAAATCAAGAATCTTGGCCCATTTCCCCAAACCACCACTGTCTTGGTGCCAACCTTGTTGCACATTCTCTGCCCCATACAGAGTTCTCTGGTATCCCCCTTTTCATAGATTTGCAATCGTTTAACCCTGTTTATTCCAAAGTCAGATTGTTTTTAACTCGCAGTTTAACGTGCGACATTACGGAGGGCATCTCTGTGCGTGGCCAAGGTAACCGTTGCAGCTTTGCGTGCAATCCACAAACACCCACCCCATAAATTCCACCACTCACCATATGGTCAACAGCCAGTGAACCAGGACAATCGCCTAAAAGTGAAACAGAAAAGAATTGACTCAACACTTTTAAAAAATACTCCTTTGGATCCAACTTTTCATATTTGTTTGTCAAAATGATCCACATCAATTCCAGATGTGTGGATGGGTGTTTTTTTTTTTTTTTAAAAATAAAGGGAGCCCTTTAAAAGCTGAAATCAACTCAGTTTTCGATCTGGGCTAATCTGGAGAGGGCACCAGGTTGTTGACAGGGGTTGTGCAAATACACACACTCACTTACACACACACACAGAGACACACGCTTGAGTGAAGCTTTACACCAATATGACATATTTGCGCTCTTCTGAGATATTCATTCCTGTGACATTCCTAGAAGTTTCCTCAAACTCAGTGACCAAAAAAAAGGTGCCCTAATTATTTCACTCATTTATTTTACGTGGGAAGGACTTACAAGCCCTAATTTTTTTTGTAATGCTGTATATAAAATTGATCTTAAGGATAATTAGCTCAACAAATTATCTCGGTGATGGTGGCGAGGAATTCCTTGAAAACCAGAAAGCAGGAAGTCTGTATATTTGACCCCACATGAGCAAGCAAGCAACAATGCCAATATTATTCATTTTTTTTAAATAAATTTTTTTGCATGTCACATGTTAGTCATGCCGCAAGATTGCAGATCCAGCAAAGATGAAAACATCTGGGCAGGAACATTAAACCAAGAGAATTTTTAAAAATAACAACAATCCAGATCCAAAGTGCAATTTCATTTAAGCCTGTGGCACGAATCACACTGGTTTGTATTTCCAGAATCACACAAAAAAAATACAAACGATAAATCAATATTGTGCCTTAAGATTCAGGAATAATAAACCAGTTGCACAGCTGTGTATAAGCACATCTGGAAAATGTGAAAGCTAGAGAGAGATAAATCCTAATGTCAGGCTACAGAACTTTTTCCCATTCAATTAACAAGAATGAACTTCTGAAAAACCAAACTTATCAAAAGGAATCCTTTATTGAGATGAGACAATTCATACAGGAATTCAAAGCAGCGTCTAAGGTCTCTCCGGCATACGGGGATAGATAAGGGAGTTTAGAACCCCTCCCCTTATCTCGATGTGTATTTAGTGAAACAAAAGCCAGTATGTTAATTCCCCCCCATCCCTTCTGTAGAAACAATCTTTTTCACAGTTTCCCAGGGCATACCTAATTTCCTCCCATCCCCTTTTCGGAACGAACTTTTCCAGAGGTTCACATCTCACTGTGGAATTTTTATGGTCTTCTCATCTCCTGGCTATGCCTCTCAGAGGTGATAGGTTCTGGCCATCTGGGTTTCCTCCCTCCATTGTATCATGTGTGGGTTATACAAATTTGATATAAGATTAAATATACTCAGGTTACATCAAGAAAGGATTTCTTTAACAGTCTACCCCCCCTTTTCTTCTTCTACTGAAGAAATGACAGATACACGGATCTGACATCTAAACACAGCCACATCGTCTCTAAATAATAATAATAATAATAATAATAATAATAATAATAATAATAATAATAATAATAATAATAATAATAATAATAATAATAATAATAATAATATCTGGAGAAGTGAAACTATTTAAAAAAAAACATGCTTACTGCCTAAAATTCCACCAGGCCAGGAAAAGAGGCTTAAAAACACAAATCTGTCATTTTATGCCAAATCTCCCCCCCAAATTTTTTATTCCTTCCTACAGTCTAATCTACATTGAAACATTTTTCACTTTCTCTTCTTGAACAATTGCCCAACCTAAATGCAGAAATTTGCTAATAGAGTTTTTTTTCCTGACACAGCGAAGTTTTTGCATTCTTAAAAACTACTTCTGAGCAAGCCTCAAAACGACCTTCCTTTACTTCTGAACTGCTTCTACCCTACTTTAAAATCCTGATTTGTAGCCTGGAAATCAATACTCCTAAATTCATTTCTGAACGACTTTCAGCTTTTTTTTTTAGTTATGGCTAAAATGTAGACTACGAAGATATAGAAATGTGGAAGAAATTGGCACACTTCCGTGCCAACAACCTGCAGTTTAATTCTCGTTCAAAAGTCCTAATTTAAAAAGGAGAGAAACATAGTGTGATATATTTATCGCTTATTCCGTCTTTGAGAAAAAAAAATAATCTTGATTTTATGAGCCAGCAAGTCTCTTTTTGAAAAGGGCTCTCTCACAGAATTTACACCCATAAAAAGAATCTCAGCTAATTAAAATCCACCCAGGGTGTTTCGAGGGCAACTTGATTAAAATGAAAAACCCCAGTGCAAGTCCACATTCGACAAATTTAATTGCCCCCTTGTGGCTTCCAAAATTAAAATGGGAGCAGGGAGGTCTGTTTTGTGACTACAGGGAAGGAAATAAATGTTTCATAATCCTTAATTGCGTTATCCCCGTAAAAACCACAATATTAAAAAAGAAAAAAAGCAGAGGTGGCAGCTTTTACAAACATCAAGATCGCTTTGCAAGCGTTCCCCGTTCCAAATTGCTTAGCATAATGTTTTATGGATATTTTTCACGCCTGTCCGATACCCTGAAGGTTCTGCCATTCTGGATTTTATTTATTATTAGCTCGATACCCATGCTTGGCTACGAAACTATGGGGTCGGGCTTAGTTTTTGGGGAGAAAAATAGAGGAAAAAAATTGTGCCTCTGCCTACCAGCATCCATCGGTATTCATCTGGCTAGCATCCTGTCAGTGTGTGAGAGTGGAGGGCTGTTTGGAAACTGAAACAGTATTTGCTATGTGACCAAGGAGACAGCAAGGAGCCTGGGCGTGGCTTAGCTCAACTGTTCTGTACTAAAGCTGCTTGCTGCTCTGAAACTGAAATTCCTCTCCTCTGCTTGTGTTTTGCATTTGGAAGAGATTTCTTTTCAGGTGGGGAGGGGGGGTAGAACTCCTTAGCACCAGGATTATATGTGTGTGTGTGTATGTGTGTGTTAGGTTTTGAGCTGATAAATAATTAAACAAGGGAGACTAGGATAGATCTATTTCAAGCTACTTAGCTCTCATCAGCTAGCCATACCCTTACTGGGATTCGAACCAGGGAAGTATTACAAGTGAGGCAGTTGTAATTGCCATTAGGCCACTGATTCTCATCCAGATCAGTGATATATATATCACCATTATTATTAATAATAATAATATAGGAAATACTCTAAATGCTCTGATATATATATCTCACATGCAGGTCTTGGCGTGACCCGAACACGCCAAGACCTGCATGTGAGATATATATATCAGAGCATTTAGAGTATTTCCTATATTATTATTAATAATAATAATGGTTATATATATATATATATATATATATATATATATATATATATAGTTTGTATTACAACAGGAGGGATATGATGAATGGATAGGTGGAAGGAAGGAAGGGATATGAAGGATGGAGGAAGGGATATGATGGATGGATAGGTGGAAGGAAGGGATAGGATGGATGGATAGATGGAAGAAAGGAAGAAGAGGGAGGAAGGAGAGGGAGGAAAGAAAGAAAAAAAGGAAGGAAGGAGTGGTAGTATTTTATTGTCATTGCACTTTGTACAACGAAATTAAATGCTATCTTCAGTGTAGGAAGGAAGGAAGGACAGGATATGATGGATGAGTGAAAGGAAGGAAGGGATGTGATGGATGGATGAGTGAAAGGAAGGAAGGGATATGATGGATGGATAGATGGAAGGAAGGGATATTCTACATAAATGACCTCTGTGATCATATTAAGAGCAACCGCGTTCTCTTCGCTGACGATGTAAAGCTATTCAGCACCACAGACAATACTGCCACCCATCAAAAAGACCTTGACTATGTATCAGAATGGTCAAACAAATGGCAACTTCAAATCTCAACGAACAAATGCTCTGTCCTACATATTGGCAAAAAAAATCAGAAAATAAAATACAGGCTGAATAGTCAAGACCTTGTTGATGATCCAAACTCTGTCAAGGATCTTGGAGTACTCATCTCTAATGACCTAAGTGCTAGAGCCCACTGTAACTACATAGCCAAAAAGACGTCAAAGAGTTGTTAACCTAATCTTACGTAGCTTTTTCTTTGGTAATTTTACACTACTAACTAGACCAATACTCGAATACAGCTCATCAGTCTGGAACTCGTATCTGATATTAACACAGTTGAGCAAGTCCAGAAATATTTCACAAGAAGAGTTCTCCACTCCTCTACTCGTTGCAGAATACCTTATGCCACCAGATTTGAAATTCTAGACCTAGAAAACCTACAACTACGCCGCCTTCGGTCCGATCTAAGTATAGTATATAAAATCATACATTGCAATGTCCTACCTGTCAATGAATACTTCAGCTTCAACCATAACAACACAAGAGCACACAATAGATACAAACTCAAGGTTAACCGCACCAAATTTGATTGCAGGAAATACGACTTCAGCAACAGAGTGGTCAATGTCTGGAAGACTCTACCTGACTCTGTGGTTTCTTCCCCAAACCCCAAAAACTTTAACCTTAGACTGTCTACTATTGATCTCACCCCTTTCCTAAGAGGTCTGTAGGGGGCGTGCATAAGTGCACCAACATGCCTACCGTCCCTGTCCTATTGTTTTTTTTATTCTTCTTATATGTACCCATTTCATGTATTCATAGCTATGTATATACTTATACCTATTATCTTGTCAGCGATTGACAAATCAAATCAAATAAATAAATAAATAAATACTCTACCTGACTCTGTGGTTTCTTCCCCAAACCCCAAAAACTTTAACCTTAGACTGTCTACTATTGATCTCACCCCTTTCCTAAGAGGTCTGTAGGGGGCGTGCATAAGTGCACCAACATGCCTACCGTCCCTGTCCTATTGTTTCTTTTATTTTTCTTTTATGTATCCATGTATTCATAACTATGTTTTTACTTATACCTATTATCTTGTAAGCAATTGACAAACCAAATAAATAAATAAATAAATGATGGATGGAGGAAGAGATATGATGGATGGATAGATGGAAGGAAGAAAGGATGGATGGATGGAAAGAAGAAGAGGGAGGAAGGAGAGGGAAGAGGGAAAGAAAGAAAAAGGAAGAAGGGAGGGAGGGAAGGGATATGATGGATAGATGGGTGGAAGGAAGGAAGGAAGGAAGGAAGGAAAGGAAGGAAGGAAGGAAGGAAGGAAGGAAACTATAGGATGGATGAAAGGAAAGAGAGGGCGGGAGGAAGGAAGGAAGGAAAAAGGAAACGGAAGGACGGAAGATTTGCCTTCAAAGCAAATCTTTACAGAAGTGCCAAGACACTTATCACAACCCTAAAGACCAGCTTTTCCAAACCATCAACGTGCACAAACAAAATTTAAACCAGGATGTAAGAGCATCTCACACACACACACACACACACAAACATGCATGCCAAGAATGAGGAAATTTGGGCAATGTTCAGGGAAGGAATCATCCGTCTGACTCTTGGGAGAACCAGCGAGTCCAAGACAGGTACAAAGGTGTGTTTTTTTTTTTCACTGCCCCACTTGTGTTTTGACGTCATGCCTTACTAGTGTGGCATCTGACCCACACACTTGAAAACCAAATGACTCAAGTGCATATTTCCACATACCGGGAAGAAACAGCCCGGCCTGGGTGTGTGGGGAACTCTGTCTTTCTCTATCATTTTAGACACAATTGTGAAATTTTGTCAGATGCTCCGATGGGCTGCTGAGTTAACCATTTCTTCAAGGCCCGTTTCTGGCACAGCGTTCTGACCCAAACCTTGTTCCAAGGAAACAAACACCAAACAGAGGTTAACAGCAAAACCTTTTAATGATTGTTTACCAATTCCGTTCCTTCCTGGTTAAAAGGCTGTTTCAAACTAATTGTCTTTGATAAGAACGAGTCTTGCCAAGGTTGTGCAAGGCTTGAGTGCAAAAATGTCTTTGCTTCCTGCAAAGAACTCCGGTTTCTCAGCTGGCTTTTATCTCTTAAGGGGCTGTTACCTTGCAGCCTTACTCCCGAGTCGCCTGTGCTGCTGGAGCTGCTCTTTCCTTTGAGCAGCCCTGCGGGCACACGCATTGGACACAGGCTCCTCAGGAACCTCCTCATCGTTGCTGCCAGCCCCCACAATCTCTGAAGGCAGCCTTTCACTCCCTGATGGTCCTGGCCCCATCCCTGCATCCCACGCAGGCCCCTCATCCGAGTCCTCGCTCTTCGAGGCCTCAGCCGTCCACACCTGCTGCCGGCAAACCACAACACACAGTCTCTAGTCTAAGCCAAACCAAGCAGAAACAAAACTCCTTCGGCCCTTGCAC
Organism: Bungarus multicinctus; assembly: GCA_023653725.1. Lineage (NCBI taxonomy): Eukaryota > Metazoa > Chordata > Lepidosauria > Squamata > Elapidae > Bungarus > Bungarus multicinctus. The sequence continues at coordinate 2,312,344 of CM042845.1, forward strand.
CATAGCCTTCAAAACAATTTCAAAGTAGACTACCTCTGAACAAAGAGGCTCTATTAGCGCCTATGGAGTCATCCAGGTCACCCCCAAAGGTGCTTTTTCAAAAGTTTTTTTTCCCTTGAAGGCGTTTTGCTTCGCACCCAAGAAGCTTCTTCGGTTCTGATTGAGGTTCGCTCAGTTCAGTGGAGTCAGAACCGAGGAAGCTCCTTGGAGAAGAAGTGAAATGTTTTCAAAGGGGGAAAAAAAAACCCCCCCAAAACAAGAAAGTCCAATTGCCTTTGGGACAAGTTATTTTTAAAAAATGTTTATTGAAAATAAACATTAAAAATATTGAATGTGGTCTTCTTTGACATACATTTCAGTCAAAACATTTTACATTAGAAAAGATCAAAAGATATAAACATTTACACACACACACTTAAGCTTCGTACCATTTTAGCTCTTGTTCTTATACCTCAGGTATAAGGGCTCTCACCTCATTTCTATTTTATCTTAAATTCTCATCTGTGAATTTCATGTCCCTCCAATAATAGAATTTGCTCCATATTTTATAATATTCTGATTTATCTTGTTCTTTCAATTCTAGCGTCAACCTATCCATTTCGGCGCACTGAAAAATATCTTGATCATAGCATTTTCATTAGGGATTTCATTTGCTTTCCAATTTTGGGCGAATAACATTCTTGTTGCAGTGGTTTTACGTGTATAATTTAATAGGTCTCAGCTTTGCTAAAATTCTGTTCCATTATTGTCTTTGGGACGAGTTCTATCAATCTGCTTTTATCTCCAGGACCAAACAGATCCGGGACCCCAAAGTTTATTATTAGCCTATTTATCAGCACCCCAATATTTATTATTAGCCTTAGGGTCTTCTCTAAAGACCCAATTAAAAACCCAATTAAAAGTTTTTAAAAGTTTTTTTTTTTAATAAAAAAATTGTGTTTCAAAATCTCTGCCAATCAGTTGCTTGCTTCTCTCGCGCTCTTCATTTGCAGAGTGTTAATTAACAGCCAGGCCAAGCAGAGAATTAAGGCATCATATTATCTCCCCTCCTCAAAAAAAAAAAATACATTATAAAGTTAATCATTGTTAGTCTGTTAAGCCCAGCCTGTGCCTCAACTCCAGGATTACCCAGAGAAAAATCAAATGTAACTTCTCACCAACAAAGAGACTTATTTTATTCAAAGGCACACAAACTGTTGTTTTTTTTCCTCCAAGGTTTTTGTGATTCCGGAAAGACAATGTAACAATATCACAACCCTGGAAAAAGATTTGGGATTCGATCCTGCCTCGCAGGGCTGGCTTTCTATGGACAGGACAAAATTTCTATGGACAGGACAAAATTCAGCTCCCTAGGAAGAAATTGTGGGACACCCAAAATAGGGAGAGAAGATTGACACCCCCCCCCGTTTCTCAAGCTTGACAGCTTTGAAAGGGGGCAGGGGGAGGGAATGGACTTCAACTCCCAGAATCCCCCACCTCTAGGGAATTCTGGGCGTTGAAGTCCCCACTTCTTCAAGCGGCCATAAAGGATGAGAAACGATGTTGAGAGCCAGTTTGGAGCGCACCAAAGTTTGTTTTTGGCCACGATGAGTGCAAACCATCATTGGAAGTGATGCAGAGCGGTTTATTCTCCTGTTTAACTGGGAAACTGCCCCTGACACACCTGTGTTACATCCAGAGGCCCTGTGCAAAAAGCACACACAAGGGGGTTGACCCCTGGAGATGGTCCAAGAGAGATCTCCTTCCCTCTCTCCCTCCCTCTTTCCCTTCCCCCTCTCTTTCCCTCCCCCTCTCTCCCCCTCTTTGTCTCCCACCCTCTCTTCCACTTTGCCTCCATCTCTCCCACTCCCTCCCTCTCTCTCCCACCTGTCTCCTTCTTCCCTCCCCTCCCTCCCTCCCCCTCTCCCTCTCCCACCCTCTCCCCCTCCCTCTCTTCCTCTCCCACTCTCTCTCCCTTTCTCTCCCTCTCCCCCACTTTCCCTCCCTCTCTCCCCCTCCCTCTCTCCCACCTCTCCTTTCTCTCCCCTCCCTCCCTGTCTCCCTCTCCCACCCTCTCCTCCTCCCTCTCTTCCTCTCCCACTCTCTCCCCCTTTCTCTCCCTCTTCCTCCCTCTCTCCCACTTTCCCTCCCTCTCTCTCCCTCCTCTCTCCTTTTTCTCCCCTTCCCTCCCCCTCCCCCTCTCCCACTCTCTCTCCCTCTTTCTCTCCCTCCCTCTCTCCCACTTTCCCTCCCTCCTCTCTCCTTTCTCTCCCCTTCCCTCCCTCCCCCTCTCCCACCCTCTCCCCCTCCCTATCTTCCTCTCCCTCTCTCTCTCTCCCTCTTTCTCTCTCTCTCCCTCCCTCCCTCTCTCTCCCTCCTCCAATTTTGAGTCTGTCTCACACACACACACACAAGTTCCTCACTCAGTTCCCCCCACCCTCACCCCTCCATCGCACACTCGCTTCCTGCCGTTGTGGGCCTGAGATCCGCTGCGGCGCACGTGCCAGGAAACCTACGGCTTGGGAGTCCGCCCACGGGTGACCCCGGAGTCATTCCCCAGGCTGCTTTCCCCACCGCCCAGGAGGGAGCCGGAGGGCCTACCTGGCGGGTGTGTGTCAGGGGATGGACACGCCTCCCACCAAAGCCACCTGCAACCCCAGCCGCCAAGCGCTGGCTCGTTGGCTTGGGGACTTTGCAGTCACACCCCTCTTTTGCACGCCTGGTGCGTGCGTGTGTGTTCCGCTTTCTCGCCCGCGGCTCTCGTCGCCCCTTCCCCCCCCCCCCTTAGCTGACTTGGCAAACCCGGCGGCCCCGGGGCTCCCCCTGCGCCCTTCCCCACTGATTGGCAGCCCCCAAGGCTCTGGGGACCGCGGGGGGCGGGAGTAAGAGGGCATCCCATCCGCCCACCTTCCGTGTTCCCTCGACCCGCGACCCCCTCCGCAAACTTAGATCCCCTCTCCTGGCTTGCTCCCTCCGCACCTGAAACGGAACAGGGTCCCCCCCTCCGCTTGAGCAGGGGGGTGGACTAGAGGACCTCCAAGACCCCTTCCAATTCTGCTTGATTCTGTTTCCCTGGCCAAGTTCTGCCTCGACTTACCTTCAGGTTAACGGCGGGGATCTCCATACCGATGGAGCCTGCAGCTACCGACGCCTTCCCTTCTTCCTCTTCTTCTTTCCCGGCGGTCCCGCCCCGCCCCGGCGTGCCTGCCTCCCGTCCTCCTCCTCCTCCGGGAAGGGGCAGCCTCAAAGTCCGGCCCGCCTGCAAAGCGGAGCCACTCCGGAGCGACGCGTTCCCAAAGCGGCAAGCCTCTGAGCTTGTGCAGAGGGCTCTACCCCCTCTCTTTCTCTCCCTCCTTCCTCCTCCCTCTTTCTCTCCCTCCCTCCCTCTCCCTCCTCCTCCCTCCCTCCCTCTCTCTCTCCTCTCTCTCTCATCTCTCTCCTCCCTCCTCCTTTCGCTCCCTCCCCTCTTTCCCTTTCCTCCCTCCCCTCCTCCCTATTCCCTCCATCTCCTCCTACCTCTTCCTCTCCCTCCCCTCTCCCTCCCTCCCCCCTCCCTCCTTTTTCCCCTCCCTCCTTCTCCCTCTCTCTCCTCGCTCCCTCCCTCCCTCCTCCCTCCCCCCTCCTCCTCCCTCCTCCCTCCCCTCCTTCCCTCCTCCTCCTCCTCCCTCCCTCTCCTCCCTCCCCCTCCCCTTTCCTCCTCCCTTCCTCCTCTCCTTTTCTCCTCCCTCTCCCCTCCTTTCTCTCTCCCCTCCCTCCTCCCTCCCCTCCCTCCCATCTCCCTCCTCCCTCCCTCCCTCTCCTCCTCCCCCCCTCCCTCCCTCTCCCCTCCTCTTCCCTCCCCTCCCCCTCCCTTGCCCTCTCTCCCTCCTTCCCTCTCCTTTCTCTCTCCCCTCCCTCCCTCCCTTTCTGGGAATCAGCCATTGTCACATAATAACATTGAGATGAATTAACATTGTTTAAATAACCATGGCCCATTCATTGTAGCGATCTGTTGCTAATCACTTTTTTATTATCTATCCTTTTACTCAACGGTACGGTACTGTGGGGGGGGGGGTACTCCTCGACTTGCCACCCACATTGAGCCCAACCAACCTATATATCGCTAAGCGAGACAGTCGGTCAGGGAGGTTTGCAGCATTTTACGACCTTGCTTGTCCCGGCCGTAAAGTGAATGCTTGCCAGTTGATAAGTTGGTAACTCTGTAATCCGGCTTTCCCCCATTGGCTTCGCAATGAATACGAAACCAATCGCCAAGCATCCCAATATTGATCACGTGACCATGGGAATACTGCAACGGTCATAAGTGTGAAAAATGGTCATAAGTCACCTTTTTCAGTGCTGTTTTACTATCCAATGGTCATTAAATGAATGGTTCTAAGCTGAGGACTATACTAGGAGGAAGGAAGAGTGGGCAGTTGTATTGGTTATACCAAGTCCTAATTGTAGCGCTTAAGAATATTTACAAAATATTTTTATTTATTTGCAAAATATTTATTTTTTATATTTACAAAATTTATTTATTTTTTATAGTTATATTTACAAAAAAAATATTTACATATTTATATTTAATGTATTGTTATATTTATATTTACAAACTTTTTATATTTATATATATTTACAAAATTTATTTATATTTACAAAATACTTTTATATACAAAATATTTATTTTTTACATTTACAAAAAAGTTATATTTATATATATAAATATATATATATATAAATATATTTATATTTATGTATTATGTTTATATTTATATTTACAATTTTTATATTTATTTGTATTTTTATATTTATTTATATTACAAATTTTATTTATATTTACAAAATACTTTTATTTACAAAATATTTATTTTTTATATTTACAAAAAAGTTATATTTATATTTACATATTATATTTATATTATATTTATTATCATTATATTTATATTTATATTTACATTTTTTTATATTTTTATATTTTTATATTTATTTATATTTACAAATTTTATTTATATTTACAAAATACTTTTATTTATGCAAGTCTGTATTTACACCCACATCCATCCCACAATGTTTGGATCCCTTTGAGGAATCTGCAGGGCGATAAATCACCAGCAGCTGTGTTTAAACCCATTTCCACACACCCCCGCCCCAAGATAATGCTTTTTTCAACCTCTGTTTTCAACCCACCCAGCAGCTTATGGAAGTGCGTCAAGGAAAGGAGACCCAGAGGTGATATTTTGAGAGGCGAAACGATTTAATTTGAAACTGAAACACGCAGGCTTGGACACAAAGGTTAGTCTCAGGCAGGGGTGCAAAAAAAGACAAACCCAGCAAGAGGGTTTTTTCTTCGTCTTTCACTCGTGGGCTGTGAGTCAAGTTTCTAGACCTGGTGAGTTTTTTTTGTGTGTGTGTTTTTTTAAAACACAGCTTAAACCCCCACAGTAAATGAGGTCAGTGTTTGGTGATTTTTCAAGAAAGAATTCAGTTTTCCAGCTTTTCGTATTTTCTCAAAGAATACTTGGCCCGCGAGAGGGGGCCTGTTGCATCTCTGGATGAGACCCTGGCTGAACTGCCCAGTCTTCGCCCCCCACCTTTCTTTTGCAAATCCTGCCAAGCGCTCGGCTCTCCTTTGTCGGCCTCTGGCCTCTCCCAGGACGAAGAAGGAGCTACCACCCGAATGCTGACTCGCAAAGAGATACAACACAGATACTCCCAACAGAGATACTCCAACCTCGGGAAGAATTTATTTCAGAAATATTTTTCCCCCACCCCCTTTGATTCCAGTTATGCCTTTGAGGCCACCCCACAACCAAAGTTATAAATTATCTGTGTCCACTTTGGAGCCTCCTCCCATTAGTCTCTCTCTCTCTCTCTAGACATTAAGGAAAGACCCCTGATCAGCATCCGCAGAATCCGGCTCCACGCAGCGGCCTCTTCGTCGGACGACTCTGCGGTTCCGGTGGAATTTGGCATAACAGCGGAGGCCTAGCGTGAGAGAGACAAAAAATTGAGCCATGTTCAAGGGGAAAATGAGGACAATGCCACCAACCCCTGGGGCTTTATACCACCTGTCCCGAGAGAAACTTCTCCAAGTACCTTCGGTGCACATACAGTTGTCGTAACATTTGTTGTTAAGCCCACGGTTGTGCAGCTTGCAGAGGTGTTCGCGCAAATCACAACAGCTACCTGGGTTGGGGACAAACGACCGGTTTTAACACACAACCCAAACAGGGGGGTTACCTATTTGTTCTGAGAGTGTGCTTTGCACAGCCCACACAGAGGTCAAACACGGCCCTCTGTATCAACGCTGGTGAGCTGGATAAGGACTCCACATGAATGTGTGTGTTATTATTAAGGTATTTAATTGTTAACTGCGTAAATACGAAATAGCCCATTATAGGATTATTATTAAGGATATACCCACAGGTGGCACACAGAGCCATTTGTGCGGGCATGCAAATCCCAGCCAAACTTACCTGCACTACGCATGTGTGTGCCTTCCAGCTGATTTTCGGCCTGTTTGAGGGCCTTCCGGAAATACCGGAAGTGCCAAAATGGGCCCATTTTCAGCCTCCTGGGCCTTTGAGCCTCTGGGAGGGCGAAAATGGCTCAGGCTCCAGAGACCTTTAGGAGGCTGAAAACAGGCACTTCCGGTATTTTCAGAAGGCCCATTTTTCGGGCCTCCTGCAGAGGCTTCCCTCAAGCCTCCGCGGGGGCGAAAACGACCTTAAAGTAGCCAAAAATCAGCTGGGAGGCATGCACAGTGCAAGTAAGCGGGTAGGGCGGGAGTGCTGTATGCGCATGCGCAGGGGCGTGGAGTGCATTGCATTATGGGGGCTGGCAGATGTGCATGTTTCCCATCACTGCGATATACAATTATTCACTGTAAATAGGACCATAAATATGAAAATTAATATGGTAATTGTAATAAATATGAAATTAATATTTTATTATAGGATGATTTGTTAAAGATGTATCATTGCTAATTATAATAAAAATTAACAGTGTACAGTAGGAAAAGAAATGATATGTGGAATCTGATAAACAAAAATAATATAGTGAAATATGCTATTAGTTAAAGGTGATTATATTATTGCTAGAATAATTCGCTAAATGTAAATAGGATGAATATTATTTTGTTGGCAATACAACAAGATCAGAAAGAGACTTTGTTTTAAACATGCTGGTGGCACAGCCAAGAATCAAAAGGGGGATAAATAAGAGAGAATATAAATAAACATGAATTTATGAATGGTTATATAATTTGTTAAAGACTGCAAATATGGCCAGTAATATATATTTATAATACAAGAAGTGATGTTAAGAATATAGAGACTGACATAAAAATAACATATGGGAATTTGGAATAATCAGGATAGATCATTTGTATTAATATTAATTGTCAAGTTAACAGTTTTAATATGAAATCATTGTCATGTTTGTTCTAAAATGTAACCACACTGTTCACACAATGACATGTTTGTAGAAGAAAGAAAACAATTAAAAATGTATTGGGAAAAAAATGTTCGTGAGCTGCGCTATTTTTTAGCTCAGCTGAGACATGGCAATCTACTCCGTCACGCGAATCAGCTGAGCTAAAAAAAAAACGGAATATAGCAGAGGTAACGGCGGGTGCGGGTGGGTGCGGCCAGCCAGAGGTATTTGCCAGTTCTCCGAACTACTCAAAATGTCCGCTACCGGTACTGTCAGAACTGGTCTGAACCAGCTAAATACCGCCTCTGAATCCAAAGCAGCATCAAATCAGAGAGTGTCCTGCTCTCTCATAGGTCGAGCCCTTGTCTTTCTCCTCTCTGGCGAGGCTAGTCCTCATGAAACGCGACAGCACCCACCTGAGAGGCAGTCCAAGTGGTGATCGCAGGACTCCCCTTCGGCCGACGTGGTCTCGTTGCCGCTTTTGTGAGTCCGCCCTGGCAGGGTAAACGAGAGAAAGAAGAGGGAGAACGGTTCAGAAATGGGGTAGACGCTTCTTAATTGTCGGATAATAGAGGTAGAAATTAGGAGTGGGAAAACTATTATTATATAAGCAAAAATGATCCAGACAATACATTGTTCCCTAAACATGTATGTATGTAATGAGAAAATGTATAAATAAACTGTTAGACCAATGGTGGGATTCAATTTTTTTTACTACCGGTTCGGTGGGCGTGGCTTGGTGGGTGTGGCAGGGGAAAGATACTGTAAAATCCCCATTCCTTCCTCACTCCTGGGGGAAAGATCCTGCAAAATCTTCATTCCCTCCCCACCCCACTAACCTGCTTTCCAGCTCCGTTCTCCTATGCAGGGCAACCAAAGAAGACCCAGCCAATCAGCTAGGACTCAGGAGGCGGGGAATAGATGGGGCGGGGCCAGTCAGGCGGTATTTGCCGGTTCTCCGAACTACTCAAAACTTTCCGCTACCGGTTCTCCAGAACTGGTCAGAACCGGTTAAAGACCATCTCTGGGGTAGACACTTCCTAACCATGGAGGCTCCCTGTAATCCATTAAGCCCGTCGGCTGTCTCTTCTGTGGATTCCCTCAATCCAGCACCCCACAGGTGAGAGGGAGTTTACCTTTTTTCCTGTCAGAAGTCCACATGTCCAGCCGCAGGTCTTCGTAGTCCGTCCAGTCGAAGAGGGCCATGTCCAGGGTAGGCATCACGTCACCCTCTTGCCATTCACCAAGCTGCGGCCGGGAGGAGATGGCCCGGACAGGAAGGGAGTCCTCCATCAACGTCTGGGGCAGGGCGCTGGGGAGGGAGGTGGGGGCCGAACCAGCCACAGCTTCTTCCCCGTGGAAGGGCCAAAAATGTTCCACAAGGCTGTCTGGCTTTTTCACCAAGGCCCGGGGTCTCAGCTTGGAGCCTTTTCCTGAAAGAGGTAAGAACCGCGAGCAGGAGAACCGCGCCGTTCAGAGAGAGTGCTCCTGCCTGGGGAGGCTTTGCAAAAGTCCTGGAAGGATCAGCTGGCAATTAGACCCAGGAAGGGCTTGGCGGCTGCTAACCAAACCGCCTTCACTTTGGGGGCTCAAGTTCGTCTGGGCAGGTAGACTGCTCCTTATACTGGAGGAGCGGAGGAATCATCTCAGCCATCGTACAACATAGAGCCACCCTAAAAGTCTGCAGAAGGGACCTCAGAGATCAACTGTACCTACCCTTTCTCTCAACACCCTACTGCAGGGCAATGATGGCTCCTTTAGAACTCCCAGAATTCCTCAGCCAGCACAGAATTCTGGGAGTCGAAGTCCACCGGTCCTAAAGGAGCCATCGTTGCCCACTTGTGCTCTACAGAGATGCTGGCTAGACAAATGATGACTAAACCCATCACTTCCTTCATTTCCTCCCCTTCTGTCAACTTGTAAAGAATTCCTAAAGTGGCCATAAGCATATCTTACAAAGATTGTAGCGAGGCTACCGGATCTTCTGCATATCGCGAAAAACCTTCATTGGAGAATGTGATGGATGACGCCCAGTGCTTGAATGTGCTTTGTTGGAAAATCTGATTGATGACACACCCACGGGGGAGGGGGGAAACAGGGTCACAGTTGACCGTAAATCAACGTGTGTCAGAGTTGGCTTTAACTAGGATAATGCCGACATGTTGCTCCTAATAAATCTTTTGGATTCTTTTGAAGTTTGGCTCGTGGTTCATGATTTAATTAGAATAAAATTAGAATTAGAATAGAATAGAATAGAATAGAATAGAATAGAATAGAATAGAATAGAATAGAATAGAATAGAATAGAATAGAATAGAATCCTTTTATTGGCCAAGTGTGATTGGACACACAAGGAATTTGTCTTTGTGAAAATGCTCTCAGTATACATAAAAGACAAGTCAAGAGTCGAGAATCATAAGGTACGACACTTAATGATAGTCATAGGGTACAATAAGAATAGAATTAGAATAGAATAGAATATAGAATAGAATAGTGGAATAGAATAAAATAGAATAGAATATAGAATAGAATAGTGGAATAGAATAAAATAGAATAGAATATTTAATGGAATAGGGAATAGAGTGGAATGGAACGGAATGGAATAGAATAGAATATAGAATAGAATAGAATAGAATAGAATAGAATAGAATAGAATAGAATATAGGATAGGATAGAATACTTTTATTGGCCAAGTGTGATTGGGCACACAAGGAATTTGTCTTTGTGTAAAATGCTCTCAGAATATATAAAAGACAAGTCAAGAGTCAAGAATCATAAGGTACGACACTTAATGATAGTCATAGGGTACAATAAGAATAGAATAGAATATAGAATAGAATAGAATAGAATAGAATAGAATAGAATAGTGGAATAGAATAAAATAGAATAGAATATTTAATGGAATAGGGAATAGAGTGGAATGGAATGGAATGGAATAGAATAAAATATAGAATAAAATAGAATAGAATAGAATAGAATATAGGATAGGATAGAATACTTTTATTGGCCAAGTGTGATTGGGCACACAAGGAATTTGTCTTTGTGTAAAATGCTCTCAGAATACATAAAAGAAAAGTCAAGAGTCGAGAATCATGAGGTACGACCCTTAACGATAGTCATAGGGTACAATAAGCAATTAGGGCAATTGCTGGAACCCTGACACCCCCCTTGTCCTTGGGGATTGGGACTCCCACTCTTCTCTGCCCCCATACCTCGGTGCTGTTTCAACCTCTTCCTTCGTGTATGGCGCCGATGCGCCTGGCTCTGCTTCTTCGCCCTCTCGGGCACCGGGTTGTTGGCGTTCTCCTGCTCTGGGTACGGGAATGCAAACCCCACAAAGGCGCTTTTCTGTCGGAGGTTGGCCGGCCGATCCGACCCCCTTGATTCTACACCTTCCAAGCGGAGACCACCGGTTTCTATGGAGCCCGTAGACCCGGGAGGCATCTCGTCATGGTTTGTTTGCTGGTTATCCAGCCCTTGCCCGTGTCGGGATGGGGCGGCTCTCAAGGAATGCATCCAAGAATCCTGGCTTGGGAAGCTGTTGTCATTTTCGGGGACGTTGGTGGCCATCCGTGGCCCCGAGCCGAGGCCACCGATGGCCATCTGAGAGATGAGCAGTACGGAGAGGAGCCAAAGGGCTGAGCGAGCCATGTTTCCCTTCCCTGGAAATAGAATAAGAAATTTATTTATTTGTCAAACCCATGCAGTGGTGGGATTCGGCCAGTTCGCACCACTTCGGGAGAACCGGCTGTTAACTTTCTGAGCAGTTTGGTGAACTGATTGTTGGAAGAAATCGTTAGGGCAGAGAATCGTTTGTTAAATTATTTAAATCCCACCACTGAACATGTGTACATACTGACCATCTGACATGCTGACCATCTGACACCTATCTATCTATCTATCTATCTATCTATCTATCTATCTATCTATCTATCTATCTATGTCTGTCTGTCTATCTTATATCCATCCATCCATCTTTTATCTATCTATCTATCTATCTATCTATCTATCTATCTATCTATCTATCTATCTATCTATCTATCTATCTATCATTTATCTATCATCTACCAGTCTGTCTATCTCTGTCTATCTTATATCCATCCATCCATCTTTTATCTATCTATCTATCTATTTATCTATCTATCTATCTATCTATCTATCTATCTATCTATCTATCTATCTATCTATCTATCTATCATTTATCTATCATCTACCAGTCTGTCTATCTCTGTCTATCTTATATCCATCCATCCATCCTTCCTTCCATCTTTTATCTATCTATCTATCTATCTATCTATCTATCTATCTATCTATCTATCTATCTATCTATCTATCTATCTATCTATCTATCATCTACCTGTCTGTCTATCTCTGTCTGTCTATCTTATATCCATCCATCCATCCATCCATCCATCTTTTATCTATCTATCTATCTATCTATCTATCTATCTATCTATCTATCTATCTATCTATCTATCTATCTATCTATCTATCTATCTATCTATCTATCTATCTATCTATCATCTACCTGTCTGTCTATCTCTGTCTGTCTATCTTATATCCATCCATCCATCCATCCATCCATCCATCCATCCATCCATCCATCCATCTATCTATCTATCTATCTATCTATCTATCTATCTATCTATCATCTACCTGTCTGTCTATCTCTGTCTGTCTATCTTATATCCATCCATCCATCCATCCATCCATCCATCCATCCATCCATCCATCTTTTATCTATCTATCTATCTATCTATCTATCTATCTATCTATCTATCTATCTATCTATCTATCTATCTATCTATCTATCTATCTATTTCTACCTATCTTCTATCCATCATCTGTCTGATTGTCTGTCTGTGTCTATCTCTCTTCCTGTCACCTGTTTCCCCCGCCCCCCCCCCCCCAAAAAAAGCCACTTTTTCTAGCAGAATTCATTTCCAAGAAGACCACAAAACATTTCCAGACAATGCTTTGAAGGAGTTGGCGCCTTCCTCTCCATTTCCAGATGGGTCACGTTTTCCCTTTCCAAAACAATAGACCCTCATTTGGGGGTTTCATTCCCAGCATCGAGGGAGGCAGCAGCACGGCCCCTCCCCACACAGCCCTGGGTTTGAGCCCGAACATGTGCGCCAGCCAGCCAGCCGGATGCAAATAGGATCATCAATCAAGTGTGGCGTCCCCCTTGGAGAAGCAGCCCCCAGCCCCAGAGGACAAAGTGACACATCGCCAAGCACCAGCTGTTGTTCAAAATGAGGGGTTTTCTTTCCTTTTCTGGAGAGCAGGCAAGACAAGCTGGCATTCTTGGTCTGTTTCCACTTCCCAGCTGCTCTGCCTTTCGATGTGAAATGTCAGGAGGAAACGTGCAAGAGCCAGAGCAGTTGGCACACTTGCCAACCTGGTAGAGAACTACAAAAATTTATATCTGCCAGCCTGCCTGCCTGCTTATCTATCTATCTATCTATCTATCGATCGATCTAATATTATATCCATCAATCAATCAATATCTATCTATCTATCTATCTATCTATCTATCTATCTATCTATCTATCTATCTATCTATTTAATATCTATCATCATCTAATATCTATTATATCTATCTATTTAATATCTATCTATCATCTAATATCTATTATATCTATGTAATGTCTATCTATCTATCTAATATCTATCTCTATCTATTATCTCTATCAATCTATCATGTAATTATTATATCTATCTATCTATCTATCTATCTATCTATCTATCTATCTATCTATCTATCTATCTATCTATCTATCTATCAATCTACCTCTATCTAATATCTATCTATCCATCCATCTAACCTATCTATCTACCTATCTACCTAATCTCTCTCTCTCTCTCTATGTCTCTCTCTCCATCCATCCATCCATCCATCCATCCATCCACACATCCATCTATCTAACCTATCTACCTACCTATCTACCTAATCTCTCTCTCTTTATCTCTCTCTCTCTATCTATCTATCTATCTCTATCTATGTCTCTCTCTCTCTCCATCCATCCATCCATCCACCCACCCATCCATCTAACCTATCTACCTACCTATCTACCTAATCTCTCTCTCTCTCCATCCATCCATCCATCCATCCATCCATCCATCCATTCACCCATCCATCTATCTAACCTATCTACCTACCTATCTACCTAATCTCTCTTTCTATCTATCTATCTATCTCTATCTATCTTTATCTCTATCTCTATCTCTATCTCTCTCCCCCCCTCTCTCCATCCATCCATCCATCCATCTAACCTATCTACCTACCTATCTACCTAATCTCTCTCTCTTTCTATCTCTCTCTCTCTCTCTATCTATCTGTCTCTCTCTCTCTCTCCATCCATCCATCCATCCATCCACACATCCATCTAACCTATCTACCTACCTATCTACCTAATCTCTCTCTCTTTATCTCTCTCTCTCTATCTATCTATCTATCTCTATCTATGTCTCTCTCTCTCCATCCATCCATCCATCCATCCACCCACCCATCCATCTAACCTATCTACCTACCTATCTACCTAATCTCTCTCTCTCTCCATCCATCCATCCATCCATCCATTCACCCATCCATCTATCTAACCTATCTACCTACCTATCTACCTAATCTCTCTTTCTATCTATCTATCTATCTCTATCTATCTTTATCTCTATCTCTATCTCTCTCCCCCCCTCTCTCCATCCATCCATCCATCCATCCATCTAACCTATCTACCTACCTATCTACCTAATCTCTCTCTCTTTCTATCTCTCTCTCTCTATCTATCTATCTGTCTCTCTCTCTCTCTCCATCCATCCATCCATCCACACATCCATCTATCTAACCTATCTACCTACCTATCTACCTAATCTCTCTCTCTCTTTATCTCTCTCTCTCTCTCTATCTATGTCTCTCTCTCTCCATCCATCCATCCATCTAACCTATCTACCTACCTATCTACCTAATATCTCTCTATCTATCTATCTATCTATCTTTATCTCTCTCTATCTCTATCTCTCTCCCCCCCCCTTTCTCTCTCCCCATCCATCCATCCATCCATCCATCCATCCATCCATCCATCTAACCTATCTACCTACCTATCTACTTAATCTCTCTCTCTCTCTCTAATCTTACCTACCTACCTATCTATCTGGACAACAACTTCAAAGGAAGAAGAATTGCTGGGAGGATTAAAAAAACCCCCTACAATTGGCAGCTCCAGGCACAAGCCATTGTTGTGCTGTGTTTCCAAGCTGACGGACTGGATGTTTCCCCCCTTGCGTTGCCAAAAGGAGAAACCTCAGTGGGACTTGGCAAGGGCCAGGATGGCCTTGCAAAACCAAGCTGGGCACACCAGCCACCATGCCATGAGAGACCGGGGGTGGGGGTGGGGGGCAGGGAGCAAAGGGAGAAACCCCCCCCCCCCATTGTTGGCAAAATGAGTTTTTCCTGCCCCGCTGAGCCAGCCTCCATCTGCTGTCCTGAATTCCAGCGGCAGAGCCCGTTCGGGCCACAATCGCTTGTGCAAAATGGCAGCCCTGTTTCCTTCTTCCCAAAGCCCCCCCCCTCCTCGTTTTTTGATGCCCGCAGCCACATCCACCACCCCCCAAGATGCATTTGGCACACCCTCTCTTGCAATGAGTCTTGATTATTTCTGGGGTGTTGAATCGGGTTGATAAAGAGTCTTTCTTTCTTTCTTTCTTTCTTTCTTTCTTTCTTTCTTTCTTTCTTTCTTTCTTTCTTTCTTTCTTTCTTTCTTTCTTTCTTTCTTTCTTTCTTTCTTTCTTTCTTTCTTTCTTTCTTTCTTTCCTATGGTGGAACAGTGGTTAGAATGCAGTATAGCAGGTTAACTCACTGCCCACTGCCAGGAGTTCGATCCTAACTGACTGGCTCCAGGTTGACTCAGCCTTCCGTCCTTCCAAGGTGGGTAAAATGAGGTCCCAGATTGTTGGGGGCAAGAGGCTGACGCTGCAAACCGCTTAGAGGGCTGTAAAAGCATTGTGAAGAGGTGCTATTGCTATCTTCCTTCCTTCCTTCCTTCCTTCCTTCCTTCCTTCCTTCCTTCCTTCCTTCCTTCCTTCCATTATTCTCTCATCCCTTCCTTCCTTCCTTCCAACCATTATTCCCTTCCTTCCTTCCTTCCTTCCTTCCTTCCTTCCTTCCTTCCTTCCTTCCTTCCTTCCTTCCTTCCTTGTGACTAGAATGCAGTATTGCAGGCTAACTCTGCCCACTGCCAGCCGTTCGACCCTGACCAACTTGCTCAAGGTTGACTCAGCCTTCCATCCTTCTGAGGTGGGTAAAATGAGGACCCAGATTGTTGGGGGCAAGAGGCTGACTCTCTAAATCACTTAGAGAGGGCTGTAGAGCACTATGAAGCGGTATATAAGTTTCAGTGGTAGTGTTCTTGCTATATAAGAATCATGGTGGCACAGTGGTTTGAATGCAGTATTGCAGGCTAACTCTGCCAACTGCTTACAGTTCAGTTCTCACCAGACTCAAGGTCGACTCCTCCTTCCATCCTTCCGAGGTCAGTAAAATGAGGACCCAGATTATTGGGGGCAAGAGGCTGACTCCGTAAACTGCTTAGAGAGGGCTGGGAAGCGGTATATAAGTCTAAGCGCTATTGCTATTGCTAAGTGAATGTGGCTTCCCCATTGACTTAGCTTGTCCGAAGGTCACAAAAGGGGATCACGTGACTCCAGGACACTGCAACTTGTCATAAATACGAGTCAGCTGCCAAGCGGCCAGATTTCGATCACGTGACCATGGGGAGGCTGTGACCCCGGTAAAAAAAAAGAAACGGTCGTCGATCCCTTTTTTTTCCATTGCCGTCATAACTTCGAATAACCCTAAAACGAATGGCTGTAAGTAGAAGACCACCTGCATTTCAGCCTGGCCTTATTTTGTAAACGCCAAGAACTTTGCTGTTGAGCATTAAACAAGACAGGTAGTCCTCAAACTTACAACGGTGTATTTAGTGAGTGTTCGAAGTGACAATGGGACTGTACAAAAAGAGACTTAGGACCATTTTTCACACCTTGCAGAGTTCCCCATGTGGTTACGTGATCAAATTTCAGCTGCTTGGCCACTGCTTCGTGTTTATGACCATTGCTATGTCCCAGTGTGCGTGTGTCAACTCATAAAATATTTCTCTGGTCTTTTAGAGTTGCCAGGGAAAAGGGAGGGGGGAGCAGTGCAGCCGCTTGGAAATCGAAAGTGCATTCCATAAATGTTTGCAAAGATAGTAACTAGGTGACCGAAGTTTCTGCCACGCAAAATTCTATGATTGTTGACTCTTGGCTATGGATGTGTCCCATTGGAGACTATGAATTACGACACACCCAGAGGGTGGAGTGAAAACTAGGGTGAAGGGTGATAATGACAATGTCTTACCAGTTAATGAATATTTCAGCTTTAACCCCAACAACACAAGAGCGCACAACAGTTATAAACTTAATGTAAACCACTCCAAACTCGATTGCAGGAAGTACGATTTCAGCAACAGAGTGGTCGATGTCTGGAACTCACTACCTAATTCTGTTGTCACCTGCTCAAACCCCCCCTCCTTTACCCTCAAACTAACCTCTATGGACCTCACCCCATTCCTAAGAGGTCTGTAAGGGGCGTGCATAAGCACACCATCGCGCCTACCGTCCCTGTCCCATTGTCCCCAATTATTAGTTCCTATTTCTTGTATTTAAACTTATGTTTCTTCTTGTTTCTGTTGTATTGTAAGCATTTGACAAATAAGTAAATAAAATAAATAAAAATAAATAAATGAATGAATGATGTGTCTCAGAGTTGGCTATACTCAGATAGCACTGGCATGTCCACTCCTAATAAATCTTCTGTTTAAGTTTTGAAAATCCGGATAGAAACTCATGAATTAAATGGGGAAGAACTACTAGAGTCCTGACTGCGTTTACATCACGCAATCCCCTTTTGCAACCTTCTGACCAGTAAACAGGTCAACGGAGGAGCCAGATTTACTTAACAACCATGGCAAGGAAAGTCATAAAGCAGGACAAACTCCCTTAAGAAATATTTTGCTCATCTTACATTTCCAACATGCTAGATTCATGTTGGGATATATCTTCGCCAATCTCGCAGGAGGCAGGTGCCAGCTATAAAACATCTTATAGATGTTCTCTTTATATGAAGCCGATTTTGTCAATTTATAATTTAAATTCCAAATATTCTCCCACTCTACTAAATTTATATTATGTCCAATATTTTGAACCCAAGCTATCATACATCTCTTAACCACCTCTTCTTCCAATTCTACGTCTAATAGATATTTATAGATTTTTGTATTCTTTTTTTTATTTGGGCCTGTTAGAATTTTATCCAATTGTTGTAGTTCCAAGTATATTCTATATTCTTCTTTATCTTTTTTATATCTATTTTGTAGCTGCAGGCATGCCCATCAATCAATATATATCCCTTGTTTCTGGAGGTCTTGGGTCGATTTTAGATTTCCTTGTACATCTAAAAGATCTTTAGGGACTGCCTGTAATTCTAAATATTCTTCAACGAGGTATAAAGTCTTCTTGGGTTAACTCAGTAGGATCCTCCGTGGAGTTGGGGTTTTTTTGGATGTGTGTGTTTACAGAACCCAAATCTCATCTGGAATTAGCTTTGAGAGCCTTCAACTACCGGTTCTGTGGATGTGGCTAGGTGGCCATGGCTAAATGGGTGTGGCCATGTGACTGTGTGGGTGTGGCTTCATTTTTTGCCTTCCTGGGCCTCAGGGAAGTCTCCTGGGTGAGGCAGTAAGACAATGAGGGGGATTCCTCTACTCCTCTACTCGTTGCACAAAACCTTATGCCACCAGACTCAAAATTCTAGACTTAGAAAACCTAGAACTACACTGCCTTCGGTCCGATCTAAGTACAGTATATAAAATCATACATTGCAATGTCCTACCTGTCAATGAATACTTCAGCTTCAACCATAACAACACAAGAGCAAACAATAGATACAAACTCAAGGTTAATTGCACCAAACTTGATTGCAGGAAATACGACTTCAGCAACAGAGGGGTCAATGTCTGGAATACTCTACCTGACTCTGTGGTTTCTTCCCTAAACCCCAAAAACTTTAACCTTAGACTGTCTCCTATTGACCTCACCCCTTTCCTAAGAGGTCTGTAGGGGGGTGTGCATAAGCGCACCAACGTGCCTACCGTCCCTGTCCTATTGTTTCTTTTATATTTTATTTTTCTTATATGTATCCATGTATTCATAACTATGTTTTACTTATAGCTATTATCTTGTAAGCAATTGACAAAAATAAATAAATAAATAAATAAAAAAAATTCCGGCATAGCTGATTGTAGGAACAACTGATTGTTGGGAGTTAAAAAAAACGAAATACCTTAAGGAGTGACTGGGCAGGGAAGAACACAGTTAGCGATGTTGGGCATGCATGTTAAGGACTGACTGGGCAGGAGGGGAGGGGAAACCGGGTCGGGGGCATGGCCAGCCAGAAGTTACTACCGGTTCAGCGACCCATGTCCAATCCTTGCTACTGGTTCGTGTGAACCGGTGTGAACCGGCTGAATACCACCACTGCTTCCTTCCCTTCCCTTTGATGAGGTGCCCATCCATACCAAAACCAGGCCTGACCCCACTTAGCTTCCTCAAATAAAACACATCTGGGGGAAAACAAGAAAATAACCTCCTTACTGACATCACTGGGGCATATTTTCCCAAAAGTGTTTGATTTCAGTTGTAAATATTTTAAATATTCTAGGCGGTAACCTGAAAGAGGTTGGGGAAAACATTCCATCCATTAAGCCAGAGGTTCCCAAACTTGGCAACTTTAAGACTTGTGGACTTCAACTCCCAGAATTCCTCTGGCTGAGGAATTCTGGGAGTTGAAGTCCACAAGTCTTAAAGTTGCCAAGTTTGGGGAGTCCTGCATTAAGGAATTGACAGCGAGAACAGCAAAAATGGCATTGAAATTCTCTCAGAGGTTAAGATTCACCAAGTTTCAGAAAGTCATCAGGCCTTAAGTCTATCTTTTTTTCAAGCTTGGTCACTTTCAAGAGGTGTGAACTTCAACTCCCAGAATTCTCTAGCTAGTCATGGGGAATTCCGGGAGTTGAAGTCCACACCTCTTGAAAGTGGCCAAGGTTGGGAAACACCGACTTGAATGAATATTGTGTGGCTGATTTAAGACAAATCACAATAGCCACTAAATAACATATTTCATCATTTTATATCACTTTTACAGTCTTTGCAGCGCTCCAGCATCAATAATACTCACATATACATATCAATTACATTCCAGTTTTATTTTCTTAAGCAAGTCCACAAACTCGGGGTAAGAAAACCCCGATAAAATCAGAAAATATAGAATCTGGGAATATTAGGCTGGCAAGAAAATAAAATATTGATTGGGTTGACAATGTGCTAAACCAAACATGCCTTGCGAAGCTCAAAGCAAACCGAGATATTCCTGCATGGCAAATTTAACCCACATTTGGAGTTAAACCCTTGTTATTCTAACTTTTTTGGGGGGGGGCACAGAGAAAGTTGTCCTAGAGAACATTTGAAGTTTGGAGTCAAGGACAAATTCTTCATCTTTATAAAAATAAGACCTCCCCCCAAGTAGCTTTCTTCTTTGAAAGCCACTCAGGGGGGAATAAAATTGGCAATCGAACGCTCTCAGTGGGGTGTGTTTGTGGGGACGCGAAAGAGCTGGCTTGTGCAAACTTGTCCAAAGAACAGATAATAAAACCCTCTAAAAAGGAACTTGACAACAACAAAAGGAACTCAACAACAACAACAAAAACGAGTGCAGTGAGAGATAAAGGAATTGTCAGAACTATTGTTTCCTTTTTCTAGTCTCTAGTTGACAACATAAATTTTATCTGCAATTTCAAATCTCAACTCACCTTCCATTTTTTTAAAAAAAATATATAAATCCATTATTATTTTTTTTCACTGAGTTTATCCTTGGGAGGCAGAAGGAAAAAATGTTTGTTTGCATTTTCCAGGGAGAAGATAGATAGAGGGTATCATGCAAGAGTGTAGTAGTTATAGTATTATCCCCATCATTACAGTACATTGAGTACACTGAGAGTATATGCACCAAGACAAATTCCTTGTGTGTCCAATCACACTTGACCAATAAAAGAATTCTATTATTTGGGGATTGATTGATGAATGGGCTTACCCATCCTCACCCTACTCAGCCAAAGAACTCTGCAATTTTAATCCCTTTGTTATAAAACTACGGCGCAGTTTTTAAAAGCCGACCAAGAAGGATGCCACTGAAATAAGACACAAGAATGATCAATGCAAACATGGAGCAATTATTACAAAAGAAGTTTTTAATATCTTCCCTTAACAGCCTTTCTGCCTCCCTAGGCCCAATCCTGAATAATATATATTCACCACCGGCTCACCTTTGCTAAGGCCTCAGGTGGAGGGGCAGGGAAAGAAAGAACTCTTCTTTTAAAAAATGCAGTTAATAAAATGCCCCCTCTACACACACACACACACACAGAGAGAGAGAGAGAGAGAGAGAGAGAAAGGGAGAGCAGAAAATTCATTCCACACACACACACAAACACACACACACCGCCGCTGATGGAAAATATACATCCTGCTTTTTAATTTCTTCAACCCAATGCAGAACTTCCTCGGTCCCTTAAACAAGAGCGGAACAAATTTTTATTTTTTAAAAAAATTAACCCAAAATCTGGGATTGGAAGCAGGTGGGAAGCTGCAAAGGGCATACCCTGCCTGTCCTCTGCCCCCCACCCCACTTCTTCTTCCCCCCCCCCCCCCAGTAACTCCCCCAGAGCTACTCACCAGAGGGACCGAGGAGAGATGGAGACGAACCTACCACGCTGACTGGCTGTTTCTGCCTTCTTTGACAGACTGGCCCAGCTTGTGTCAAAAGCAGAGGAGTGGGCTGGGGGGGGGGGAAGCTGGGGCTGGGGTCCTCCTGGGAGGAGGAGGGGGAGGAGAAGAAGGAGGAAGGGGAGTGGGGAGGGCTGGAGGAAGAGAAGGGGAGGGCGTGTGAAGAGAGGTGTGTGTGTTTTGGGCCGGCTTTATCTATTCATTTTTAGTGGGTGGGATAAGCAATAGCGGGTGGGCATTGCCAAGAGGGGAGGGGCGCTCTCCTCTCTGGAATCTCTCTCTCCCCCCCCACCCCAATTGGGACCCAGCTCAACAAAGGGAACAAAGAGCTGGGATGCAGCCAGATGAAGAAGAAAAGGGCACCATGGGGAAATGCAGATGAGGGGGGAGTGGGTCTATACTCCCCCACCCCACAACAAGGGGATAGGAGGATTGGGGCCATTGGCATAGCCCCCTCCCACTTCGTTGCCCCACAGCCCCTCTTCTTCTCCCCCGTTCCCTTCCCAGGTGCATTATGGGAAACTCCCCAAAATAAGAAAGGATGCTTAACAAGGATGGGGGAGGGGGAGAATAGAAACGGGCCGGCCACAACAGCCACGAGGGAGGGGGGAATGCCGGAAAAGCCCCCTCCCCCACCTGCCGATACGAAGGAGGAGAACCTCACCTGTCTAGCTGAAGCTCCAGCCTAGCCATTTGCAACCGGGCGCCCGCCGCATTTCAGAGTCCATCTGTGGTCCGCGCGCGGTGGGTCGGGCTGGTACCGTGTTTCAACACCCCCCCCCCGCCAGAGATCACTCCCCACACAAGAAGGAGGAGGGGGAAGACCCCCCCTTTTCCTGCTTACTGGGGGGTAAAAGCTCGCAAAGGAAGAAGCGGGGGGGGGGAGCAGCCTCTGCAGCTGACTGGCCCTCTCCTCCTCCCTCTCTGAGCCGCCCCCCATGGACCCCCGTTGCTTGCATTCCAGAGCCCATCAGCCCCAGCCCAAGGAAGGAAGGAAAGAAAGAAGGAAGGAAGTAGGGAGGGAGGGAGGGAAGGAAGGGGAGAAGGGAAGGAAGGAGAAAAGGAAGGAAGGAAGGAAGGAAGGAAGGGGAGAAAGGGAAGGAAGGAGAAAAAGAAGGAAAGGGAGAAAGGGAAGGAAGGAGAAAAGGAAGGGAGGGAGGAAGGAAAATGAATGAATGAATGAATGAGGGAGGGAGGAAGGGGAGGAAGGAAGGAAGTAGGGAGAGAAGGAGGGAAGGAAGGAAGGAAAATGAAGGAAGAAAGGAGGGAGGGAGGGAAGGAAAGAAGGAAGGGGAGAAAGGGAAGGGAGGAGAAAAGGAAGGGAGGGAGGGAGGAAAATGAATGAAGGAGGGAGGGAGGGAGGGAGGAGAGGAAGGAAGGAAGTAGGGAGAGAAGGAGGGAAGGAAGGAAGGAAAATGAAGGAAGAAAGGAGGGAGGGAGGGAAGGAAAGAAGGAAGGGGAGAAAGGGAAGGGAGGAGAAAAGGAAGGGAGGGAGGGAGGAAAATGAATGAAGGAGGGAGGGAGGGAGGGAGGGAGGAGAGGAAGGAAGGAAGTAGGGAGAGAGGGAGGGAAGGAAGAAAAATGAAGGAAAGAAGGAGGGAGGGAGGGAGAGGGAGGAAGGGGAGAAAGGGAAGGAAGGAGAAAAGGAAGGGAGGGAGGAAGGAAAATGAATGAATGAAGGAGGGAGGGAGGAAGGGGAGGAAGGAAGGAAAATGAAGGAGGAAAGGAGGGAGGGAGGGAAGGAAAGAAGGAAGGGGAGAAAGGGAAGGAAGGAGAAAAGGAAGGGAGGGAGGAGAGAAAGGGAAGGAAGGAGAAAAGGAAGGAAGGGGAGAAAGGGAAGAAAGGAGAAAAGGAAGGGAGGGAGGAAGGAAAATGAATGAATGAAGGAGGGAGGGAGGAAGGGGGAGAGAGGGAAGGAAGGAAGGAAAATGAAGGAAGGAAGAAGGGAGGGAGGGGAGAGGGAGGAAGAGGAGAAAGGGAAGGAAGAAGAAAAGGGAGGGAGGAGAAAAGGGAGCCCGGGTCTCCGCAGAGCCCGGGCGCTAAGACCGCGGGCGGGCGAGAGAGCTTAGCCGGGCAGGGCGCGTCCAACAGCCGCTCCGCCTTCCGCCGCCATCAGCCCCGAGCAGCCGCTCCGCCGGGAAGGTAAGCGAAGCCCGGTCTGGGTGGTGGGGGTCCCCGGAGCCCCCCCTACTATCCCGGCTCAGGGCTGCGGACCAACCGCGGAGTGAAGGGCGCCTGGTTGGAGAAGGGCAGCCCCTTGCAAAGCGGCTCGGGGGGGGGGGGGGGGGCGGAAATGCAGCTGTTTTGGGGGAAGGGGCTGCAACCCTCCCCCCCTCCCGCCTCTCTGCTGCTCTATTGAGGATGCTTGGTCGGTTTTTCTTGGCAGGAGCCCTGCGGGAAGGATGACCACGCTCACGCGGCAGGACCTCAACTTTGGACAAGGTACCACCAGGAGATCCCCAGTTGTGCTTGTTGTTTTTTTAAACTAGAACTGGGAGGTGGGGGTTGCATGCAGAGCCTTTAAAGGTCCCTTTGGGTCGGGGGGGGGCGGGGGGCGGGTGTCTTCTAACTTGACGGCTTTGAGACTTTGTGGACTTCAACTCCCAGAATTCCTCCTCCAGTCATGAATAGCTCAGGGATTCTGGGAGTTGAAGTCCCACAAGTCTTAAACTTGCCAAGTTTGTGGACCCTTGCTTTGGGTTAAGGGTTTTCAAGCCTGGCCAAGGGAAGAGCGGTGGACTTCAACTCCCAGAATTCCCTTGGCTGGCCTCTGGGGAATTCTGGGAGTCGAAGTCCACCCCTCTTCCCACTGGCCAAGTTTGAGAACTTTTATTGCTAGGCTAATGTTTTAATACCATTAAAATCCGGCTGCTTATTTTATTTGGTTGGATTCATTTGCCCAAACAAATCAATGATTTCTGATTTTCCATTGGCCTTGGGGGTCCTTCCTGCATAAAGTGGGAGGCATTAATAATTTAAATAATTATAATTATATTATTATTATGCATAAGTGCAATAATAGGAGGAGGAGGAAGAAGTGGAAGAAGAAGAGGAAGAAGAAAGATGATGATGATGATGATGATGATGATGCTTGGTCGATATCTAGGATGCTGGCAGTAACCCGTATCAAGCATCAGCACCAGTCAATGATATTTGTGATGCATTTTTAAATGTTCAGTTGACTGAGTTTCAGGTTTAATGAATAAGAAATAATAATAAATAAAGCAATTTTAAATAGAGTTTAAGTTGACTTTTCCAACCGCCCTTTTTTAAAAACAAAAACAAAGTCTTCCTTGTTTTTATTTTCATTCTTATCTCTTCTAGTGGTCGCTGATGTCCTTTCTGAATTTTTAGAAGTAGCCATTCACCTTATCCTTTATGTCCGAGAAGTTTACCCCACTGGGATTTTTCAGAAGAGGAAAAAATATAATGTACCTGTTCAGGTAAGAGACACACAAGTACATTTTGGATATGTATATAAAAAAATTAAGATGTCTGTTTCACTTTTGACCTGGTCTTTAGAAAATTGTTTTTAAAATTGCTCTTGTGTGCAAAATGTAGAATATTTTCAAATTAAAAAATCTATTAGAGATGGTTAAACTCCTACTTCTCCTTTCCACACCAGATGTATTTGTCAACTTATATGCCTCTTTACAAAATTTTTCCACTTGAGCATTGCTAATCAACTCTAAAAACTTTCAGAGAAGTTGCAACTATCTTTCATTAATGTTTGCAGTTTCACTCAGTTAAAAGATCAATCCAGGGACTTATTTAACAACAAAATACTCCAAATATACCTTCTTAAATAGGAATCAAAGCAAGTGGGTTGGGATAAAATAAATGGCTCATATTATGTGAAAATAGAGTATGGTACATATTAAAAGAAGACAGTAAAAACTTTAAAAACCCACTCCTAATCAAGATTACTTAGCCTCATCATGCATATCTAAAAGAAAAATATTGAAAAAGGAAGTGAAAATAAAAAGCATAGGGCCCAATATATATTGTTAGACTTTTATATTTTACTACTTCGATACCCATGCTTTGCTATGAAACTACTGTGGTTGGGCTTAGTTTTTGGGGAGGAAAATAAAGGTGAGAAAAGTCGGCCTGTGCCTACCAGCATCCACTGGTATTTGTCTGGCTAGCGTCCTATCAGTGTGTGAGAGAGTTGAGGGCTGTTTGGAAACAGAAACAGTATTTGCTGTGTGAAGCAAGAGGAGACAGCAAGGAGCCTGGGCAGGGCTTAGCTCAACTGTTCTGTACTAAAGCTGGTTGGTGCTCTGAAACTCCTCTGCTTGTGTTTTGCATTTGGAAGAGATTTCTTTTCAGGTGGGGAGGGGGAGTAGAACTCCTTAGCATCAGAGCGTGTTAATAATAATATAGAAAATATTAATGCTCTGATGGTCACTTCAAAAAATCCTTTCTTAGTGAGCACCTAGAAGCCAAGAGGAACATACACGCCAAATTTCAAGTTTGTTGTAGGCTTTACTATTCTGGAGATTTTGTGATGATTTGGTTTTATATAGAGATATTAAATCTCACCGTTGAGTGTTGAAATGTGCAACAAATTGAGTGTGTTACTATTTAGGACTGCAGTCTAGTAGAAGTGGAAAATAATTGATCTCAAAATGAAAAATCATAGCTTAGCTTTCCAGCGAATCTTTTCAATAACTTTTTAAGTGTCTGCTTGGGCTGCAATCAAGATAAATTACAGTATTAACTCAAACCAAAACTGTTTTAAAGAGAGAAACACAGGTGGTTAATTCAAACGGACTTCTATCAATACCTGAACCAAATTCCTTGTGTCCACAGATGTCCTGCCACCCTGAACTCAATCGATATATTCAGGATACTCTCCACTGTGTGAAACCTCTGCTAGAGAAGGTGAGTAGGGCTGCATTAGGGAACCGCAGAACCATTTCCTGGTGCAGAATCCAATCTGAGACCAGAACTTTAGTCTTCCGAGCTTTTGGACGTGTGCAGGAGCCCATTCTCGGGGAATTTCTCGGTGCGCTTTGGGCTGTTCTGTGTGTGGGTGTCATGCCCCTGTCAGAGTCTGAATCCGAGGAGGAAGACGAACAGCTGACGGGGTGGAAGTGTGGCTCTGTTGACTGTGGAGGCGGCTGGGGAAGGGCAGAGTCCGGCTGGGCAGAGCAGGGGAGAGGTAGAACAAGGGAGAGGGAGTTCAGAGGAAGACCCAGGCCCACCCCCCTCTTCATACTAGGGCACACAGGGAGGAACAGAGAAGGGAGCAACGTGGGTTGCATGGCTTACGGAGGAGGAAAGGGCCCTGATTCCCTTCATTAGCCACACCTAGGAATGAGAGTTTAAATGAGATGCATGCTGAGTATGGCCTTTGCTGGGAACAAATGTGAGTTTATCTTGTGTTGACTTTGTTTATCTGTGTCCCTGGCATCCTCCCAACCGTGTTGAATTACTGCCATTCCTTCACATCTGGAATTCCTTCTCCTGCCCTGTCGGACTCATTACCTCATTTTGCCTTGATTTGACTTATAGTTACAGTTTTTGTTGATCACATTTTGGACTTGATTCTCTGCAGCCAAAGGCTGTTCCTAGGAGAGTTCTTCTCCAGCCCAGAAGGCAACCAGGACATTGGGGGCAAAGTTGGAGCTATTAAAGGGACTCTTATTGATTATATGACTGTGTTGCCTTTGTGCCCCAGGTTATCACAGTGTTACTTATATGGTGCCTGTTGTGTGTGGCTTTCTAGATGTTGATTGGGATGTTAATGGCTGGCTATAACGTATTTTGTGGAGTATAAGATGCACCGGACCATAAAACGTTACATCTAGATTTAGAGGAGGAAAACAAGAAAAAAAATATTGACTGACAAGGGGCCTGTTTCCAAGGCTTCAACCCTTTCCCTGGCTATTTTTGTACCTATACTCCACCAACAATCTTAGTAGCTGCGAAATTGAATATATTTCCTTGCAATGTGAGGCTGACAATGAGTTCAGTCTCCTTGTCTGACCGCTTGTTTGTCTTTTTGCAATCTCACGGTTAGCTTCCTCCTCGTCTGCCCTACAAGATCACAGGGGCAATCCATGCAGGGGATCCAGTAGATTACATTAGAACAAGGGTCTTCAAAGTTGGCAAGTTTGAAGACTTGTGGACTTCAACTCCCAGAATTCCTGAGCTATCATGACTGGAGGAGGAATTCTGGGAGTTGGAAGTCCACAAGTCTTAAAGCTGCCAAGTTTGAAGACCCCTGCATTAGAAGTATCTCCCACCTCCAAGCGATCTTTACAACACACAATTTGTCCTCGTATGGTAAGCCTCTGGGCGGTGTGCGATGCCCATTTGCAGATCTCGGAAGCTGCACCCTACGGCTTCTGAAATTTTTGTTGTTGTACAAGTTTCCTGGTATTTCATAGCCAACCTGTGAAAACTCCAGCCAAGGGAACCACCTCAATGCGTCCTACTTGTCCGCAGACTTCTGGAATTCACAGAGTTCTTCTTCAGAGAGATAATATTTCTGTCACCCTGCTTGTTTTCGCAACCTTTTTTCAGAATGACGTGGAAAAAGTGGTACTGGTCATCCTCGATAAGGAGCATCATCCAGTAGAAAGATTCGTCTTTGAGATCATGCAGCCGCCACTGCTGGCCATCAGGTGAGGTTCCTCGTTTCTAAATCCCAAATGCTGGACTGCTGGTCACACCCACCAAATTCTGGAAGGCAGGAGAGTTTGATCCATCTGTCTTTCCATTGCAAAAAACTCAGCCGCCATAAACTCTGGTTTATTTTGCAGAACCCAAGGCGAGCAAATATTTAATTTAACAACATATTGATTTAAGAACATATTAAGAAATATTGAATTTAAGAACAAAATAAAAGTATTGATTTGCAAATAAAATGGAAGAAACAGCCCCTTAAGGGGCTGCTTTGGGATCCGACTGACCAGGCTGATTCTGCATCCATCTAGCTCAGAGTTTCTCAATATGGCAGCGTGAAGATGCATGGACTTCAACTCCCAGATTTCCCCAGCCAGCTGAGGAATTCTGGGAGTTGAAGTCCACATATCTTCAAGGTTGAGAAACATTAGTTTAATCACTCCATGGCCCCTGGTTATTACTATTAGTAGTATTAAAACTTAGAAATATGAAGCATAATAAAGGGGAGAATATAATTATAAAACTACATTTAACCCAAGTTAAGTCTAGCCCTCAGGAAGGCAGTAAACCAGTATCTCAAGTGGATTTTCAAAGTCATTTTGGGGCCTAGTCTTAAATCTTGAAAGTAAATTATAACAGACCAGTGAGAAGTCTGTAAATACATGGCTATAAATAAACAAACATATATTATATTTGTATTTATTTTATAAATATCTTATTTTATGTTAGATTTATTTATATTATTTTACATTTGTATTTTATATTATATTATTAACATTAATAATATATTAATAACATTAATATATTAATATGTATTTATTATATTTGTGAGATATATAGTGAGATAGATAGATAGAAATAGAGATAGATAGATATAGTTTAGGTAGATATAAATAGATAGATAGATAGATAGATAGATAGATAGATAGATAGATAGATAGATAGATAGATAGATAGATAGATAGATAGATATAAATTATATAGATAGATTAGATTAGATATAGATTAGGTAGGTAGATAGATAGATAGATAGATAGATAGATAGATAATAGACAGACAGACATAGATTAGGTAGATAGATATTAGATAGATATAGATTATATAAAGATAGATAGATAGACAGACATATAGATATAGATTAGGTAGATAGATATTGATTAGATAGATAGATAGATAGATAGATAGATAGATAGATAGATAGATAGATAGATAGATAGATAGATTAGATAGATATAGATATATAAATATAGACATATATGTATATATTAATATCATTTCATCTACTTTCTCCTTCTCCAGCTCTGATTCCCTCCTCAACCATGTGGAGCAACTTCTGCGGGCTTTTATTCTGAAGATCAGCGTCTGTGATGCTGTGTTGGACAACAACCCTCCAGGTAGGACAGTCAGCAGAGCTGGCTTCATTTTTCCTTCACTCTCAGCTGAAAAAAACAGCTGAATGAGGGGCTTCGATTTGTTTCAAACGGTGGGTCTTCCATATGGATTTTTTTCTTCCAGCAATTCAGAGAAAACAGTATTTTTTTAAAAGGAATATTTATAACCACCGTGGGTAAAATAGCGCAGGAATTCTCTTTATGCACCTCTCCGCTTTGTAGGGACCAAAATATACAGGCCGTCCTCGATGTACGACCACAACGGAGCCCAAAATGTCAGTTGCTTACGTGAGGCACTTGTTAAGTGAGTTTTGCCCCATTTTACAACCTTTCCAGGGGTGATATTCTATCGGTTTGGCCCGGTTCAAGCGAACTGGTGGTAAAAAACGTTACTGTTTTGCCGAGGCGGTAGTAAACAAACAGCTACTGGTTCGGCCGAAGCGATATTTCTTTCTTTTTTTCCCCCCTTCCCAACGATCAGCTGTTCCAACAATCAGCTGTACTGGGATCCCCCTCGCTGTCTTACTGTTTTCACCCAGGAAAATTCCCTAAGGCCCAGGAAGCAAAAAAACGGAGCACAGGGTGGGTGGGGGTGTGTGTCAAGCCCGAAGTTGCTATATGTGTAGCCATTTTAGTTAGGCTTAGTGTATATTCTTTTTTCTTATTTCCACTTTGGCGGTCACGAGGGAAGGGTTTCGGGCTTGCTAGATTCCTAAAGGGGGAGGAGCGGAGATAGTGAGAGTTGTTTGGGCTAGGTGGTTCTTCTTCCCGTAGGAAAACGAGCTGTCTGTACTTTAGGCCCCTTGAGGTGGAGATTTATGACATCAAGCAATGTTGATTTACTTCTGTTGGGGAATGTGACTTTTTGGGGCTGTTTCTAAACATCCAATATTATGTAGTTTAATTCCGGGTTGTGTCAGATCCGGAATTACACCAGCCTTTGTCAATTTGATGCTTTCCTAAATAAAAGAAATTGTTTTGGAAGATGAACTTTGCTCTTTTCTTTTTAAATGGATTTCATCACTTGGAAACCTGACAGGGGGCTGCATCCGTCTGTCCCACCCCTGGACCCTTCATGCCACAATTGTTAAGTTGAATCCCTGCAGTTGTTAAGTTAGTCACCCGGTTGTTAAGCGAACCTGGCTTCCCTGTTGACTGTGCTTGTCCGAAGGTCGTCAAAGGGGATCACGTGACCTGGACACTGAGGCCATCATAAGTGTGAATCAGTTGTCGAACCTCTGAATTTAGATCACGTGAACCATGGGGGATGCTGCAAAGGTTGTGTGAAAACCGGTCGCAAGTCACATGTTTCAGTGCCGTTGTGTCATGCCCTTGTTGGAGTCTGATTCTGAGGGGGAGATTGAGCAGCTGACAGGGAGTGGGAGTGGGGCTCCGGTGGCTGTGGAAGAAACGGGGGAAGGGCACAGTCCGGCTGGGCATTAGAGGAAGACATCCCCTCTTCATCCTAGGGCACACAGGGAGAAACAGAGAAGGGAGCAAGATGGCTTACGGGAGAGAAAAGGGCCCTGATCCCTTTCATTAGTTACAGCTGGGAGAATAGGATATAAGAAGGGCGTTTGAACACAGCACCTTGCTGGAAGCAAAGTGTGCATCATCTTTGTCGAGGTTTATCTGGGTTTTGGCGTCCTCCCAACTGTGCGTGCCTCATTATCTTTTGAAAGTCTATAAGTTATTATCCTGGTCTGTTGTGTTAATTACTTCAGTGTGGTTTGTGTTTTTTTTAAAAAATTTTTTAATTTATCTCTACTTTGGGTCCGGACTGTATTTCTTCCCTTTGTAGACTGTTTTTGGAAGAGTTTGATTTCCAGCTGAGGATAACTGGCCATTGGGGGCCAAGTTGGAGGCATTAAAGGGAGTTTATCTACTTTTGTGACTGTGTGGCTTTTGTGCCACGCCCCGGGTCATTATACGAACTGCAACTTTGAACAGTCACTAAACTGTTGTAAGTTGAGGACTACTGTATTTGATCACAGGGGGGGTAACTCTGAATCGTGCCTCTTTTATTTTAAATATCTCTCTCTCTCTCTCTCTCTCTCTCTACCTCATTTGTTGCAGGCTGCACTTTCACCATCCTGGTGCACACCCGTGAAGCTGCCATGCGCAACATGGAGAAAATCCAAGTGATCAAGGTAAGGAATCGCACAAGACCCACAGTGAGCTGTTGGAATCTGATTCCGAGGGGGAGGTTGAGCAGCTGAAACAGGGAGTGGGAGGGTGACTCCGGTGGCTGTGGAAGAAATGAGGGAAGGGCATAGTCCGGCTGGGCACTCAGAGGAAGATCCAGGGCCACCCCTTCTTCATCCTAAGGCATTCCTCTCTGCCTACAAGCCGTCTTAATCTTGAAAGGCCCTGGTTTGACTGGGCCTGCTCTTCCCCATTTTCCGCCGAAGGCAACAAAGTGCCCCCTCAATCTCCCAAATGGGCCAAAAATCAGCTGGGAGGCATGTGCATGCATGTGCCCGCAAATGGCTCTGTGTCCTGCCGGTAGTACTCTATCACAGCTCTATTCTATTCTATTCTATTCTATTCTACTATTCTATTCTCTATTTTATTCTATTCTATTCTATGTTCTGTTCTGTTCCGTTCTATATTCTATTCTATTCTATTATTCTATTCTATTCTATTCTATTCTATTCTACTATTTTCTATTCTATTCTATTCTATGTTCTGTTCTGTTCCGTTCAATATTCTATTCTATTCTATATTCTCTTCTATTCTACTATTCTATTATATATTCTATTTTATTCTATTCTATTATTCTATTATATATTCTATTCTATTCTATGTTCTGTTCCGTTCTATATTCTATTCTATTCTATATTCTATTCTATTCTATTCTACTATTCTATTCTATATTCTATTTTATTCTATTCTAGATTCTATTTTATTCTATTCTACTATTCTATTATATATTCTATTATATATTCTATTCTATTATTCTATTATATATTCTATTCTAGATTTTATTCTACTATTCTATTATATATTCTATTTTATTCTATTCTACTATTCTATTCTAGATTCTATTCTATTCTATGCTATATTCTATTCTACTATTCTATTCTATATTCTATTCTATTTTATTCTATTCTACTATTCTATTCTTTTCCTCCTCCTCCTCCTCTATTTCTTATTCTATTCTATTCCTTACTCTATTCTATTCTATTCTATTCTATTCTATTCTATTCTCTTTTCTTTCTGCAAACAGAGGGTTCTGGACCTGTGCATGCAAAGAACTGCTAAATTCAAATTATGAGCACATGGGGCAATAGTTTGCATGAAGAGGCTGTTATGTTTCCCATCCCGTAGGACTTCCCCTGGATTCTGGCCGACGAGCAGGACGTCCACATGCACGACCCCCGGCTGATCCCCCTGAAGACCATGACCTCGGACCTCTTGAAGGTGAGCAGACCCACCTTCTGCGCCTGGCCAGCTTAGAGAAGGGCAAGCTGAAGATTGGATCTAACCAAGACAATTGGTTGGAATTCCCTCATTTTTATACCCCGGAGGGCTTCCTGATTGGCTCTCTTGAGGTCACATGACCCCAATCCTGGGGAGACTCAAGACCCATGGGCCCGCAGTTCTTCCTTTGGCCACCAGAGGGTGCTTTGATTTTTACAGCATTTATTTATTTAATTTATATTCTGCCTGTCTTGGAATTTATGGGCCCTTAGCTTTGTTGCTGTTTGAAAGGGGGGAAGGATTTGACAGTGTGGCCAGCCTCTTCTTGCAGAACTCCATCCCCATCTGTTCATTTGTTGCATTTGCACAATAGTGTTTAACAACTCGGTTTGCTGATTCCTCCCATTCAATCCCAAAGCCCAGACCAGAGTCTTAGTGGACAACCAGCTAAATATGAGGCAACAGTGTGCAGTGGCAGCCAAAAAAGCTAAGTTGTATTAACAGAGGGATACAATCAAGATCAAGGGAGGTGCTAATACCACTCTATAAAGCCTTAGTAAGATCTCACCTAGAGTACTGCATCCAGTTTTGGTCACCATACTATAAAAAAAGATGTTGGGACTCTAGAAAGAGTGCAGAGAAAAGCAACCAGGATGATGAGGGGACTGGAGGCTAATTTATTATTTATTTAAATTTTATTTATTTATTTAAATTTATATACCGCCCCCCTCTCCCAACGGGACTCGGGGAGGTGAACAGCCAAGATAAAATACACATATAAAATATATATACAATATTTAAAAATTAAAAGAATTAAATACATTGGCCCTTTCAAAAGATTAAAAATAAGGGAATTAAGAAAATTAAAACCAGATTAAAAGATTTAAAAACCCCTAGGCCAGACCAGCTTGCTGAAATAAATGAATGAAACCTACGATGAACGATTGCAGGAACTGGGCCTGGCTAGTCTAGGGAAGAGAAGGACGAGGGGAGGCAGGATAGCAGCTTTCCAGTATTTGAAGGGACAGGGAGAGAAAGAAAAGGAAAGAGAAAGAAGGAAGGAGAGAAAGAAAGAAAGAGGGAGAGAAAGAGAGAGCAAGAGAGAATGACTGGAGGCTAAAACATACAATGGACGGTTGCAGGAACTAGGCCTGGCTAGTGTAGGGAAGAGAAGGACCAGGGGAGACAGGAGAGCATCTTCCAATATTTGAGGGGCTGCCCCAGAGAGGAGGAGGGTGTCAAGCTATTTTCCAAAGCACCTTTGAAGGCCAGACAAGGAATAATGGATGGAAACAGATCAAGGAGAGATTCAACCTGGAAATAAGGAGGAATATTCTGACAGAACAAATCAACTGATGGAATAGAAGTTTCCTTCGGAAGTTGTGGGAGCTTCATCCCTGGAGGCTTTCGAGAAGAGATTGGACTGCCCTCTGTCAGGAATGGTATACGGCAGTGATGGCGAGCCTTTTTGTTGTGGTGTGCTGAAAGTGTGCGTGCCGGCACCCGCAATGCAATGTGACACCCTGCGTATGTGCGTGCAACACTCCTGCCCCTTTACCTGCACTGAGCATGCGTGCACCTCTCAGCTGGTTTTCGGCCCAAAAGCGGGCCTTCTGGAAATACCAGAAGTGCCAAAACGGGCCCATTTTTCGGCCTCCCAAGGTTGCAGAGGCTTCCCTTGAACCTCCGGGAAAACGAAAACGAAATGGACTGAAAATCAGCTGGGAGGTGTGCAAATGCACAGTGCAGATAAGCTTGGCTGGGGCTCTGTGTGCCATTTGTGGCACACGTGCCATAGGTTCCCCATCGCGGGTGTAGGGTCTCCTGCTTGGGCGGGGGGGTTAGAGTAGATGACCTACAAGGTCCCTTCCAACTCTCTTAATCTGTTATCTGGCCCAAATCCTGCCTTTCTGTAAAGGCCCCAATCTTGGAAAGCCTGATAAATGCAAGATTCCTAATTTGAACCCTGTCCTTTCAGATGCAGCTCTACGTAGAGGAGCGGGCGCAGAAAGGCACTTGAACCCGGGACTTCTGAACAATTTTGGAAATCTGCAATCCAGGCGACGCATCCCCTGCAACCACATCAGTGCTCGGATGGTTGACACCCGCGTGTCTAATTCCCTTTCTGGCTACCGGGTGATTGTGTTTTTAAAAGTGCTCTTAAATCCCACCTGGTTATTCTCATGTCATCTTCCACCGATTCAGTGAGCCGGGTACTTTTTTCAAGTTGCTAGACCTGAGGGAGGACAGGGCACTGCAGACCTGTGTCTAGAAAGTGGTCACGTTTTGATTGCTGTGAAAACACTCGTTTTTTAAATGAATGTTTATCGCTGTGTTTCTGAGGTGCTAATGTAGAACGATAGGATATGACTAATTCACTGTAAATAAACTAAAGTTGTATCTGGGAACAACCACATCTGACTTCGCCACGTCCCCACCGCTGAACCCAGACGAGGGATTTTAAGACCGACACGGGTTTGATTGAGAACATTTTTTATGAAATGCCACGATTGTACAACTTTTCCAGACATAGCGAAGTTGCAGAAGAAGCACGAGAAAAGTATTGGTTATATCAATAAATATCTTGCAGGTTTATTTTTCTCATCGAGAAAGAAATATCCAGGGGAATGTAGCTTTGGAGTGACCAGAACTCAAGTCCTCCTTTTCCATACCGTAAGTCCAAGGGTTAGGCTGCCCTTCCCTAGAGCCACTTTACTGGGGACAACGGGAGTTGTAGTCTTATCCCAACCGAAGCAGCCCTTCGCCGTCAATCTGCCACTTGGGGGCCCAGGGTGAGGCTGCTGTTGGTCACTCTGATCCCATACCAGCCTTGCCAGTATTGTGTATCTTGGCCTCCGTGTTCAAATAAGATATAGCGGACACCAGCAGGGTAGTTGTGAAATGTGTGCGACACCTGAACCAGGGAAAAAGAAGGCGAGGAGCAGGTGAAAAGGGGCATTTTCAGGGGTGAGATTCGAACGGTTCGACCTGGTTCAGCCGAACTGGTAGCTCCATCTGGGAGCAAATCAGAGGTGGTCTTCAGCCGGTTCTGACCAGTTCTAGAGAATCAGTAGCGGACATTTTGAGTAGTTCGGAGAACTGGCAGATACCAGCTCTGACTAGCCCAGGCCCCCATCTATTCTCCGCCTCCTGAGTCCCAGCTGATCGCCTGGGTCTCCTTTGGTTGCCTGGACAGGAGAACGGAGCTGGAAAGCAGGTTAGTGGGGTGGAGAGGGAATGAGCATTTTGCAGTATCCTTTCCCTGCCACGCCCACCAAGCCACGCCCACAGAACCGGTAGTCAAATTTTTTGAATCTCACCACTGGAGTGAACCAGTTCGCTCCGACAATCAGCTGCTGGGCCTTCCTGCCTGCCCGGCTTCCATACTGACCTTTTATTTCCTGCTTTTTAACCTCCGCTGCATTGCGTGGCACAGCCGATTGCCACGCGTCAGCTGTTGAAGACACAGGGAGAGTGCAGGATTGCAGGAGAAGGTCAGTAGGAAAGCCTCTGCGCATACACAAAGCACGATGTTTGCTGCGCCATGCGTGCATGGTGCGCGCACAAAGCACACCCACCAAGCCACGCCCACCGAACCGGTGGTAAAAACCAATTTGAATCCCACCACTGGGCCTTTTTATCCCAATTCCGTTCACCCGATTCGATTCTAGAATTACAGAGAGGATTTTAAAACCCTTCAGCTCCAAATCTGGTGGGCTCTAAAAGCACCACGTTGTGTGTGTGACACACAGCATCAGCAGGACACTATTATACTTCCTAACTAACTATAATAGCATTTGGCTTGCGAGAAGGGCAGCGTGTAAGTTTAGCAATAAATAAAATGTAAAAAAAAATATTCTGGGGTCTTGGGTGCCCTCTTGAGCTTGGTTGTTTTCTTGCAGACGTTTCATGACCCAACTGGGTAACAGCATCAGAGCTAGAAGGGATTAAAAAGAGAAAGAGAGAGCAAACCTCTCTCCCTCTAACACTGATGATGTTGCCTACTTGGGTCATGAAAAGTCTGCAAGAAAACAACCAAGCTCAGAGAACACCAAGGACCCCACAGTCCCGCATCTCCTCCTCCTCTCCTTCCTCCACCCCGAATCTCCCCCTCTCCACAAACACCACTCCTTCTAGTACTGATGATGTTGCCTAGTTGGGTCATGAAAGATCCAAGAAAACAACCAAGCTCAGAAAGCACCAAAGAGCCCACGGTCATTTCCCAGGCCCCTTTCCTTCCTTCTACCCACATCTCCTCTTTGCAAACCCCTCCCCTTCTAGCAATGTCACCTAGTTGGGTCATGAAACATCTGCAAGAAAACCAGAAAGCAAGGAACCCATTGTCTTCCTCCTTCTCCCTGCAAACAT
Organism: Bungarus multicinctus; assembly: GCA_023653725.1. NCBI lineage: Eukaryota > Metazoa > Chordata > Lepidosauria > Squamata > Elapidae > Bungarus > Bungarus multicinctus. The sequence goes on from CM042845.1 coordinate 2,349,431, forward strand.
CACTTGTAGCAGTGATGATGTTACCTACTTGGGTAGTGAAATGTCTGTAAGAAAACCACCCAGCTCAGAGAGCACCAAGGACCCCACAGTCCTTCCCTACTCCACCCACAATCTCCTCCTCTCTGCAAAACCCTCTCCCTTCTAGCATTGATGATGTCACCTAGTTGGGTCACAAAACGTCTGCCAGAAAACCACCAAGCTCAGAGAGCACCAAGCACCCCTCATTTCAACCCTGAGCTAAAAATAATTCTCCTTTAAAATGGTAAAGGTTTCCCTGGCACTTCCGTTGTTTTATTTATTTATTTATTTTATTGAACTTATATACCACCCTATTTCCCTGACAGGACTCAGGGCGGTGCACAGCCGAATTAAAATACAAAAACAATATAGAATTAAAAACAATTAAAAAACCAAATATAAAGGCTGAAAAGCTAAAAAATATAAAGGGGTTAAAAGCTAAAACCAAGTAAGACCGAATTAAAAAACCCCTAAAAACCCTAGGCCAGACCGGCTTGATGAAATAAATAGGTTTTCAACGCGCGCCGGAAAGTCAAGAGATCAGGGATGGTTCTCATCTCCGGGGGTAATTCGTTCCAGAGGGAGAGTGCCCTCAATGAGAAGACTCTAGGGGGCGCTGCTCATCTCCGTCACAAAGCCGAAGAGCCAGCGCTGTCCGAAGACGTCTCTGGGGTCACGTGGCCAGCATGGCTAAACGCCGAAGGTGCATGGAACGCTATTCCCACCAAAGGGGTTCCCTATTTGTCTACTTGCATTTTTTTACATGCTTTTGAACTGCTAGGTTGGCAGGAGCTGGGTGTCAGGATTCCGGCATTTAACCCTCATTTAAATCATGATTCTCGAGCCAAACTTCCAAAACCTCAAAAGGATTTATTGGGAGTTAACATGTCCGGCACTGCCTGGGTGTAGCTGACTCTGAGGCACATCATTCATTGTCACCCTTGACCTTAGTTTCCCTCAATACCCTGGGTGTATCCTAATTCATATCCTCCAATGGGACACATCCATAGCCCAGAGTCATCAGACAGGCTCTCCAGTTAGAATTTTGCACGGCAGAAACTTCGGTCACCTAGTTACTATCTTTGAAAGTATTTATGGAATGCAGTTTTGGTTTTGCTCCCTCCTCCCTTTCCGTTGGCAACTCTAAAAACACCACAGAATTATTTTATGAGTTGACGCTGGGACAAGTAACGGGAGCTCACTCCGTGACGCGGCGCTAGGGATTCAAACCGCCCGAACTGCCGACCTTTCTGATCGACAAGCTCGGTGTCTTAGCCACTGAGCCACCGGGCCCCTTAAAAATTCTCTTTTACTGGCAAATAAAAAAACACACGACCCTTTGGCCCCTCGACCGAGGCCACCAAGTAAATCTTGGTGGGCAGAACCGAGCTGTGATCCAACCCACTCCCCTACCTTGCGCCATTCTGTATCGCTCCACTGTTCGATCACAACCAGTTCCGGCAGAAACTCTTGGAGAACGATGTAGTCTTTGGATAGGAGCCTCACGCAGAGTTGGTACTGGCAGCCACAGTCAAAACGCGCAGCGTACCTGCGGACGAACGGGGGTCGAAGGAGAGAATGCCAGCTCTTTAAAAAAAAGAGGTCAATAAAAACGCAGGGAGGGTGTCCTCGAAATACGACCATTAACGGAGTCCAAAATTTCCATCGCTAAGTGAGACAATTGTTCAGCCCGATTATTCCAGCTGGCGGGGTCCAGGAGGAAGGCCTTCTCTGCTGTAGCTCCTGCCCCCTCCCCCCCAAATACCTGGTTGCCTCCAATCCTCCTCTTGTGGCCTGTTGGCCACAGACCCCTCCGGTGGCCGAATCAGAGGAGGAGGAGGAGTTGTGGGAGTCAGGGCCAGGGTCAAGGCAACCTGGGAGCTCCGAGGGGGAAGAGGGAATGGAGCTGGCAGAGAGAAAGAGAGAGGGAGGCGGAGCCTGGGCCATCCTTCATCCCTCCGATGGAGAGTCAAGAGCCCCCAGATCTGGAGATGGCGGATGAAGAAGAGGAGGAACAGCCGGGTCCAGTGCCTGACTGCGGATGCGCAGAAGGCAGAGGAGAGGAGAGCAGTGGAAATCTATGGGCCGGTCCTTGGGACGGAAGAGCAACCGCTGCTAGCAAGGCCCCACACAGAGGCATCTCTCTTTCTCTCTCTCTCTCTCTTGAATTTTGATTGCGTGACTGCCGGGATGGTTGTAAGTGTAAAAAACGGTCACTAAGTCACATTTTTCAGCGCCGTTGCAACAGTCACTAAACGAACAGTTGTATAGTCTTTCTGTGGTAAAGCAAGGAGAACCAGAAAGGTGGCATAATTGACTTACAACTGTTCGTTTAGTGACCAAAGTTACCACGGCGCTGAAAAATGTGACTTATGACCGTTTTTCACACTTAACGACCATAGCAGCCGCCCCACGATCGCATGATCAAAATCCAGATGCTTGGGAAGAGCCTCGTATTTATGACGGTCGCAGAGTCCCGGGGGCCACAGGACCCCCTTTTGCGACCGTTGGAAAAAGCAAAGTCAACGGAGAAGCCAGATTCACTTCACAACCAGGTGATTCACTTAACAACCGCCACGATTCACTTAACAACGGTGGCGAGAAAGGTATTAAAAACGGGGCAAGACTCACTTAGCAAATGTCTCCCTTAAAACAATGGAAATTTTGGGGCTCCATCGTGGTCGTAAAGTCAAGGACTGCCTCCTGCTTTGACGGAACCGTCTTGCGGCGCTGCAGAACAGCACCTCAATAGTTGTGCCTCCCGCGTCCGTCTGTCCGCCTCTCCTCCCTGCCACTCACCAGTCGCTCACCACGATATCAGGCCGGGTTTCGTCCATCAACCGGTCCGAGTAGCCATGATCCCGTAAGGTGATCAACTGATGCTTCATGCATGACCTGGCAAGAAAGAGAAAACCACCGGTTGTTTCCAAGCTCACCCCCACTGCACCCTCATCCTGTGAGCACTGCGCCTCACAGCTGCTTTTCAGCCGGTTTGAGGCCTTATTCGGCCTCCCAAAGTCTCAAGGAAGGCTTCTGCGGGCTGAAAACTTGCCCCGTTTCGTCACTTCTGGTATTTTCAGAAAAACAGGAAGTGACGAAACGGGGCTAGTTTTTGGCCTGCAAAGCCTGAAGAAGCCTGCAGATGCCTTCCTCAAGCCTTTGGGAGGCTGAACAAGGCCTCAAACCGGCTGAAAATCAGCTGTGCGGCACGCACATGCGCAGTAAGGCATGTTTGCCTGCAGCTCGTGTGCCGGCACAAATGGCTCTGCGTGCCACAGGTGGCACGTGTGCCATAGGTTTGCCATCACGGGCCTAGAGTCACCCTCATGATAAGATGGGCAGCCAATAAATAAATAAGATACAATAAAAATAAACTTTAGCTTTGAAGTTTTCAAGCTGCCCATGGGAAAAAAACTCAGTTGGAAATTCCCACCATCAAAGAAGAAGCCCGTTTAACAACGGTCAATCTGCATGTTAGAAACCCCGCAAGGAAAGACCAGCGAGTCCCTGGCCGTCCCGCCGCTCACTCGTAGGACGTCACAAAATATTTCTGAACGTGCGGAAGGGGGATATTTCTTCCGTGATCTCCCGGAAGCTGCTCGATTTTCCAGCCGTCGCCTCCGTCGTATTCTTTCGCCCAGGCGTCAAATCCTTCTGTTGGGGGAGAGACACACAAAGGAGTTTAGAGTTTTATTTAATTTATATACCGCCCCCTCTCCCAAATTGGGACTCGGGGTGGTGCACAGCCCAACTAAAAACAGTACAATACCAGATATAAAATTTAAAAACAGATTAAAAATGGATTAAATCTATGGCTGAGAATTTAAGACACCAGGAGAGGACTACACTGTAGGCTGGATGTTTGGCACTTGGGAAAACATTTCAAAAGTAGGGAGACGAGACCACCAGGAGATCATGCCCTAAAATAAGGCTACTTTGGAGGCAGACTTATGGAACTGGTTGCACTGGGTTATTTCAGGATTATTATTTTTTTTAAATTGCTTAGCCATGTTAGTGTTGTGGTTCGCTGGCAGTCTGTGCAGACAGCAGTGGAATCAGACAGTGGGGAAGAAAGGGGACCAGTCCAGGACAAGGATCCTGCATCCAATGCAGACATGGGGCCAGGACCATCTGGGAGTTATGTGCTGACTCCAGAGCGTCTGGAGTCTGGCAGCAGCGAGGCAGAGGAACAGCGGGAGCCTGTTCCCTGGGCGCTCTTGCACAGAGCTACCAGAAGGCAGGAACAGTTAAGACAAAAGAGCGACTCAGGAGGCTTGGAGGTGGTTGCCCCCGCCTAAGGTATAAGGGAAGTGCAAAGGGAGAGAAACCTTTGCAGGAAGCAAAGTCTTTCATTCAGTTCAGATTAAACCTTGAAGCTCTATGTGGACTTTGTATTTCAGTTGGGTTTTTTTTATAGTTCATTTGGCACTTTAGTTGTTGGCAACAATTCAAAGGAGAGAAAGGTGGGTCCTTATCTCAAGGAACTGTTTGGGACTCATTACCAGCTGGGAATGAACGCAATTCCCAGCGTTGAAATAAAACAAGAGTTGTTTAGACTAAGCATGTGCTTAATTACGGTCTCGGGAAGACTTGGTCAAAACAGTTGGCAACTCCGTTTGGATCTCCTGGTGGTCTTCCAATTCCCTTTAATCTAGGATCAAGACCAGAGCTGGTTAAGAGCTGCAGGGGAAACAACCTTTGAGTGGTTCAAAAATGGACCTCCACCCCAAAATAGCCCAGCCCCCTTGAGCCCCCCATCACCTTCAGCACAAGGGTTTTTGATCAGGTTCCTCTTCAGGCTGCAGAGGAAATAGAAATCCCGCCAATCCGGGATGGGACTGCCCAGGGGCTCCGGCCAGTAGCCCTCACGCTGGCACTTGAGCCTCCAGAGCGAAGGCAAGTCTACCAGCCTGCGCCAAAGAGAGCAGACCAGCCGGCAGTGACGCATCAGGTCCCGAGCAGGCACCAGCACCAGCACGGCAATCAGGGCATCCTCAGGGAGGGTCTCCATGCTCATCACCTGGAAAGAGGAAAAAAGGAGAGAAGAAAGTGAAAGAGAGAAGAAAGAGAGAGAGAAGAGAGAAACAGGAGAGAGGGAAAGGAGAGAACAGAGAGAGAGGGATGGGAGAGATGAGAAAAGAAAGAGAGAGAAGAGTGGAGAGAGAGAGAAAGGAGAAAAGAAAAGAGAGGGAGATGGGAGAGAGAAGAGAGAAAGGAGAGAGAGAGAGAAGAGAGAAACAGGAGAGAGAGAAAGGAGAAGAGTGAGAGAGGAGAGAAAGTAGAGAAGACAGCCAGAGGGGAGAGGATAGAAGACAGAGAAAGGGGGGGGGGGGGGCGAGAGAAGAGGAGAGAGAAGAAAGCCAGACAGAGAGAGAAGTTAAAGAGGGGAGACTGAAAGGAGAGAGGAGAAAGAGAGAAGAAAGTAGAGCAGACAGATAGAGAAGAGAGGATAGAAGAAAGAGAGAGAAAGAAAGGGGGGAGAGGAGAGAGAAGAGGGGAGAGAAAGGAGAAAAGAGAGGAGAGAAAGTAGAGAAGACTGACAGAGAAGAGAGGATAGAAGAAAGAGAGAAAGAGAGGAGAGGAGAGAGACAGAAGAGAGAGGGGAGAGAAAGGAGAAAAGACAGGCAGAGGAGAGAGAAGAGAGAAAGAGAGAGAGAAAGGGAGGAGAGGAGAGAGAGAGAGAGGAGAGAGAAGACAGAGAGAGACTGGTCTTGGAGCTGTGTTGACGTTTGCAGAGGTAGAACCTCCCCGGCCAGGGGTAGTCTATCTGAGCCGACGATTCAGCGAGGCAAGTGGGGCGGGGGCGGGGGCGGGGCGCGGGGCAGCCTTCGACTTGAGCTTCCAGCTCCCGGCAGCAGCGACATCTGGGAGACCCGGAGCCGTGCAGCAGGGACAGGCCTTCCGTGGAGCTGCCCATCCCACCCGCAGCACCTCCCCGGGGGTGGAAGCGACTCCCCTTCCTCGCCCGCACCCGCCTCGGGGCCGCCTCCCCCCTCCCTCCCTCCCTCTCTACGGCCCCCACCCCGGAAGCAGCGCCCGCCCGCCCGCCAGGCTCCGCACTTGCCGGAAGCGCCGCAGAGGCTCCGCGCATGCGCCGCCCGGGCGAAAACGAAAGCGAAACGTGGCCAAAGGGCTCCGCAGAGCTACTAAAAGGGAAGAGGAGCGTGTCGCTTCCCAGACTTTTGAGTTCGCGGGGCGAAGGACAGCGGAGCATCTGATGGGGGGGCATCTCTCTGCGGGGAGGGCGTGGCCTGGGGGAGTGGCGTCATCGCATGCAAATGAGCGGGATTCCCTTTCCCCCTCCCCTCCCCCGTCCTTGCGAGGGGGTTCTCCTCCGCCCGTCTTTCTCAGTCCCCGCCCCCCAAGGGGAGCCGCAGCCACCGGGAATCCGGCCGGCTTGAACCCACAGCGCCGCTGAAAGAGCGCTCCTGAGCGTGTGCAAAGCGCCCCTTCCTTGGCCCGGGGTCCAACAGCGCAATTGATTTGGGGAGGGGGTGAGTCTTGATCTCAGCCCCCTGCTCACCTTCGCTGCTCCGGAAAGCTAAAAGTGGCCTGACCCGGTTAGAAGGGCATGGATGGGAGGCCACGAGGAAATCCCAGGACTCTGGCTTATCTGGGAGGTGTTCCTAATGCCAAGCGATGGGGCCTTCCAACTCAGCCCCCTCCCCAAGGAAGAGGGGGGGACTCCCAGCCCCCGCTCCAAGGAAGGGAGACCCCAAGCCCCCTCGCCAAGAAAGGGGGGGGGGCCCTGTATTCTCCCCCACTTTAGCTCCCTTCCCAAGGAAGAAGGGGGGGACCCCCAGCCCTCTCCCCAAGGAAGAAGGGGGGGACCCCCAGCCCTCTCCCCAAGGAAGAAGGGGGGAACTCCCAGCCCCCTTTCCAAGGAAGGGGGGACCCCAAGCGCCCTCCCCAAGGAAGAAGGGGAGACCCCTTATATTCTCCCCCACTTCCTTCCTGGCCAACCCATCCCCACTCAGCCGCCTCCCCTCCTGCCATGGGGGTTGCCCTGACAGACTTGTGGGGGGGGGTGGATGAGAGTGTAGTCACCCCTCCCACTCCTGCCTGGCCAGCGTCCCGTCGGAGTTACTTGCCTGCGACAAGCAGCCCAGCCCTGGATGGGGAGGCGGAGTCTCTTGGCTGGCTGTCCCAGAGGCTGGCAGGCTGCTGTCTCACTTGCTACCCTCGCGCCGTTTGCAGCTCCTGGCATCGCCCGCAGGACAGCCCCCTCCCCAATGGTAAGTGACAGGGATCCCCCTCCTTCCCTCCTCCTCTTTGGAGGAGCCCCCCAAAACTCTAGAAGCCCTTAATTCTCCTGGGGGGGGGGGGCGTTCAGCCCTTGTTCTCCCCCTCCCCAACTGTGCATGCTTTGCAGACCTGCAGGTCTCTTCCGCAGGGCTTGGGTTGGAGAAGAAGGGTGAGTGTTGCCAGGGGATGCCCCAAAGGCAGCTAAAACTATATAATATCTATTGTAACTATATTGAATTCTACTGTATAGTGCAATATTAATGCAATATCAGGGGTTTTCAATTCCATTGTATAGAATGCGAAGGATGTGTGCTTGTGTTTTATTTTTATAGTTATAATGTACACTGAAGAGGGCATTTAATTTCGTTGCATGAGATGCAATGACAATAAATAAACTCAACTCAAAAGGGACATAATTTCTTGCTCCTTCTTGCTATGGGTATGTGTGTGTGTGAGGATAGCCCGCCCCTCCTGCAAGGACAGAAACTCTGCAAAAGGACATTTAAGGAAGGGATTTTTCCAGACTCGGGAGCAAACAACATGAAAACAATAATGCAGATCTTCTAGTCCAGCTCAAGCAGGAGTTCCGGCTTGTGCGACTTGCACGCAGTCACGTTTAGCCAGAGTTAAACTGCAGAAGAAGAAGAAAGGAAACCCAAGTCCATCTTTGCAAAGATAGACCAGAGAAAAGATTTTTTGCATGCGCAAAAGGGGTTTAGAATAAAAGGACCAGGGCGGATCCAGAGGGAAGGTAATGGAGTCCCTGAATGCAGGTTTGGAGAGCAAGGAAAACTGAGTCATCCCGGACTCCCATCTCCAAATGAAATCCCTGCTCAGCCTCTCAGCAGATTCTGCCCTTCGTTGATCGCTTTCCAAGTGGCGACGGAAGAGAACCAACTCAGCGGGGTCTGAAACGAGCATTTCCACCAACTCCCCCCCCCCCAAATTTTATTGATTACATATGAAAATATTGGACACAGGGTTGACCGTCCTGGCTTTGTCTCTGCCATACACACTAAAACGTCAACTCATAAAATATTTCTATGGTCTTTTCAGAGTTGCCAACAGAAAGGGAGGAGGGAGCAGTGCGGCAGCTTGGAAATCAAAAGTGCATTCCATAAATAGCTTTTCAAAGATAGGTAACTAGGTGACTGAAGTTTCTGCCGGGCAAAATTCTAACTGGAGAGCCTGATGGATGACTCTGGGCTACGGAGGTGTCCCATTGGAGGATATGAATTACGATACACCCAGAGGGGTGGGGAGAAACCAGGGTCAAGGGTGACAGTGAATGATGTGTCTCAGAGTTAGCTACACCCAGGCAGTGCCAGACATGTTAACTCCCAATAAATCCTTTGGAAGTTTTGGAAGTTTGGCATGAGACTCATGATTTAAATGGGGGTAACTCCCGGAATCCAATAAAACCAATAATTATAGCCGTCATGCATTGCTAATGTTATATTATTCTTATTCTTATCCAGAATGTACATTTATATTTACAGCATAAAACCTCATCCATTGCTAATTTTATGCAACCATTTTTATCCACTATGCTCCATTATGTTTACCTAGATAATATCAGATTTTAGTTCTACACATCCTCGTTATTTTCTCTTCGGGCTGCTTCTTTTCAATTCCAACCATTGATAAAATTTATTCCAGGGGTTGGCAACCTTAAACACTCCAAAGAGCCACAAAGGTCCTAAGCAGAAGAAGTTCAATTCTGGAGCCGACCAGAAGTCCAGTTCCCCCACCATAGAGTCTTCTCCTAGCGCAGCATTCTTTTCTCTTCTGCCGATCAGAAATCCGGTTCCCCCACCATAGAGTCTCCTCCTAGCGTGGCATCTTTTTTCTTCTGCTGATCGGAAATCCGGTTCCCCCACCATAGAGTCTCCTCCTAGCACAGTGTCTTTTTTAGGGAGCCTCAGCAGAGGGATGAAAGAGCCACATGCTGCTCCGGAGCTGCGGGTTGCCAACCCCTGGTTTATTCCATACATCATGATACTCTGGTTCAGGGGTCCCCATACTTGGCAACTTTAAGACTTGTGGATTTCAACTCCCAGAATTCCCAGAGAAAGTAAACAGGTACCCCAGCCTTGAATTCTGGGAGTTGAAGTCCACAAGTCTTAAATGTTGCCGACTTTGGAGACCCCTGCTCTGGTATGCTGAAATGAGAGTATTGATGCCAGGCGCCAACCTCAATTTAGCCAAACTGAGGCACAAAGTCCCTTGGCTGCCACTGAGATGTGGGCCAACTCCCTCCCTTTGCCCTCCCCCCTTTTTAAGGATGCCCTTCCGGAGCCCCTCCTGGTGCGGATCCTGGCCTGCCTGCCTGCTCCAGACTTGGTGCTGGTGTGCCGCCTGGTTTGCTCCCAGTGGAAGGCGCTGGTGGACGGAGGGGCCCTCTGGCTGCTGAAATGCCAGGCTGAGGGCTTTGCAGGGAAGGAGGCGGAGGTGGAAGGCCCAGACAGCTGGCAAACCCTCTACTTTCTCCATAAGAAGAAGCGGAATTTGATCAAGAACCCCAACGGAGAAGGTAAACAGGTACCCCAGCCTTGCAAACAGGGGGCGGGGGGCAGCCTCTAAACTAGATCTGGGCAGCCCCTCTCCTGCTTGGCCCTTTGTCCTGACCCTGAGTCACAGAGGGGAGACCTTCGAAGGGCATCAGGAAAGTCCTTTCCCTCCAAGCAGGAGAATCCGTTCCCCCCCCCTCCATTCTGCTGGGCCGGGGAGGGATATTTGGGGCCGAGTGAGCACCATTTCGAGTCTTTCCTGCTTGGTCTTTAAGAGGGTCTTCAGCATTGGGAGGATGTGAACAATGGGGGCGATGGCTGGAAAGTGGAAGAGCTGCCGGGCGATTTCGGGAAAGATTTCCCCAGGGAGGAAGTGCGCACCTATTTCGTGACCTCTTTTGAGTAAGTCCGTTTCACAGTCTTCTGGGCAGCTCGGGAGGGGTTACGCATGTGTGCGCACGTGGTGTGCAGCTTAAAAACCGGTTTGGTAAGCGTGCGCTTGCCTTCAGTGCTGAAAATGGAGCATTTAGAAGTCCAGCTGCTTACCTTCCAAGTCAGCAACGGTAAGTAGAACAAGGAGGGCGGGGTGGGGGTGGAATCAGCTGGGCCGCACGGTTGAGATGATCTACAAAGCAGGAAATATGTATATATACCAACGTGCCTACCATCCCTGTCCTATTGTTTCTTTTATATTTTATTTTTCTTATAAGTATCCGTGTATTCATAACTACGTTTTACTTACACCCATCATCTTGTAAGCAATTGACAAATAAATAAATAATGATAATTAAAAAAAATAAAGGACAGAAGAGGGCGGGGCCAGCGGATCGTGGGATCTACCGGTTCGCCTTGAAGTGTTCCAAACCAGCAGCATCTCACCATTGGTGCGTGGGCATGCTGCAACGTCCCAAGAGCTCAGGAACCCAAGGAGACCCAAAGCAGTCTGCTTCCCCTCCCCCCACTTTTTAAATCAAGTTTCTAGTCCTTATGGTTTAAAAAAAAAAAAAGGATGCAGCCCCGGAAGCTGAAGGCTCAATCCCTTTTTCACACGACCCTTTTGTTCCTCAGCTGGTGCAGCAAATCCCAAATAATTGACCTGCAAGCCGAAGGCTACTGGGAGGAGCTGATGGATACCACCCAGCCCAAAATCGTAGTGAAGGACTGGTGAGTGGCCAGGGGTCCCTGAGCAGAGGTGGCATTCAGCCGGTTCTCACCGGTTCTAGAGAACCGGTAGTGGAAATTTTGAGTAGTCTGGGGAACCGGCAAAATGCCCCCTCTGACTGGTCTCGCCAACCACATCTATTCCCTGCCTCCCATTGAGTCCCAGCTGATTGGCAGGGTCTCCTTTGGCTGCCCTGCACAGGAGAACAGAGCTGGAAAGCAGGTTAGTGGGGTAGGGAGGGAAGGGGGATTTTACAGTATCCTTCCCCTGCCATGCCCACCACAGAACCGGTAGTAAATTATTTTGAATCCCACCACTGTCCCCAAGCCTTCCACTCTGTTCTTCCCTTGCGGTCACCCCCTGCCTCCCAATTCCTCTCTTCCCCACCAGGTATGCTGCTCGCTGTGATGCTGGTTGCCTTTACCACCTGAAGGTAAAGCTGCTGTCCGCTAGCGAAGACGTGGTGGCTGAATTCGAGAGCGAAACCATTGCGGTCCCCCAAGACAACGAGGGCGAGTGGACTGAGGTTTGTCCCTGGGAGAAAACTCCCCCCACCACCACCTTCCAAGAAGCAGTGGGAGCTCCTGTTCCCAAACTGGGCTGGGACCCTGCTCCTCCCAGCCACCCCAAATCCCCTGGGGTGGAGCAAAGGGCAGCTACATTTTGGACACACGCAAAAAAAAAGAATCAAAACAGGGGCGACGTTCTGAATTCTCTGCTCTTTCATCCGTGTTTTATCTTTTTTTTTTTTTCTCCCTGGCTTAAGATCACGCACACCTTCGCCGATTACGGTCCCGGCGTGCGCTTCGTCCGTTTCGAACACGGCGGTCAGGATACAGTGTTCTGGAAGGGCTGGTACGGCGCCCGGGTGACATCCAGCATGGTGGCAGTGGAATTTTAATGCTCTGCGTTGGCACGTGGGAGCAGCGCCTCTGCAGGAAACCCTCGCTACAAAACAATGGTTGGGACTTGGCAAAGATTACACGGAAAGCCCCCCTTTCGAAAAATAGATGGAGAGACTCTTTCCCCTCTCCGGTCCTTGGAAAAAAATCAAGCACCTGCCAACTGTCCCATTCCTTCTGTTAAGCAGAGAAAGACCCATGGGCCATTGTTCAACCGAGAGTAGGCCAGTTCCCATGTATCCATTTGACAAATGCATCAATAAATTCAGTTTCAAAAAAAGTTGGTTGCGATCCAGAGAGAGAATTCTCAACATTTGGAGAGGGACCCGAGAGAGACCCCACTCCCCCAATGGCTAATTTACCGTATTTTTCGGAGTATAAGATGCACTTTTTCCAGCCTCAAAAGTGGATGGAAAAGTCTACATCTTATACAGCGAATTTTGCCGAAGCCCCATCCACCTGCCGGCCCCAACTCTTTGGCTTCTGCCTCCCAGCAATTGGCCGCCTTGCAGCAAACAGCAAACAGCCAGATCAGCTTCGGCACAGCCGGATTTAGTATGAGCAGCTGACTGGCAGTTGGATCGGCCTCTCGACGAACAGCTTTTTCAGACTGCAGGGATTGCCATGGCCTATTGCTGCCTCTGCGGGCCCCATTTTTGGCCTCCGTGTGCCCCATTTCGACCCCTTCCAATCCCCACAGGCCAGAACGGGCTGAAAACGGGGCATACGGAGGTCGAAAACAGGATGCGGAGGCCAAAAATGGGACGCATGGAGGCAGCAATAGGCGATGGCAATCCCTGCTGCCTGAAACAGCTGATCGTCGGGAGGCCGATCCAACCGACGATCAGCTGCTTGTGCTACTCAGGCTGTGCTGAAGCTGAAGCCGAAACAGGGTGTTTGCGGTTTGCTGCAAGGAGGCCAATTGCTGGGAGGCAGAGGCAAATTTTTTTTCTTGTTTCCCTCCCCAAAAGCTAGGTGCATCTTATACTTTGAACCAAAAATATGGTTCGTAACACAGAATAGAATAGAGTAGAGTAGAATAGAATAGAACTTTATTGTCATTGTACAGCGAAACTGTGGATGCACCCCAGCAACTGTTTGCAATACAATAAAACCAAAGCACTTAAAGATAAAAATAAGAAAAATAGAATAGCCATGTCTCCATTTGCAATTTGAGAGTACAATATCTACGAATATACACAAAATATACATCCAACACTAACTGTGATGCTTGCCAAGTGTAACACACAAGAGTTGGATTGTACTGTAATATGTTATTATACATCTGAATGAGGTATTGTGGTTTCACATCTTTACACATCTTAATAAGGTAGAGACTTATATTTATTTGCAGTACGAAAGAAACTATTTGTTAGCCTAGTGGTGTGGGATTTAATTGACCTAAAGCGCAGTCCAGACGGCAGCAGGTCAAAAAGATAATTGCCAGGTTGTGAGGGATCATCTATGATGGCCTTGATTCTGCTTTGACAGCGGGACCTGGCTAAGTCTTCCAGGGAGGGCAGAGGGCAACCTATGATCTTTTGAGCTGTGTTAATCACCCTCTGTACAGTTTTCCTGTCCTCAGCTGAGGAGCCTGCATACCACACACCCAGACAGTATGTCAAGAGTGCTGTCCACGGAGGTACTCCTCAACTTAACAACAATTCATTTTAGTGACTGTTTGAAGTTACAAGGTGCTGGAAGCAGAGATCTATTGCCGTTTTCCATGCTTTGCATGGGTCACCTCAATGAAATTTAGATGCTTAGCAACCGATATGTAGTTACGGTGCCCCGGGATCACATGATCCTCTTTGGCGACCTTCTGACAAGCAAAGTCGATAAGGAAGCCAGACTCACTTCACAGCTGCGTTGCTAACTTGACAATTGCAATGATTCATTTCACAACGGTGGCAAGAAACCATCTCGCTTAGTGACAGAAATTTGGGGGTGGTAATTGAGCACCATCTGTAAATGTAGACATGTTGTATTTCCCATCGCTTAGTGTGATGACTTGGGGCGTGGCACAAAAATAACAAAGTCACCAAAGTAGATAAATTCCCTTGAATGCCTCCAACTTGGCCCCCAGTGTCCAATTATCCTCAGCGGGAGATCAAACTCGTCCCAAACCAGTCCACAAAGGGAAGAAATACAATCTGAACCCAAATACAGATAAAGTGGAAATAAAAAAAAACCAACACAAACTACGTTAAAGTAATTAACACGACAGACCAGGGTAATAACTTGCAGACTTCCAAAAGAGGCACACAGAGTTGGGAGGACACCAAAACCCAGATAAGCCTCAACGAAGATAATGCACACTTTGCTTCCAAGCAACTTGGCCATGTGCAGTTTGCCCTTTTAAACAGTCTTCCCAGCTGCAGCCTATGAAGGGGATCAGGGCCCCTTCCTCCCCTGTAAACCACATTTACAGTGGAAGCAATTTATGGTAGGCATGGCCAAGCACCGTGCCACTTTGGCTGTGGGTTCACAAGACCCTTAACCCAGATTAAATATTTAACGGCCAGCCTTTAGCTCAATTGGAGGAGACTTGGAAAACCACTATTTTCATTTAATCTGAGGTCTCTTTCACTCCGTTTTCAACTCTAAGAGTAATGGGGGAACTCAGAGTAAGATCCCTCGTCTGATTTTGCCCGATTATCCCCTGATTATCTTTACTTTATTAACTTCTGCGATTTCTTCTCTGCACCTGCCAAAATGAAAAACGTCCACAAGGTGGCAAGCTATTTTTGCTGTGCAATTTCTTGCCTCCACCTGCCATACGCAAAATGGCCACGAGATGGCAGGCTATTATTCTTAATGCAATTTCCCATAGACTTGGAAAACCGCTTTTTTCATTTAATTTGAGGTCTCTTTCCCCCCGTTTTCACCTCTAGAGTAACGGGAGAACTCAAGAGTAAGATCCCACTTTGGATTTTGCGCGACTGTACCCTGATTATTTTTATTTATATTAAATTTTGCGAGTACGTATGCAAAATGGCCATTAGATGGCAGACTATTATTGCTATTCAGTTTCCCCGTAGACTTTGGGAAAGTGCTGTTTTTACTTAATTTGAAAGGGTTTGGCAACTCGTTTTCTCCTCTTGTGAGATCGGGCGGCTCAGAGTACGATACCAGGTCGAATTTCGACCAATCTGTACCCTGATTTTTATTCATATTAATTTTTGCGATTACAGGTCCTCACCTGCCGTACGACAAATGACCACGAGGTGGCAGTCTATTATTGCTATGCAATTTCCCGTAGACTTTGAGAGCCTCTGTTTTAATTTAATTTGAAGGGCCTTGGTACCTCGTTTTGGGCACTAGTGTGATCGGAGATCTCCGAGCATCAATCCATGTCGGATTTACCTTGATCTGTATACCCTGATTATTTTTATTGATATTAATTGTTTTAATTCCCAACCTTCAATATAAGAGGCCTCCAGGGGCTTTGTTTGCCTTCCCCTTGCAATTTTCCAAACATTTAACAGACATTGTTTTAGGTTAATTTCAAGGGTGTTTGCACTCTTTCTTTACCTCTGTCTGACATGTATTATCCTGATTATTTTTATGAATGTTATTTCTTTCAAATTCTCTTCTTTTATTGGCACGTTATATTGAATATGATTTTGCCATCCGCCAGTATCAAAATGGACAGGTATATTGATCCTGTTCTAGCCCTGTTTTTTTCTCCTCACTCACAACCCTTCCTTAGATCCTCCTTCTTAGGAAACTGAGAATAAATAAACCCGGTCTTTATTTATTTATTATTTATCGTATTTTTATACCGCTCCCTCTCCCAAAAAGGGACTCGGGGCGGTGTACAGACTAAACATATAAAAGATACAGTCAAACAGCAATTAAAATCAGAATTAAAATAAATAAATGAAAATAGAATAAATGAGTAAAATAAGTAAGTAAATGACTGAGTCCCGTCAAATAGAATTAAAAAGTCTTATTAGAATTTAAAATTTAAAAATATCAGAAAACCCTTAATTGGCTAGGCCGGCCTGCTTAAAAAGTAAGGTCTTGACTGCACGCCGGAAGGTTAGGATGTCCGATGTGTCTCGTATCTCCGGGGGGAGATAGTTCCAAAGGGAGGGGGCTCCCACAGAGAAAGCACGTAATCTCGGGGTCGCCAGCCGACAACAATCAGGTGGCGGTACCCCAAGCAGGGCGACCCTGTGGGAGCGTACTGGGCGGCGGGAGGTTGTTGGTGGCAGAAGACCCAGCTAAACACCGTACACCGATAACTGGAATAAATAGAAAGGTTGAAATAGAAATTCTTATACAGTGGTACCTCTACTTACGAAAGGCTCTGGTTACGAAAGTTTCAGGTTACCAAGTGCGTTGTTGAGAAAATATTGTCTCTAGTTACAAAATATGTTTCAAGATAAGGCCAAAAATTTCAAAATTGAAAATGGCGCGTCCAAGCTGCTCTGCCATTGGTTATCTCCCAGCATCTTCCTCGCATCCCATTGGCTAGGAGGGATCTTTGTGTATGGGATGAGAGTAACGCACCGCGCCGCATTCTCAGTCTCTACTTACGGAATTTTCGGGTTACGAAACGGCTTCCGGAACAAATTAATTTCGTAAGTAGAGGTACCACTGTATAGTATTTTCCCAAATCTGTTTGTTCTGCTCCTATATTTGTCACTTTCAGCCTTTAAATTGCTAAAAATTGCTTGGGTGGGGGTTGTGAACAGATGGGGGGGATGCTTTGAAGCCAATGCAATCTTAGGTTGCATGAAGAAAGGGTTATTAACTTGATCACTTGAACATTTACACTTTATAATCATTATATATTTATAGTGTCGTCTGGCGGCCCCTAGGAGTAGGGCCTTCTCTGTGGGGGCCCCCACCCTCTGGAATGGTCTGCCTCCAGAAATACGCAATAATATGGACCTGAGAGCTTTCAGACGTGCGTTAAAAACCTGGCTCTTCGAGAAGGCCAGCCTAGGCTGAACATACAGGGAGAGGTTGTGAGAATTGGGTATGTTTAATCTGATGAAAAGAAGGACTAGCTGTATTCCCATATTTGAGGGGCTGCCCCAAAGAAGAGGGAATCTAGCTATTTCCAAAGCATCTGAAGGCAAGGCAAGAAGTAATGGATGGAAACTAATCCAGGAGAGAAGCGAAGCAACCTAAAACTTAAGGAGAAACTTTCCTGATGATGAGAATGATTAATCAGTGACATAGCTTGCCTTCAGAAATTGTGGGTGTTCCAACACTGGAGGCTTTCAAAACTGGACTGCCAATTGTGTGAAACGGTATAGGATCTCCTTCTTGCGCAGAGAGTTGGACTAGAAGACTCTGTTATTCTGTTAAAAGGTTTGAAAATGACAAACAATACATTTTTTAATTTTATTTTTCAAGCTCGGGAACAGAACAGAACCACCATTCCTTTCTTTGCTTTTAAAAATCATTCTCCCTGCCTGCCCACCACCCATTTATTATTATTATTTTTTTAAATGTAAGCGTTGTGTCCCCCCCAGACCAGAAATCAATCACCCTCAAGGAATGGAAAGGTTTTAGGAATGAATTTTTAAAAAGAGCGGGAGGTTTTTAGAATTGTCGCTTTCCTCGCTGATGGAAGAATGGAGGTGATGATGGTTTCGGTTCTCTCTCTCTCTATCGGCCACGTTCCTTCCCCTGGCAACGAACAAAAAATGACTTCAAAGAGAGGAGAAAATGGTTAAGGAAAAGTGATTTTCTCTCACGGCCTGGCTGGGGGAATTAAATCGTGTTTCTCCCGTCGCCAGCAAGTGAAATAATCCAATATATTTCAGCAAAAAGGCACCTGCTGTTTCCTGGGCCGTGGTTGACCTAGTAAGATTTTTCTTTTCTTTCTTTTCCTTTTCATTTCTTTTCCTTTTCTTGTCTTTCTTTTCATTTCTTTTCCTTTTCTTGTCTTTTCTTTCTTTTCTTTTTCTTTTCTTTTCCTTTTCTTGTCTTTCTTTTCTTTTCTGTATGCTGCCATCCTGGAAAACCATCCTGGGAAGCAAAGTTGGGACTCTATGATTAATGGCCATTATTTTCCACTATGGGGGCTCGGGATGGGAAATACTTTGAGGGTGTCTCAATAGCAATAACTGAAAAAGTGCAGTGAACAATCACTTAAATATCAGCCAGCAGTGTGCTGCAGCTGCCAAGAAAGCCAAGGCAATCCTAGGCGGCATTAACAGAAGGATAGAATCACCTGAAGTGTTAATACCACTTTCTAAGACTTTTAGTAAGACTACACTTGGAATACTTCATCCAGTTTTGATCACCATAAAGTAAAAAAGATGTTGAGACTTGAGACTCTGGAAAGGGTGCAGAGAAGAGCAACCAAGAGGATTAGGGGACTGGAGGCTAAAACATACAAAGAACGGTTGCTGGAATTGGGTTTTGTCTAGTCTGATGAAAAGAAGGACTAGGGAAGATATGATAGCAGTCTTTCAATATCTAAGGGGCTGCCCCAAAGAAGAGGGAGTCAAGCTATGCTCCAAAGCACCGGAAGGCAAGACGAGAAACAACGGCTGGAAACTAATCAAGGAGAAATTTCCTGACAGTGAGAAGAACAGATCAGTGGAATGGCTTGCCATCAGAAGTTGTGCGTGGAGGTTTTTAAGAGAATGGAGAGCCATTTGTCTGAAATGGTATGGGGTTTCCTGCTTGAGCAGGGGATAGGACTAGAACTGGGGTCGCCAACTTTTTGGACCTCAGGGACCACCAAACTCATAATTTTAAATCCCGCGGACCAGAGACCCTGGGAAAATCCAAAAAAGAAAAAAAAAAACTCTGCAGGAAAATTCCCCACCCTGTCTTCCTTCTGATCGATCGTTCTTTATTTGGGATCCAGGATACCGTCTCCAGCTCTGTTCTCAGGGGGAGAGAGAGAGACTTTTGTCTTCATGCAAGGAAAGCAGCAGAAGCAGCAAAAGTCTTTCTTTCTCTCCCCCAAAATCTGCCAGAAATGAGTCTTTGCTGGGCAGCCTCTTGGAGAAGGATGCCTTGAAGGGTCCCAAAGACTCATTTCTGGCAGAGTTTGGGGGAGAGAGACTTTTGCTGCTTTCCTTCTGTGCAGCCAAAAGCAGAAGAAGAAAGAAGCAGAAAGAAGCAGCCCAGTGGCCAGGCCAGGCGCGTGGGGCACAGGGGGAAATTCCCCCTCCACCCTTTCTTCCCTCCCCTCACTACCTCATGTTGTTCGCAATCCAAGCGACGCAAGCCATGTGGGCGATGCAGCCTTGTGTTCCTGCACAGCTTGGATTCATTGCTTTGGGGGGGTGCTTTGGGGGTGACATTTCTCTATGGACCACTAACATTTTCTCATGGACCACCAGTGGTCCCCGGTCCACTGGTTGGTGACCACTGGACTAAAAGACCTTCAGGATCGCTTCTAACGCTGATGATATTCTGTGTTCTAATCTAGGAGACGATCCAAAAATGGAAGCTAGGGGGAGCTGTGGTTCTGCTTTCGGCCCTCAAGATCTCAAGAGATCTTATCTCCTCAAAAGGAAAGGCTTCACCCTCAAAGGTGTCAGGGACGACCCTTTGGGAGGAGGCGGAAGAGGTGGCAACTCTCTGCCCATGTTCAGAGGAGTTCCTTCGTGCCTTCTGAAGTTCCGAAGTGCAGCATGAACCTGGCAGGATTTGTTGCCCGTTGGAGAATGAAGGACAGAGTCAGAAACAAGGAGATCCTGGCAGGCGGGGCGGGGAGGGGGGGGGGAAAATGATTCACTGTGTTTGCAGCTCCGCTTCCACGCTCCGTTAGCGGCCCTCGCCTGTCTTGTTTTGAAACTGCGAAATGAGGCACGGCGATTGAGAGGGGCTTTAATAACCATCTCAGCGCTGACATTTAGATTACAGATGGCATTTTCAATTAGGTGGGCCCCCTCTGTGGGTGGAAATCAGCTGCTGGCACGGCTTCAGGCTTCCCTGCGCTCTGTAAGAAGGTAAGCGAGAAAAGGAGGAAGTCGGGCCAGGCAATTAAGGCATTCAGGGGCTCAACGAACCTGCAGCCCACCCCCCACCACCCCCCACCCCACCCCCATGGCCTGGGAAACAGAGAGCCCTGCAGAAATGGGGTCTAGAGCTGAAGGTCGACCAGCTGAGGATTTCTGAGTCCTGAAGGTCCCCCTGGAAGTTGTGCCATTTGGGGATCGTGCAGACACTCATCGGTGCTAGCTGAGAAGTAAGTGGTGGGGGCTGTGGCCAAGAAAGCCTTTGGGGTGACCCATCTGGGGTGCCAACTGAGCCTTCTCCAGGTTGGGAGAGGCTCCCTCAGGACACCCAGGCCATGCTGACCTCAGGACTGTAATCAGAGGTGGGATTCAAATTTCTTAACAACCGGTTCTGTGGGCATGGCCTAATTTTTGGGTGTGGCTTGGTGGCCATGTGACTGGCTGGGAGTGGCTTGTATGTAAATATTGTAAATATATATGTAAAGATTGAATTTTTTTAATTTTTTAAAGAAAGAGCAACTTTTATCCAAAATCAGGCAAAGCAGGCAGGCAGATTGAGCTGCTTGCAGAATCACAGATTCACTCCCAGATCTACTTTTCTGCAATCTGCTGCCTGAGTCTGCACTGAAAAATAGAAGCTTCAATCCTAAGGAAGGTTCAGCTCTGCTCTCAGGCCACTTCTGCCTCCCCCAACCCCCTGAATACCACCCTTGACTGGGCCTCAGGGAAGCCTCCTGGTTGGGGTGAGTGGGGAGGGGAGGGGCCGCCAGTGGTGTGATTTGCTGGTTCTCCGAACTGTGTAGAATCGTAACAACCGGTTCTATAGAACTGGTCCGAACTGGTAAAATCCTACTCCTGACTGCAATGCGTTCTGCGTGGGGCTGTGCTGGGAGATTGTACAGAAGGTTCAGCTGATCCAGGATGTCTGTTCTCACCCAGCTCCCCAACACGACAAACCCTCTGAAGTGAACTCAAAAGATTCCTTTGTGAGCCCCGGCAAAAAGTTTCTCTCAGGCTAATGAGTCTGAAGATGAGTAGTTGTCTGTCACACCTATTCATCTCCCCTACCTGCATTTTATCCCCAGAGCTAGGGTGGGGTCTCACTAGCAGCAGTGGCTCTTCTGTCCCAAGGACCGGCCCATAGATTCCCACTGCTCTCCTCTCCTCCGCTTTCTATGCATCCACGCGTCAGGCACCCAGCTTTTTCTCCACGTCCTCATCAGCCACCTCCAGACCTGGGGGCTGTTGACTCTCCATCTGAGGGCTGACGGATGGCCCAGGCTCCTCCTCCACCTCCCTCTCCCTCTCTCTCCCCCCCCTCTTTCTCTCTCTCTCTCTGATGGCTCCATTCCCTCTTCCCCTTCAGAGCTCTCAGGTTGACCCTGACTCCCACAACTCCTCCTCCTCTTTCAGCTGCTGGAGGGCTGGTGACTGACAGGCCACAACAACGTGGTTGGGGGAACATGACAGGCATAGCAACGGCAATAGCATTTATATACGGCCCCACAGTGCTTCACAGCCCTCTCTAAGCGGTTTACAGAGTCAGCCTCTTGACCCCAAACAATCTGGGTTTTCACTTTACCAACTTCGGAAGGATGGAAGGCTGAGTCAACCTTGAGCCGGTCGGGATCGAACTGCTGGCAATCGGCAGAGTTGGCCAAGTGCAATCCTGCATTCTAACCCAGGCAAACTGTCCCCAGTTCCCAAGGAAGCTTTTCGTGCCTGTCAGTCTGTCTCTTCTCTGGTCTTGAGGTGGAATTATCTTTCCTGCTTTTTGTGCTTCAGTTGTCCAGCGTTCTGAGTGGTCAGCCCAGAAATGCAATCGAGGACAAAGCAAATAAGCAGAGCCTTTTGGAACCTGTCTGTTTGTTTGGTTTTCCTCCATGGTTGCAAAAAGCCAAAGCTTCCAGTGTTCCTCTGGCCAGTTTTAATTTTACTCCTCGGAAAATCCATAATGCTGGGAGATAAAAGGAAATAATTAGGAAATTAGCAGACACCTCGGGAGAAGACAAGTGGCTGCAAAGGAGCTGGAGCATCCCGGACCTTCCCTCTCTTAATCCCATTAAAGTTCATGGTAATTAGATTTTAAATGACCACCTGCCCTGCTGTTTACAGTCTTGGTCAAAGAAAAGCAGAAAGAGGAGGGGTAAAACCCCTCGTGCGTGAGAGAAATCAAACGGGTTTTAATGGTTTTGGAACGTCGTCTCCCCGTCACTTTGGAACCGGTTCGGCTTCCCAGGATGGAAACACCGAAGTTTACAAAGGAATAAAATAACTCAGAGAGGAATTGGGTGAAAAAAAAGTCAAAATGGAGGCCACCCAGATTGATGCTCTGCCTGTTTTTTAGGGGCGGGGTGTGTGGCGGTGTCATGGCCGCCATCTTGGCCTTTCTGGCCCTTGAGGGATTAGAGAAATGCTTTGGCGGACAGGTGTGGGCGGGGAAATGGGCGTGGCCAAAAGTGGGCATGTCCGGAATGACAACAAGGAAGGGGTATTTAAAGCTGGTGCCCCACATTAGTTGAGAACCCCGTTTCTCTCTACAAGACCATTTTCCTTTCCTTTCCCTACTTCAAATGTGTTACTTTTAAATTTATCTCTTTTTAATTTTAAAAAATGCTTTATTCAATACAAAAGATTAAAATATACAAATATACAAGTATACAAAAGTAGTAATCATACTAATAAATCAATAGACATCAGCACAAATCATATTTCTCTCTAATACATTTGATAGTGGTTTAAATAACTCATAACAGATATTGAATGGCAAGTATTCCTTATCCCTTATAAACTAAATACTATTTAATAAATATTAACTAATAATCTCTTTGTTATTGTTGGATTATAACTGTGTTATTTTATAAATAAATCATAATGCTTATTCGGTGAGAAAGAGAAATAAAGCTAATATTTTATAAATTCCTGACATTCGATATATGTAGTAATATGTTTTCTGGATTCATTTATTTTATACATTCTTTTTCTTACGGTCTATCCAGTTATACCATTTATCCCAAATTGAGTAATATTCAGAATCATCTTTTTTCTTTTTAGTTTCAGTGTAAACCTCTCCATTTTGACACCTTCATTAATTTTCTGAATAGAAATAGGTGGTAGAGTGGGCATTTTCCAATATTGCACCTGTGAAACTCGTGCTGCTGTTAGGTGATGGATGAATAATCAAATATCTTACTTTGGGAGGTTATGTTACTTTTAAATTTAATACGGTAGCCTTTATCATATTTTGAATCCTCTCAGCGGACAATAAAGTCGCCAGAGAGATAAACAGATCTTTTCTCTAAATGCTGTTTTTTCTTGTTGTGTTTTTTGAAGATGGCGATCTTTGGCCAGATCTTGTGGCAAGGAGTTCTCAAGTCAACCGGCTTCCCGTTTCCTTAAAATAATTTTTTTTAAAAAAACCACGGAATGGCTCTTTAATCCCCCATGTCTTCTTTCTGAGCAATTTGCCGTTTAAGGCGTTTGACGTTGTCAGGTTTTATTAGGCCTCGTTAGGTAAACAGGGTGGCATTTTGGAAAAAAAGAAAATTTTTTATAAATATGCATCCCCTTCCTGTTTTGAAAAGCTCAGTAACCACGAAATTTAATGAGCTGCTCCTTAATTGCCCTGAAGGAGAAGGGGAGGGAGGAAAATGGCTGAGATGATAAGATAATTACAGCAAAACTACAAATCTTTTTTCTTCCTTCCCGGAATAAGAAATGATTTTTGCTCGCAAGGGTTTTATTAAAAAAGAGGAAAAGAAAAAAATCAAAACGAAACGACTGCTAATGAAGAGTCGGTGGCACCAAGCAGGAAAGGAACCTGAAAAAAAAATCAGGCTACAGCCTTGGTTTAAAGAGCCTTCCTCTACTTGGAAGTGCGGCCAATTCATTTCCTTAACAAGCTCCTCATCCCAACTGTTGTCAGAGGCCAACTCACTGCGATCCTAAGCGGCATTAAGAGAAGGGATAGGCTCAAGGTCACGCGAAATGTTCATACCGCTTTTGTACAGCCTCTTTTGGGGTGCTGTGTAGACATTGTGCTTTCAGGATATTCTTGTCTTGGATGGCAAACCTCAGACAAAGAACATTCCGTGCAAAGTGCAGCGTTTGCATGTTTACCTGGAGGAAACATTTGCATGTTTACCTGGAGGAAACAAGACCTTAACACCCAGATAGGACGGAACAAAGGCAGGAACTGAAGCTTATGTTAATCTTAACTAAAGTTAATTCTAACTAGAGGTGAATGTATAAACTGCTTAAGCAGACAGTAACAAAGGTTGTCTAAATAGATGTATAGTGTATAAATTAACCACTGGTATGCTACCATGGATATAGAGAGATAGAACGAACTCTGGCAAGAGAGCAGACAGCTCTTCTTATTCTCAACCTGACAATAAAGAAAGCAGCTTGTCTCATCTCCATGTGGTCCTGAGTCTTGATTCCTACAATGCTGCATCCAGTTTTCAACACCTTTACATTAAAAACAAGGGGCTGAGACCCTGGAAAGAGTTCAGAGAAGAGAAACAAAGATATTAGGGGGGCTGGAGGCTACAATATATGACAGAGAACGGTTGCAGGAAGTGGGCAAGGCTAGTCTAATGAAAAGGAGGACTATGGGTGACCTGATAGTAGTCTTCCAATATCTCAGGGGCTGCCCCAAAGAAGAGGGAGTCAAGCTATTCTCTAAAGCAGAGGTCTACAACCTTGGCAACTTTTAAGACTTGTGGACTTCAACTCCCAGAATTCTCCAGCCCAGGAGAATTCTGGGAGTTGAAGTCCACAGGTCTTAAAGTTGTCAAGGTGGGAGATCTCTGCTCCAAAGCCCCCTGAGGGCAGGATAAGAAGCAATGGATGGAAACTAACCAAGGAGAGAAGCAACCTAGAACGAAGGAGAAATTTCCTCACAATGTGAACAATTGACCGGTGGAACAGCTTGCCAACATATGTTGTGGTTGCTCCATCATTGGAGGCTTTTTAGAAGAGACTGGATGGCCCCTTGTCTGAAATGGTACGGGGTCCCCTGCTTGAACAGGGGGTTGGACTAGAAGACCTCCACGGTCCCATTCCAACTCTGTTATTCAGAAGGATCCTTGTCCGGGGGAACCAACTGGAGTTCCTCTTTGGGGAGAGCTGAGAGGGAGCCCGCAAAAATAACTTCTGGCCTCTCTCCTTGCCCCCCAACTCAGCTGCCGTGGCCTTCTTGATCACTTGCAGCTTTAATTCCACTTTTTCTGCCAATTCCCCAATGAAGTCAGAACAGTCTCTGAACACCACCAAAATAATAGAATAGAATAGAATAGAAAAGAGGAGAGGGGAATAGAATTAGGATAGAGTAGAGTAGAGTAGAGTAGAGTAGAGTAGAGTAGAGTAGAATAGAATAGAACAGAACAGTATAGAATAGAATAGAATAGAATAGAATAGAATAGAGGAGAAGGGAATAGAATTAGGATAGAGTAGAGTAGAGTAGAGTAGAGTAGAGTAGAGTAGAGTAGAGTAGAGTAGAGTAGAATAGAATAGAAGAGAAGAGAAGAGAAGAGAAGAGAAGAGAAGAGAAGAGAAGACGAGAGAAGAGAATACAATTAGGATAGAATAGAATAGAGGAGAAGATAATTAGGATAGAGTAGAGTAGAGTAGAGTAGAGTAGAGTAGAATAGAATAGAATAGAATAGAATAGAATAGAATAGAATAGAATAGAATAGAGGAGAAGAGAATACAATTAGGATAGAATAGAATAGAGAAGAGAATTAGGATAGAGTAGAGTAGAGTAGAGCAGAGGAGAGGAGAATAGAATAGAATAGAATAGAATAGAATAGAATAGAATAGAATAGAATAGAATAGAATAGAATAGAATAGAATAGAGGAGAATACAATTAGGATAGAGTAGAGTAGAGTAGAGTAGAATTAGAAGAGAGTAGAGAATAGGATAGGATAGGATAGGACAGGACAGGACAGGATAGGATAGAATTCTTTATTGGCCAAGTGTGATTGGACACCCAAGGAATTTGTCCTGGTGCAAATGCTCTCAGTGTACATAAAAGAAAAGATACATTCATTAAGAGTCAAGAGTCACAAAGTAAAAATAATGGGCAGCTTTTTAAATGGACCCCCCCCCCCCCCCCAGATGATCCAAGAGTTGTAGACCTCAATCCGTCTTCGGCTGCTTTTTTACTTCCTGCTTCCTGGCCCTCGGCCTTTCCAGGCAAACAGCAGGAGATAATCTCAAACCTGACATCTTTTGGTCCATAAATGGAAAACACGGCTATGCCAGAGTTTCCGTTTGCAGAGTAGCTGCATCCTTACAAGCAGCTTCCTGCAGTTAGGCTGCCAAACCGAGATCACTTCTTCCAAACCCTTCCCCACAGAGCCGGATTTGTATTTCAATCTTTATATATATGTATATATATTCCATCCCTCCCCCCCCACCCCCCGGTTGCCTAAATTGGTTTGTTGGGAAGGAGAGAGCGAATTTTTAGGCTCTCTAATTAACAGGAAAGATTCTTCTCTTTTCTCCATTATTGTTATTTTTTTTCTTGCAACTGTTCATGAATGAATAACGACTTGGGTTCATAAATGAAAATTACTGTCCTTTTTAAATCCCATAATTTCATTTTGAGGAATACAGAGTAGGGGAGATTGTGGGGGGGGGGGGAGGAGGGAGAAGTGGGAGAAGGCGGCCAATTCCTGGGATATGAGAAACGTATTAATTTGGAAGTGGTGCTTGCTGAGGACCACTAAACCATTGCAAAAAAGGTTTTAATGTCTTGCTGATTAATTACCTTGCAAGGGTTTATGAGCAGACAAGGCGGTTTTATGGGGCCAAACATTTTTTATCTGGCATGCAAAAGCCAGCCAGCCAAGAACATTGGAAGGTGGGCAAAGCAACAGGGATGGAATTGGGTTGTGGCCCAGAAAAAGAGACCAGCCTCTTCCAGATGGGAACTCACCAACTCATCAGCTCCTTGGCAGTTTCAAGAATTAGGCTGTTCCTTGCCCTGAAATGCCACATTTGATTTATGGGAACGTTCAACCCCACAGGTCATCAAAGGAAGGCGGCGGGGGGGTGGGGGGTGTTAGATGCAAGGATCCCCAAAAGAGGGGGAAATGAACCCTAACAGCAGAGGGGGGAAAAGCAACCATGATCTGGAATATTTGGAAATAAATTGGGTGGGTAGAGATGGTTTTGGACTGCTAGAGTCTTGCAAAAATCTCATTTTTTGCTTTCAGAGGCATAGAAAATGGGGAAGGGACAGTGATTAATAGGTATCAACAGTGGCCTTTGGGGGGGGGGGAAACATCATAGTGACCTCACAGAAGCCGCTGTTCCGAATTGGGAACCTCTAAATGGAGCTTTCGAGGAGAGGGAGGATAAATTGAATTTAGTAGCGAAGAAGGAAAAATTGTAGCAGGGGAAGGAAAGTAAAAAAAAACCCAAGTCAATTTCAGTGACTTGGTGCCAAAATGAAGGAGAGGAGAGGTGCAGGAGGAAGAGGAGAAAAGAGACGAGGTGTCAGATTTTACGCCTGGCAGAAATTAAATCCAGGTCTTGAGTGCAGGCGACACCTGCAGAACGGTGTAAAATGGGATAAAGTTGGAGAGATCGCAGGTGTTAGAAATGGGATTAGATTGAAGGAAACCTCAGCGCGAAATAATATAGGTAGCCCTCAAGTACGAGTCCACAATGGAGCCCAACGTTTCTGTTGTGAATTTGTTAAGCGAGCTCTTCCCCATCCGATGGCCTGTCTTGCCCCCGTTGTTAAGTGAATCCTTGCAGTTGGTCAGTTGGTCACACGGTTGTTAAGGGAATCTGGTTTCCCCGTTGACTCGGCTGAACAAGAAACAACCTAGAGAAAGAAGGAGAAAATTCCTAACGGCGAGAACAATTCACCGGTGGAACGATTTGCCTCCAGAAGTTGTAAATGCTCCAACACTGGAAGTTTTTTTTCTTCCAGTAATTAAAAAACTTTATGGACATTTGCTGGAGTTTAAATTAGAGGAAGAACAAGTTAAAAGAAACGATGATTGTATGGGGGAAAAAAATTGGATATGGGATTGACCTAGAGAAATAGCAAAAAAATTGTGGTCTCGAAATTATAAAATGACAATGTCATATAAAGAAAAATTGTGTAAGATGTTTTACAGGTGGCACTTAACCCCGACGAGAATTGCGAGAATGTTCAAGAATAAATCGGATAAATGTTGGAAATGTCATCAGATACCTGGTTCATGCCATGGGTGGGATTCAAATTTTTTAACAACTGCTTCTGCGGGTGTGGCTTAGTTGGTGGACATGGCTTGGTGGTCATCATTAGTTGGTGGACGTGGCTTGGTGGTTATGTTATTGGCTGGGCGTGGCCAACTCAATATTGTTGAGGCATGCATCTCTCGCCTGGCTTCTGTAGGGATTCTGCAACAGTCGTAAGTGTGAAAAATGGTCATAAGTCACTTTTTTCAGTGCCATTGTAAGTTTGAATGGTCACTCCACACAAGCAAAGTACCAGCAAAGGAGGGGAAAAAAACTCCAGAGAGGTTCCTGAGACAGGAAGTCTAGTCCTGCCAAGAATGTAATAAGGGTTAACGGAGAGGCAGTTTCTGTAAGCAACACCAGAATGTTTCCTTCCTGCCTTCCTTACAGGATTAGACCAGGAATTTCTTCTAACAACCGGTTCTCCGAACTGCTTAGAATGTTAACAACCGGTTTTAGCAAATAGGTGCGAACTGATAGAATCCCAGCCCTGATAATAACGTATGTGGTGGACATGCTCAGATACTGGACTATAATCCACACATGGTTGGAAAAAATGATAAAACAACACATAGACTTTAAACCTGAAATATTCTTATTGGGAATTATACCGGAAATATACAGTCAAGAATTGAAATATTTGATTGTAAATGTTTTAACAGTGGCTAGAATTGTATTTGTTAAGAATTGGAAAAATGAAAAAATACCGATGCAGGAGGAAATTATTAAGAAAATCATGGACTGTGCTGAAATGAGTAAATTGACATTTGAAATCAGAGAACAAGAAGACAAACAATTTTATATGATATGGGATTTATTTTATCAATGGCTAGATAAAAAGACATGGTAAAGAAATAGATTAGGAAGCTGTACAATAAAAAGTTAATAGATTGATATAGAATACAATATAAAATATATAACCACTGGATGAATGTATAAGATTAAATTATAATGAAATTTAGAATATTTCGTATAGCACGATGGAAAAATAGTTTGGTCAAATGAATGATTAATGATTGATATAGCATAAGCACATGTTAGATTGATAAGGTGAGAATTTATACAACTTGTGAGTAATGGTAAAAAAAAAGGATAGCACAAAAGATTGTAACCAACTGACACACTGTATGTATATAATTGAAAGATGGTTTTATGTTTTTATGTTTTGTTTGTAAGTTTGTTGTAAAAAATAAAAACTTTATATAAATATAAAAAAAAAACCACTGGAAGTTTTTTAAGAGGAGATTGGGCCACCATTTGTCTGAAATGGTGTAGGGTTTCCTGCCTGAGCAGCGGGTTGGACTAGAAGACCTCCAAGGTCCCTTCCAACTCGGCTATTCTGTTCTGTTATTATATTATATTTTATTCTTCTATATTCTCTTCTATTCTCTCTTCTCTTCTACTCTATTCTATTCCCTCTTCTATTCTCTATTCCCTTCTATTTCTTCTTCTTTTCTATTCTATTCTCTCCTCTTCTTTTTCTCTTCTATTTCTCCTTTCTGTCTCTTCTATTTCTCTTCTCTTCTCTTCTCTTCTCTTCTCTTTTCTTTTCTCTTCTCCTCTCCTCTACTCCATTCTCTTCTCTTCTAGTCTATTCTATTCCTCTCTTCTATTCTCTCCTCTTCTATTTCTCCTCTCCTCTCCTCTCCTCTCCTCTCCTCTATTCTATTCTATTCTAATTCTCCTCTTCTCTTCTCCTCTTCTCCTCTTCTCCTCTTCTCCTCTCCTCCCCTCCCCTCCCCTCCCCTCCCCTCCTCTCCTCTCCTCTCCTCTCCTCTCCTCTATTCTATTCTATTCTATTCTATTCTATTCTATTCTATTCTAATTCTCCTCTTCTCTTCTCCTCTCCTCTACTCCATTCTATTCTATTCTCTCTTCTCTTCTATTTTCTCTTCTTTCTCTTTTCTTTTCTATATTCTCTTCTATTTCTCTTCTTTTTTCTATTCTATTCTCTCTTCTCTTCTATTTCTCCTCTCCTCTCCTCTCCTCTCCTCTCCTCTCCTCTCCTCTATTCTATTCTAATTCTCCTCTTCTCTTCTCCTCTCCTCTCCTCTCCTCTCCTCTCCTCTATTCTATTCTATTCTATTCTATTCTATTCTATTCTAATTCTCCTCTTCTCTTCTCTTCTCCTCTCCTCTCCTCTACTCCATTCTATTCTATTCTCTCTTCTCTTCTATTTCTCTTCTCTTCTTTCTCTTCTCTTCTCCTCTTCTACTCTACTCTATTCTATTCTATTCTAATTCTATTCTCTCTTCTATTTCTCTTCTCTTCTCCTCTTCTCTTCTCCTCTCCTCTCCTCTACTCCATTCTATTCTATTCTCTCTTCTCTTCTATTTTCTCTTCTTTCTCTTTTCTTTTCTATATTCTCTTCTATTTCTCTTCTTTTTTCTATTCTATTCTCTCTTCTCTTCTATTTCTCTTCTCCTCTCTTCTCCTCCCCTCCATTCCATTTCATTCTCTCTTCTCTTCTCTCCTCTTCTCTCCTCTTCTCTTCTTCTCTTTTCTCTTCTCCTCTCCTCTCCTCTACTCCATTCTCTTCTCTTCTAGTCTATTCCTTTCTTCTATTCTCTCCTCTTCTATTTCTCTTCTCTTCTTTCTCTTCTCTTCTCCTCTTCTACTCTACTCTATTCTATTCTATTCTAATTCTATTCTCTCTTCTATTTCTCTTCTCTTCTCTTCTCCTCTCCTCTCCTCTACTCCATTCTATTCTATTCTCTCTTCTCTTCTATTTTCTCTTCTTTCTATTTTCTCTTTTCTCTATTCTCTTCTATTTCTCTTCTTTTTTTATTCTATTCTATATTCTCTTCTATTTCTCTTCTCCTCTCTTCTCCTCCCCTCCATTCCATTTCATTCTCTCTTCTCTTCTCTTCTCTTCTCTTCTCTTCTCTTCTCTTCTCTTCTCTTCTCTTCTCTTCTCTTCTCATTCTATTCCACTCAAAACTGGCAAGGGGCCTGGATGCAGCTTCTACACTTGGATAAAATGCTCCAACTAACTTCTGGCTGCAGGAATGGAAGGAGGGCAGGGTTGCTTTCTTGAACAGATGATGGATAGGCCACCTCGAAGGGAGCATCCCAGAGAGGAAATAGATTAACATGCAAGAAGCCGAGGGGGGTGGGGGGGGGTGGAGAGGGAGGAGAGCATTGGGGCGCGGGAGATGAGTTTCATTTTCTACCTGTCAGGGTTGGCAAAACGAATTATAGAAGAAAACGCCTCCTGCCCTCGCCAGGAATAACGAGCTGTTAGTTTGAAATCTAAAATAAATAGGTAAATCTCTCCGGTGACCGGCAGGATAAATGGTGGCCCGGTGACAGGTAGTGATTAAATTAAACAGTAATGAACTGGTGAGAGAGGGGACTGTCGGAAGAAGAACAATAACTGGATAAAATGGAAGGCAATGGCTGGGTAGGGGGCCAAGAGACGGGGGGCCCGGTTCTCTTCCAAGCAGAGCGATCTTTCCCTGCCTCAAATCAGCCCCCACCCCACCCCATCTCCATCTCTTTTTTTTCTTCTTCCCCCTTAAACTGAATTAACTGCGTAACTGAAAACCGCTCGTCTTCCTGAGCTTTCAAGGCAGAGGGGCAGAAATCAAGATCACGCGCTGCGCGTGTAGCATTTTATCAGGCCTTGGGAATAAGACCCCACTTGGGATCCTGCA
This sequence comes from Bungarus multicinctus, assembly GCA_023653725.1. Classification (NCBI taxonomy): domain Eukaryota; kingdom Metazoa; phylum Chordata; class Lepidosauria; order Squamata; family Elapidae; genus Bungarus; species Bungarus multicinctus. Next base: position 2,381,109 of record CM042845.1, read on the forward strand.
CTCAGTGTTGCTCACCGTATTATAAAAGCAAGACGTAGAGATTCTGGAAAGAGTGCGGAGAAGAGACCCCAAGATAATTAGGGGGCTGGAGGCTAAAACATATGAAGAAGAGTTGCTGGAATCGGGTATGTCTAAATGAAAAGAAGGACTAGGGGTGGCATGATAGCAGTGTTCCAATATCTCAGGGGCTACCCCAAAGAAGAGGGAGTCAAGCTGTTCTCCAAAGCACCTGAAGGCAGGATAAGAAGCAATGGGTGGAACGCTAATCCAGGAGAGAAGCAACCTAGAACTAAGGAGAAGGAGAAAATTCCTGATAGATAGAATAATTAGTCAGTGGAATGGCTTTGCCTTCAGAAGTTGTGGCTGTTCCATCATAGGGGGCTTTTAAGAAGAGTCAAGGGCAGCCATTTTGTCTGAAATGTTAGATGTCCTGTTTCTAGCACAAAGATATGCAGATACAGATTGATAACTCAACAAAGCTTCCATAACAAAGTTCATTTATTGGTACATCAGGTATCCTCATGACTCACATTTGTGACGAAGTTCCTCTTTCAATGTCCAATCCTTTGTATATCTGCCTTGTATGTGGAAAATGGTTATCTCCTAACCCATCTCGTAGCGGTAGAAGGAAACGATGTTATCAGTCCATGAGTGCAGGTAAGAATGGAGGACAACCTCCTTCAACCCTTCGAGGGTCAATCAGGATTACAGATGTGGCCCCGTGACATGAACTACATTTCCCAGGATACCTTTAATTACATTTCCCATGATGCATTCCCTTAAGGGGACAGCTCACAATTCCTAAGTAACTAACCCATTCCCATAGACTGGCTGAGACAGCACAGTAGAGGACTCTCTGCCTGAGCAGAGGGCTGGATTGCTGGAGGTGAGTAAGAATGCAGAAAATCTCTCCTTCCAGTGTCAATTCCTTCCACTCCAGATCCTCACACGACTGGCTCATTTCTGGCTTGGAGTGATCTTTTCCAAGGGATGGGGTGGGGTGGGGTGGGTGGGCTGAATGAGATTTCATTAGGATAGTGTTGTGTCAGAGCAATCAGTCGTGTCACTTGGCCAATCCTGATTGATCCCAAAGACCAGGTTAGAATTGGGTGAGGGACCACCAGGAAACCCACAATTAAAAAAACAGTGGCTAGCCCCTTGTGCACTCTTGCCACATATCCTAATGTCGAGTATCCAGCATTATACAATTTTATTGCAATAGATGGACAGAGTTGGAAGGGACTTTATAGGTCATCTAGTCCAACCCCCCCACCCAAACAGAAGACCCTACACCATTTCTGACAAATGGCAGTCCAGTCTCTTCTTGAAAGTCTCCAGGGATGAAGCTCCCACAGCTTCCAAAGGCAACTTCTGTTCCATGGGTTGATGGTTCTCACTGTCAGAAAATTTCTCCTTATTTCCAGGTTGAATCTCTCCTTGGTCAGTTTCCATCCATTATTATTCCTTCTCTGGCCTTCAGGTGCTTGGGAAAATAGCTTGAGCCCTTCCTCCTCCTCAAATATTGGAAGACTGCTCTCCTGTCTCCCCTGGTCCTTCTCTTCCCTAGACTAGCCATGTTGTAATCAACCTGCTTTGTGTTGCCCAGTAAAAGAACAGCTTAGAACTATGAGGACTAGTCACTTGTGAGTGGGCTTGCTTTCTCTTTCTATCCCCGGTGGTGATGGTTGAGCAAGGGCAGGCAAAGAGGACTCTGGCATGCGAATTAAAACTCTTGGACACGGTCCCAGGAGGAAATTGTAAGAATGGTGCCCCCTCTCTCTGTTTCCAGTTTATTTCTTGGTGGTTTGATGTTCATCAACCCAACTTGAAAAGCCCAACGTCTTTCTGGTGTCCTCCAAGAGAAGCCACCAGGAGTTCGGCCTCAGCCCCGCCATTTAAAGGACCACTAAGAACCGCCGAAGCCAAGTGAGGTTACTCAGCGTCCATTATTCAAGTTCCAACTCCCCAGTCAGAAGGCAGAGGAAGCTAATTGAAAATGTCATCTGCAATTTAAATTGCCCAAAAGGAGACGTGGTACCCAGGGCTTTCTGGAGCTTGGAGCTATAAAGCAGCGTTGTATGCATGCACATCTATTTTGATTTTTTATTTTTTTGCATGAGGGCTCCAGAGAGAACACGCCGGCGTCAACTTGCTCCTTCTCCCCGTCTCAATTCCTCAGATATCAAATCTAAATTTAATGGGCAATTCGATGCTGGTTATTGACTGCTAACACAACGGGGCTGAGGAGACATCAGAAGACGCTCCGCAGGCAGAAGTGGTGCTAATTGAATATTATGGATGGGTGTGAGAGTACAACGGAAGAACGACGTGAATGCTCGCTATTCTTATCCACGGAGCATCTGGAGACTCGACTCAACAGCCTTCCCATCAGCTCCCTGAACTGAGTCCAACTTTCCAAATTGGAAAAGCAAACAGCATCATCCTCCAATTAAATATTGCTGAATGGATCTGGACAATTGAGACCCTCCTGGGCCTAAAGCAGGCGTAGTTTCTCCTGAGTAGGAGGCTGGAGACCAAAACATACGAAGAATGGGTTGCAGGAATTGGGTAGGTCTAGTCTAGTGAAAAGATAGACCAGGGGGTGACATGATAGCAGTCTGCCAGTATTGGAGGGGCTGCCAAAAAGAGAAGGGGGTCAATCTATTCACCTCAAGGCACAACAAGAAGCAATGGGTGGAAACTAACCAAGGAGAGAAGCAACCTAGAACTAAGGAGAAATTTCCTGATAGTTAGAATAAATTAATCAGTGGAACAACTGGCCTCCAGAAGCTGTGAATGGTCCAACATTGGTGTCAACTTGTAAAGCATTCCTGGCTTGCTCTTGAGTTGCCATAAGAAGGCAGAGGGGGGAGATCTGATAGAGCAGTTTGTTGCTATGACCAGAAGGACATTCCACCCATACCTTTCTCCAGATTGTATCTCAGGTTACAAAGCCCAGCAGATGTGTATAAGAAAGTGCTTCATTGGAGAATGCGATTTATGACACACCCTGAGAGGAGGAGATGGGAAACAGGATCATCAAATTACGTAGGGCAGAGCTGACTGCACTTGGGAAAAGTGCCACAGGTTGCTCTTAATAAATAATCGGAACCTGACAACTGGAGGTTTTTAAGAAAAGGATGGACTAATCAATTAATCAAAGAGAGAAGCAACCTGAACTAAGGAGGAATTTCCTAACAGGGAGGACAATCGACCAGTGGAACGAACGTCTTGCCTCCAGAAGTTGTGGGTGCTTCATCACTGGAAGCATTTCAAGAAGAGATTGGACAGCCATTTCTCTAAAATAATATAGGGTCTCCTGCTTGAGCAGGGGGTTGGGCTAGAAGGCCTCAAAAGGTCCCTTCCAACTCAGACGAGGTTCTGTTCTGTTTCCAAAGACAGCCGAATGGCCCCAATTTGCTGGGAAGGCTTGCATGGTTGCTGACTCAAACCCAGACCCGCTGGCCTTCAAGGCTATTTGGAACCAGTTGATATGACCGTTCGGATGGCGGTGTTTGATTTGTTCCATCATCCAGGCCCAGCCCAGGAGTCTGAGAAATGAAGAACTGGAACTAATGCTGGACCTTTGAGAACTGCACATCTTTGCTGGGATAGGAATAGAATAGAATTAGAATAGAATAAGAATAGAATAGGAGAAAGAGAATAGAATAGAATGTAGGATAGAATAGGATAAGAATAGAATCAAATTAGAATAAGAATAAGAATAGAATAGAATAGGAGAAAGAGAATAGAACAGAATAGAATAGAATGCAGGATAGAATAGTATAGAATTGAGTAGAGTAGAGTAGAGTAGAGTAGAGTAGAGTAGTAGAGTAGAGTAGAGTAGAGTAGAGTAGAGTAGAGTAGAGTAGAGTAGAATAGAATTCTTTATTGGCCAAGTGTGATTGGACACACTAGGAATTTATCTTCTGTGCATAAGCTCTCAGTGTACATAAAAATACATTCATCAAGAATTGTAAGATACGACACTTAGTGATAGCCATAGGATACTAAATAAGCAATCAAAATCATACTAGGAAACTAAATAAAACATTATAAATTGTAAATGTACAAGCAGCAAGGTTATAGTCATAAGTAGAAGGAGATAGGTACTAGGAAGGATGAGAAGAAGAATAGTAATACGCTCTTAGTGATTTTAATTCCATGCAAGGCCTTCTCACTGCAGACTTTAAATGTCCCCACTTACAAGCAGGACCCGGCCTTCTTGCAAAGAATGCAGAAAAGAGAACAATTGCAGGCTGAGCCGTAAATCAAACCCAGCCTCTGGCAACCTTTCTGACATCCATTATGCGGAATAAATTTGCGTTGGCTCAGCACAAATTTGTACAAGCACTGAAGGCTTCCATTACTCACGAGACAAATTTGTCAGCCTGTTTTAACGCTCCCAGTCAAAGGGTGGGCAGATCTGGCCCTTCCCAGATGTTCTTCCCCGGGTAACACAAAACTACACACCAGGTGTTCGGCTGCTTGGAACTGCCCACAAGGCTACGGTGATTAGCCCTTCCTGAACTGCCGTGGGCTGAAAAAGCAAATTAAAACACAATCAGGGCCGGGCTAAGGCAGGAGTCAGGGGAATTCAATAAGGCCAAAAGAGGAGATGAAATTACAGGTAGATCATCACTGAGCCCAAAATTTCTGTTGCTAATAAATGCATTTGGACCCATCCCTACAGATGCTAAGGGAATAAGTATAATCTGTGTCTCAAATGGAAGGGTGAATGGTTCATGTAGTCTGCAAGGGCTGAAGAAGATTGTCTTCTTCAGCCTGGAATTGTTTCCTGTAGAGCGGAAGAAGCATCTTGAATGGGAAGTGAAATGTCTTCAAAAATAAAAAAACAGGGAAGTCCATTGGCCTCTTGAAAAAGTACCTTTGGGACAACCGTGAACTGGATGACTGAGAATCTCCATAGATAATCTGGGCCCTCATCCGATGTCTGGGATGAATAGGATACAATATAGAATATAAGGAATAGAATGGAGTAGAGTAGATTAGAGTAGAGTAGAGTAGACTGTAGGGTAGGTTAAAGTAGAGTTGAATAGAGAATAGAGTGTAGAGTACAATAATGAAGTGTAGAGTAGAATAGAGAGTAGAGTACAATAGAGTGCAGAATAGAGTAGGGTAGAGTGTAGGGTAGAGCACAGTAGGGTAGGGTAGGGTAGAGTTGAATAGAGAATAGAGTGTAGAGGTAGAGTAGAGTAGTGAAGTGTAGAGTAGAATAGAGAATAGAGTAGAATAGAGTGCAGAATAGAGTAGGGTAGAGTGTAGGGTAGAGCAGAGTAGGGTAGGGTAGGGTTGAGTTGAATAGAGAATAGAGTGTAGAGTAGGATAGAGTAGAGTAGGATAGGGTAGAGTTGAATAGAGAATAGAGTGTAGAGTAGGATAGAGTAGAGTAGGGTAGAGTTGAATAGAGAATAGAGTGTAAAGTAGGATAGAGTAGAGTAGGGTAGAGTTGAATAGAGAATAGAGTGTAGAGTAGGATAGAGTAGAGTAGGGTAGAGTTGAATAGAGAATAGAATGTAGAGTAGAATAGGGTAGAGTAGGGTAATGTAGAGTAGAGAATAGAGAATAGGAAAGAACAGAACAGAATATAGAACAGACCAGAATTCAATTCTTTATTGGCTTTATTGGCCAAGTGTGAATGGACAGACAAGGAATTTGTCTCCGATTCATGACTTTTACACTCCTGCTGCCCTGTAGAGAAGGTATTTTGGGGGAGCCCCCTCCCCAACCGTTCAATCCAAATGATTACAGGATCCTAATTATTCTCTCCCGGGGCAAACTCTTTTGAATAGGCCACATTTGACTCATCCCAACTTCAGCAAGAGCTTTCCGTCCAGATGGAAGCTTTTTGCTGACATCTCCCTCCTCTGTTTATCTCTGCCACGGAAGCACCTGGGCCATCCACAAAATGTGGATCGCGCAGATAGAGAACGATGGAAGATTGGGTTTTTTTTTTTTTTAATGGAGGTGAGGAGTATTGTGCAACATCCCAAGGAAATAGTGAGCCCCCCCCCTTTAATGGGGCTGTAAATTGCAAGGTTATTTAACAATCAATTCAGCTGCATTAAAGTGCATTTATTGGGAGAGTCAATAGAAAAGTGGGGGGAAGTAGGGCAGGGGAGGAAAGATGCTGTTTAAGGGGAAGAAAACGCTGATGCAGCAAATTCTTAAAGAGAGTTTTTGCTTCCTCCTTTTCTTTTATTCGGCTCCGATAGGAAAAGTCAGCAGTTTTATTCCCTTTCTCTTTCATGTAAATCAATATCGCCCTCGTGGAGCGTGACCGAAAAGCAGTCCAATTAGGGGTTGGGGTGGCAAGAGAGAGAGAAAAATCTTTTAATGTCCCTTTTGAGTCTCCCAGACTCAAACTTTTTTACCCAACTTCTCAAGAGTATCCAATGCCGAATGTGACAGCTGGGAGATGGAGAGAACCATTACTCTGCTAATTTGAAATCAATTTAAAGTGCATTTGCTTAATGGGTAGGAGCCTCGTAAATGATCGAGATGTTGCTATTTAAGCAGAGAACGCCATGCAAAAAAATAGAGAGAGATTTCCTTGCATTGGGTTAGTTGTTAAAGAGGCCGTCGCTTATTTTTTTTCCCCAAGGGGATTTGCTGGGAAGCTTCCCGAATAGACAATGTTAGGCTGCCTACTTGGAAACCCAATCCGATCGGTAGCAAACCGGTGTTTAAAGAGAAAAAGGATGGAGTCAAATCAACTCTTGGCCCTTGGTTAGAATTAAGGCAGCCGGGCCAAAGTGAATGAGAAATGAAACAACTCGTGATGGGGATAATTCAATTCTGATCAATTTTTTTTAAAAAAATAAGATAAAAAGATATTTTCGTTTTCGTCGTTCGCCTTGCATTCCGTCCCTCCTTTCTTTAACGATTCCTTTCCCACCCTTTCTTCAGATATCAGTGTCAACTCTTGTCCCGCGGCAGGTTGGTGGCGCAGTAGTTAGGATGCAGTATTGCAGGCTGCTTTGGCTGACTGCCGTCTGCCAGCAGTTCGATTCGGTCTGAAGGTCGACTCAGCCTTCCGAGGTCGGTCAAATGAGGACCCAGATTGTTTGGGAGCAATAGGCTGACTCTGTAAACCGCTTAGAGGGGGCTGTAATGCCCTGTGAAGCAGTGTATAAGTCTAAGGGCTATTGCAATAGATAAGATACTGCGGTGGCACAGTGGTTAGAATTCAATATGGCAGGCTAATTTTGCTGACTGACAGCAGTTCAATCCTGATCAGCTCAAAGTTGACTCAGCCTTCTGTCTTTCCGCAGCCAGTCAAATGAGGACCCAGATTCTTTGGGAGCAATAGGCTGACTCTGTAAACCGCTTAGAGAGAGCTGTAAAGTACTGTGAAGTGGCATATAAGTGTTATTGCAATTGCTAATGCTGAATGTTGGCCATGACGAGTTGTCTTGGACCCAACTGAATGGCGTTTACCTTTTGCCTGGGGTTACTTTCTTTTTCATTGGCACGAACTGGTTTTCTCTAAGGCCTGGAGAGAAAAGGCCAATTGGCCTTCAGATTCATGGGCTAAAGAGGAAGGGGGAGGAAGCTGCTCTGAAGCCCAGCTGGACAAGCACCTGCAAAAGGAGCCAAATTCAGTTCCTTTCCGGACTTGAAATCTTGGGGAGCAGCAGCAATTGGACCCACAAAGACAACACACACACACTAAATTCCTTTTCTTCCTGCCTCTCAGGACCATTCATGTTCCCCTGTAGATGCTATTGATAGACAGATCAAACACACCAATCCAAGCTTGTCATTTCCACCAACACCTGCTTAATCAGCAACACTTGGACTTCTCTTCCAAGACACACACACACACACAAACACACCATGGGATACCTGGCTAGGGATCCTCATCGGTAGGAGGGAGTGTGGGGTATGTGTTTGTTGAACTTGCCAAAGCCCCCATGCTCAAGAGACCGCCAAGGCAAGGCAGGTTTCACATTTAGGAGGCGGCAAAGTGTATTATGGGATCAAGGAGGGCACTTTTAAGAAATCTGACTTCCTTGCTTCATTCCCCCCCACTCCCTCTTTGGCCAAAGCCAGGGACTGCTGTGAAAACACAACTCCTCCTTAATAAGCAGCAGCACAGCAACACCAACAAAAAAACCCACTTTAAAGCCTGCTTTAAAATAGGGTATATTCAGCCCTGAGGGAGAGTAGAGAATAACTGGTATTTTTACACTCAACAATTGGGAGCAAATGAAGTTTAGCTATTCATGTCTAATGCAACAGGTGGGACCTTTGACTTCTACGTGGTTGAATCTCATTAGAGAAATTTGGGCCTGCGCTTAGCCGACATAAGGGACGCGGTGGCTCAGGGGCTAAGACGCTGAGCTTGTCGATCAGAAAGGTCGGCCGTTCGCATCCCTAGCTCCGCGTAAAGGGAGTGGGTTCCCATTACTTGTCCCAGCTTCTGCCAACCGAGCAGTTCGAAAGCATGTAAAAAAAATGCAAGTAGAAAAATAGGGACCACCTTTGTTGGGAAGGTGTAACAGCGTTGCCTGCACCTTCGGCGTTCAATCCTGCCGGTTACATGACCACGGAGACGTCTTCGGACAGCGCTGGCTCTTCTTCGGCTTTGTGACGGAGATGAGCAGCGCCCCCTAGAGCTGGGAACGACTAGCAGGGATGTGCAAAGAGGGGAACCTTTATCTGACATGATTCGATCATAAAGCCCAGCAGATCATCCCTTGGCAGACTGGAGGAGGCGGCTTCAGGGGGGAAAAAGTGTTCCTTGCCTCTAATTTTCCCCACCTGCCCTGTGCACCTGGCATGCAGAGGAAGGAAGGCAGCAGAGGCTGGTTAGAAAGCCAGATGGTTTGAGCCTCAGAATGCCCACCTAACAGAAGGTTTAGTGCCAGGATTTAGCCTGAGCCAGTGGAAATCTATTTTTAAGCTTCCGCGGGAGAGAAATCGCAGGGAAGGGGATCAAAGGGGCAGGATTTATCACCCTCCGAAGAGAAGAAGGAAGGACGGAGTTCAGACCACCTGGTTTCTTTAGCATCTGTGGCTTACTGCAGCGCAAGAATACATCAGTGCCGTGTACAAGGAAATTGGCGCTTACTAAGTACCTAAACCGGGTGTTCTCAAAGTGTGAGCTGTGTTACTGAAGAGTCTGTAAGTTATGCCATGAACCCAAAAGTTCTGACCAGCCCTCAAGAAGAATCAAAGGAGGTAGTGTATTTGCCTGAAATGGTAGAGGGTTTCCTGCCTGAGCAGAGGGTTGGACTAGAAGACCTCCAAGGTCCCTTCCAATTCTGTTACTCTATTTCTATTCTTCCATTCCATTCTTCTATTCCATTCCATTCTTCTATTCCTATTCTATTCCATTATTCTATTCTTATTCTATTCTTCCATTCCATTCTTCTAGTCCATTCCATTCCATTCCGTTATTCTTATTCTATTCCTTTATTCTATTCTATTCCATTATTCTCTTCTAGTCTTATTCTATTCTATTCCATTATTCTATTCTTATTCTATTCTTCCATTCCATTCTTCTAGTCCAGTCCATTCCATTCCATTCCGTTATTCTTATTCTATTCCTTTATTCTATTCTATTCCATTATTCTATTCTAGTCTTATTCTATTCTATTCCATTATTCTATTCTTATTCTATTCTATTCCATTATTCTATTCTATTCTATTCCATTATTCTCTTATTCTAATCTATTCCATTCCATTATCCTAGTCATCTTATTCTATCCTAGTCCATTCTTCTATTCCATTCAATTGTTCTATTCTTATTCTATTCCATTCCATTATTCTATTCTAGTCTTATTCTATTCCATTCTTTTATTCCATTCCATTATTCTATTCTTATTCTATTCCTTTATTCTATTTCATTCCATTATTCTATTCTGTTCTTATTCTATTCTATTCCATTCTTCTATTCTTCTATTCCATTCATTATTCTATTCTATTCTTATTCTATTCTATTCCATTCTTCTGTTCTTATTCTATTCTATTCCTTTACTTTCTTCCATTCCATTATTCTATTCTATTCTAAATTCTAATCTATGCTATTTTCTACTCTATGCTATTATTTGTCTGTAAAACAAATGAAGGTGGGGCACCTTAGGGGACTGGAGGCTAAAACATACGAAGAATAGTTGCAGGAATTGGGTATGTCTAAGTAGTGAAAAAAAGGACTATGGGGTGACAGGATAGTGATGTTCCACTATCTCAGGGCTTGCCACGAAGGAGTCAACCTCTTCTCGAAAGCCCCAGAAGGCAGGACAAGAAGCAAGGGATGGAAACTAATCAAGGAGAGAAGCCATCTGGAATTAAGGAGGAATTTTTCTGATGGAGAATAATTTACCCAGTGGAACTACTTGCCACAAGAAGTTGCGTTATGCTCCAACATTTGACGTTTTGAAGAAGAGACTGGGCAACCATTTGGTATAGAGTTTCCTGCTTGAGCAGGGGGTTGGACTAGAAGACCTCCAAGGTCCCTTCCAACTCTGTTATTCTGTTACTGCCAAGTAGAAAAATCTGGCCAGTCTGCAAAGAGGAAAACTCCTGGGGCTGCTGAGGATTTTGGTTCATGGATAATGTTAAAATATCTCTTTCTGAACTCCCAGTCAGAATACAGGTAGTCCTCAACTTACAACAGTTCATTTAGTAACCGTTCAAAGTTATAAGAGCACCCAACAAAGGGACTTATGACCAGTGGTGGGATTCAAATAATTTAACAACTGGTTCTCGGCCCTCATGATGTCTTCCAACAACCAGTTGACCAAAATGCTCAGAAAGTTAACAACCGGTTCTTGTGAACCGGTGAGAACCGGCCACCACTGCCTATGACCGTTTTTCATAGTTAAAAACCATTGCAGCATTTCCTCAGGGTCACGTGATCAAAATTAAAACACTTGGCCACTGACTCATATTTATGATGGCTGCAGCGTCCCCAGGGCCACGCGATCCCCTTTTGCGACCTTCTGATGAGCAAAGTCAATGCAGGGGAAGCCAGATTCCCTTAACAACTGAGTTATTAACTTAGCGACTGCAGTGTTCACTTAACAATGGCGGCAAGAGAGGTTGTAAAATGGGGCAAAATTCATTTAGCAAACTTCTGTCTTAGCAACAGACATTTGGGGTTTCAGTTTGCTGTCATAAGTTGAGGACTACTTATAAAGATGGTATGGGTTTTTGTTGACTCCCTCTGAGCCAATATATAAAAATACTCAGTTCCAGTGGTGGTATTCAGCCGGTTCTCACCGGATTGGGCGAACCGGTAGCAACGATTTGGTGTGGGTCACCGAACTGATAGTGAGTTCTGGCTGGCCACGCCCCCGACCCAGTCGCCCTCCCACCCGATGCTCGCTCACCCCACCCGCCTGACATTCACCTAAGGCCATGATGGCGAACCTGTGGCACGCATGCCACAAGTGGTACGCAGAGCCATTTATACTGACACGCGAGCCGCAGGCAAACTTACCTTCACTGCACATGCGCGCGCCTCACAGCTGATTTTTTTTCCGGCTGGTTTGAGGCCTTTTTTGGTCTCCCAGAGGCTTGGAAAAAGCCTCTGCAAGCTTTTCAGGCCAAATTATAGGTGCATTTCATCACTTCCTGTAACACCGGAAGAGACAAAACGGGCCTATATATTTTCAACCTGAAAAGCCTTGCTGAGGCTATTTCCGAGTCTCTGGGAGGCCAAGAAAGGCCTCAAACCAGCTGAAAAAAAAATCAGCTGCGAGGTGCAGTGCAGGTAAAGGGGTGGTGGTGGTAGGATTGCGCATGCATGCACAGGGGGCGTGGGGAGAACCGTGCATTGCATTCTGGGTGCTGGCACACGAGTGTGTATGTGCTGGCGCGCGCACAATTTTTAACACAGGAGCCCAAAAAGATTAGTCACCACTGGCTAAGGTATTTCTTTCTTTTCTTCCCTTCCAACAATCGGCTGTACATACGATCAGCTGTGCCGGGATTCCCCTTGCTGAGACCCAGGAAGGCAAAAAATGGTTCAGCCTCCCCCCCCCCCTCCAATTTTTGCCTTCCTGAGCTTCAGAGGAGACTTATGGGAGCAAAAACATCCTCCCCAGAAGCTCTTCTGAGGCCAGGAAGCTCCCAAAATGGAGCATGCTTTTGCAGCAAGGGGTGGTCTACCTTTAGAAAACGCGAAGAAGCTCTGCATCCGGGCCCTGAATGCCAGAAACCTTTGAAACGCCAAGAAGAACGAAAATGGAGGCGAGAAAGAAACAACGCCAGAGAGAGAGACACACACTCACACAGCACACATCCCCGCACAAGTGAATGTCAAAACCTGTGTTTTCTTTTCCAACAGTCTCAAAAAAGAACACGGACACGCGCGCACAAATTCCACAACCGAGGACGGGTAACTCAGGAACGCGGGAGGGAACAGCCAACTCCAAAATAATAATAATTGGATAGGGACAGCAAAAAGGCATTGTGCTCTGTTAATTGGCGGGACAAAGGATGATGAAGGCTTGACACCTGCTCGTCAAAACCAGATCCCAATGTGGAGAAGAGTCTCCCCACCCCTCAAAACCTCAATCTGTCTCTGGCTATTCTCAGCCAGGAGATTTGCCAAGGTCCTTGCTCCGATCAAGCAAGGCATTTCAAGGTCCTCATTTGGCTAAGAGAGAAGCTGGCAACATGCCCGGCTACCAGCTACGGGAATCCCAAAGGCTCCTCTTGATCTGCAGAAGTTAATTTACGGATCCGGCAAGCAGGAGTTTCTGTGTAAATCTCCCCAGCAGCAGCCTCGCACACCCAAGGATTCCTGTTAGTTACGGTGGTAAATCACCGGCAGTTTATTGCTTCCTGGGAGAAGCACTTCTCTTCGAAGGAAAAAAAAATCTGAGAGGCTGAAAAAATTATATTCCAGGAAGGAAGGAAGGAAGGAAGGAAGGAAAGGAGGGGAAGGGGGAAAGAAAGAAAGAAAGAAAAAGAAAGAAAGAAAGAAAGAAAGAAAGAAAGAAAGAAAGAAAGAAAGAAAGAAAGAAAAAAAGAAAGAAAGAAAGAAAGAAGAGGAAGGAAGGAAGGAAGGGAAGAAAGGAGGGAAAGAAAGAAAGAAAGAAAGAAAGAAAGAAAGAAAGAAAGAAAGAAAGAAAGAAAGAAAGAAAGAAAGAAAGAAAGAAAGAAAGAAAGAAAGAAAGAAAGAAGAGGAAGGAAGGAAAGGAGGGGAAGGGGGAAAGAAAGAAAGAAAGAAAGAAAGAAAGAAAGAAAGAAAGAAAGAAAGAAAGAAAGAAAGAAAGAAAGAAAGAAAGAAAGAAAGAAAGAAAGAAAGAAAGAAAGAAAGAGGAAGGAAAGGGAAGGGGGAAAGAAAGCAAGAAAGAAAGAAAAAAGAAAGGAAGGAAGGAAGGAAGGAAAAAGCAGGAAATTTAAGGGAAACTCAAGGCTGGACTTGAGACTCTTAAAGGGGAAAAATTTCAATCTGCTTCTCATTTCCAGATTACGTTCAAGCATCCTTCTCAAGAACAAGAGATGTTCAGCCAGAGAAGGACCCAGAGTGCTTCTCAACCTTGGGAACTTCAACTCCCAGAACAGCGTTTCTCATCCCCAACCCCCCCCCCAAAAAAAACATGGTTTGCCAATTCAAAACAGGAGACCGAAAATGCAAATAGCTGGGGAGCAAACCAAGCAGTGGTGGGCTGCAACCAGTTTAACAACCGGTTCGGTGAGCACGCACTTTGCTCGCTTCGCACGCCCAGCGTTCAAAAACTGCCCCTTTTAAGCTTAAAAGTGAGCACCGGTGACTAAAACAGCTGAGCCGCGCGAATCAACTGAGTTAAAAAACCAGGGAAATATAGGCCAGGAAAGGACAGGAGAGGGTGGGAGGGGCCAGATGCTCACCGGAACAACCGGTTCGGTAGAACCGGTGCGAATCGAGAACAGCCACCCTTGGAGTAAAGACTGGGAAAGATTTTCCGAGCAGGGAAGGGGCAAACACCTTGAAGAAGCAACTGAAGAAGGCAGCCTCTGATTATTTTCCTTCCGCCAAAGGTGAGCAATTCTGTGCCTGTCCAGATCCTCGTTCTTCCTTCCAACCCCCCCATCCCCAATAAAACCCTACCTGGAAGCAAGCTGAGGGGAGGTAGGGATTAAAGTGCAAGTGGAAACCGAAGGCGAGGAAGGGGGATAAGGGATGGGGAAGCTGATGGGGATCCTTTGAAAACCAGAGGCAGGATTTCTGGGAGCTGCCGGAAGCCTGAAATGGATTGGCTGGTCCTAAAGATGGAGGGTGGTCCAGAGAGGACCCCGTCTTTCGCCTCTGCCCTGGTTTCTCCCCATGGTGTGCATGGGAAAAGACCCCAAACGCCAGCTTTGACTTCATCGGGAGACAGACAACGGCTCCGGAGGTCCCATTCTGCCGACGGGTGAGTGGTCCACGGGCAGAGAAGCTGCGTCCCTGGCAACTCCCGTGGAACAGGATTGGAAACCCACCCTCCCCAAAAAGATCATGCACCCAAGAAGCCTCTTTTTTTTTTTGAGAGGGGGAAAATGGGCAGGAGGGTCTCTGGGGGGCTATAAGCTGGCCCCGCTGAGGAGGGGCATCTCCAATCCGCTTCTCAGCAGCACCAGATAAAGGCCGAAACCGCCCGCCCCGGCCAGCAGCACCCCCAGCAGCGCCTTGAGGAAGGAAGTCCGGCTGCGGGTGAACGAAGGCGGCCCCATGATGCTCAGCAGGGACGTGCTGACCGTCAGGGTATAGAGGATGGAAAGGCCCGTGTTGAGGGCCACGATTTTCCCGAACTTCGCAAAGGGCGCGATGATGCAGAAGAAGAGAGGAACGGTGGCGATGACGGTGGTGATGGCGCTGGAGACGACCGCCACCCCCACGTGCCGCACCGACTCCACCGTCCTCCACTGGCGGCTGGAGCTGGGATCCTGCGGGCAGCAAGAGATAGGTCAGCTCTGCTTCTCTCCACCTCTCCCCAGGCCTTTAAGACCACTTATCCCATTTCAAATTTCCCCCACTCCCCACTTTTAGAGAACAAAGAAATCTAAGTTGCACCTGAAAGTTTGTACACAAGTTTGTATGGGGTTGTTGTTGCTTTTCTCAGGCACACTTTGACATGCACCCAGGCCCCCTAGGCAGGTTTCTAACCCACCTCCCCCCCCCCACCACACCCAATGCATGCATTGAACCTTCCTGGTCCCACCTAAAAACCAGGAGCCGCCTTGGATTCTCAGTTCCGGTTGCTGGGAGCAAGCAGCCAATTGAATTTTGGACCCCATCTTTAGCTCCAGCAAGCATTTCAGAATGGTGAAATACACCGAGATGGCTTCCGAAATATTGCTTGGGGTCAGGCTGGACATTGAGGAATAGTTCGAGAGGAACGGAACACACTTAATAACTTTGTCTCCCTAGTCCAGAGCTGTTACCCTGTGGTGCCTATCATGGTGGCGCAGTGGTGAGAGTGCGGTACTGCAGGGCTACTTCTGCTGACTGCCGGCTGCCTGCAATTTGGCAGTTCGAATCTCACCAGGCTCGAGATTGACTCAGCCTTCTATCCTTCCAAGGTGGGTAAAACGAGGACCCAGATGGTTGGGAGGTAAGAGGCTGATTCTGTAAACCGCTTAGAGAGAGCTGTGAAGCACTGTGAAGCGGTATACAAGTCTAGAGAGGGCAGTAAAGCACTATGAAGTAGTATATAAGTGCTATTGCTATTTTCCTTCCTTCCTTCCTTCCTTCCTTCCCTCCCTCTCTTCTAGTGGTTAGAATGCAGTATTGCAGGCTGACTGCCCATTGCCAGCAGTTCAATCCTGACCAACTGGCTCAAGGTCGACTCGGCCTTCCATCCTTCTGTGGGGAGTCAAATGAGGGCCCAGATTTTGGCGGGGCAAGAGGCCGATTCTGTAAGCCACTTAGAGAGGGCTGCAAAGCACTGTAAACGAGTATACAAATCTAAGGACTATTGCTCTTATCTCCTGGACACAGAAGTGAGGAAGAGGTAAGAAGAAGTCCCCAGAGAAAGTCTCACCTCTGCCAGGTGAGGAGGGAGGCTCTCCCCAGCCAGAAGGAAGCCCTCCACCAGATGCACGCAGTAGTCCACCGAGGAGCCCACCAGGATGGAGAGCGAGACGGCTTCCACTGCCCCAATCTCCCAGCCCGACCAGTACATGACGGTCACCACTAGACAGACCACGCCTGGCGAAAGAGACGGGCGGCCATCAAAAGTCACGCTTCTCTTCCCAGATTCAGGGCTCCGTTGTGTCAGCCCCTCCCAGACTGACACTGATTTGTTACCGTGAAAGGAGAGAGGTATTTTTTGGAACATTTCGGGAGGAGGAAATTAAAACAGCGGTCCCCAAACTTTGCGGCTGGGAAGGGGAGAGGGGAACTGGGCTAGTTGGGCTGCTTGCTCAGGTGAATTTTTTGTGGGGGGGGGAAAAAATAAAAAAATACCCCGGGGCCTTATACGAATTCAGCCAGGGCTCTTTCCTGCGCACGCAAGAAATAGAGAGCCAAGATGGGTCGAGGCGGGGAAGTTTCACTTAGCTTACTTGTACCTAAAATAGTGAGCAAGACAGGAAGGAGCAGGAGAAGATGGGTGGTGAAGAGGGCGACAGCGGCAATGCAGATTACCAGGGAAAGGATGAGGCCAAAAAGGGCACTTTGCACACCTGGAACAGAGACGGAGAGGAGAGAAGAGAGAGCAAGAATCATTGTGCATGATAGTTTTCACGAGCAGAAACAGAAACGTTGTAAGTAAAATTTGGATATTATGCTTGAGAAACTACAGAACCAGACTGTAGCCATTTTGTGTCCGTAGCCTGACTTTTTAAAAGGACAGAAAAGTTGAGAAATATGTTTTTGTCAAACAAAAATATGTTGGATTGCGAAGTGTGTCCTTGGACGAGGTTTGGAATTTGTGTTCGAAGGGCAACCTGACATTATATAGTCACATTAATCGAAATTATAGCCCTCTGATAATTGCATAACCGGACATCTGGAGATAAATCCGGGAAAAAGGATTAAGGTAAAATTAAGGTGTTTTCTTTTTTCTTTTAAATGCAAGAGAATGACGAATTTTGTAAACCTGGCTCACCAAATGGATAAGTAAGCACTAATGTCATTATATGTTTATTATTAAACTAGCTCGATACCCGTGCTTCGCTACGAAACTATGTGGTCGGGCTTTAGATTTCTACAGCCATGATCAGGAGTAGTGGGACATGGTTACTCCAGGAGGAAGAGGAGGTGCGCTCTACCTGTGTGCAAGATTTTGCCCTTCCTCTGTTAGCACTAGCCCCTTGCAAGCTGCATGGAGTCGCTGTATGTTAAAAGGCCCAATACGTTTGTTTAATAAACACATTTGCTAGTAGCGAGAAATCACGCTTATTTCTCCTTCTGATCCTATCGCTCACCTATGATTTCCATGAAGATCTGCTTCCAGTGTTCACAGGTCTGGAAACCCCTGCGTAATGAGGAACCTTCCGGAAACTGCTGGAGCAAATCCTGAAGGAAGGTTTCCCATTTGCGATAATCGGAATAGGTTTGGAAAGACGATTTCCCCTTGTAGGTGGTCTGAAGGAAGGAAGGAGTAGGACATTAGAGGGAAAGGAAAAAGGCAGAGTAAACGGACCTTGGAGGTCTTCTAGTCCAACCCCACCCCCCCTTGTTCAAGGAGGAGACACTGTTCCATTTCTGATAGATGGCTATCCAGACTCTTCTTAAAAGCCTCCACCTGCAACTTCCGGTGGCAACTTCTGTTCCACTGGTTAATTGTCCTCACTGTTAGGAAGTTTCTCCTTAATTCCAGGTTTGCTTCTCTCCCTGGATTAGTTTCCATCCATTGTTTCTTGCCTTGCCTTCTGGTGCTTTAGAGCATAGCTTGACTCCCTCTTCTTTGAGGCAACCGCTAAAATGTTGGAACCGTTCTATCATGTCACCCCCTAGGCGGTGACATTTATTTATTTATTTAATTAATTAATTGATTTATTTATTTATTTAATTAATTAATTAATTTAATTTATATACCATCCCCTCTCCCAAATTGGGACTCGGGGCGATGCACAGCCCAACTAAAACAATATAATATCAAATATAAAATTTAAAAATAGATTTAAAATGAATTAAATTTATGGCTGAGAGATTTAAGACTATAATAGATAATAAAACAAGGTAATTACAAAATTAAAACCACCTAATAGTACTAGGCCAGATCAGCTTGCTGGAAAAGATGCGCACCAGAAGGTTTGCAGGTCAGGGATAGTCTCATCTCTGGGGGGTAACTCATTCCAAAAGGAGGGTGCTCCTACAGAGACATACCCAGTTCCTGCAACCGTTCTTCGTCTGTTTTACCCTCCAGTCCCCTAATCATATTTGTTGCTCTTTTCTGCATTCTTTCCAAAGTCTCAACATCATTTTATAATATGGTGACCAAAACTGGATGCAATCCTGTCTCTCCTAGGCCGTGGTTAGTTGTTTGACAACTTTACCTGTTTCATCCATTTGCAAACAGCAATTTGAAAGATTAAAATTTCCACAGACGCCTCCTTCAGTAGCCAGCAAATAATCAAGAGCCAATCGATTTTGGTAAACAGCTGTCCTAGGTTTATCGGTTGCTTCATATATTCATATCATATATGGATAAATGCTTATGACTTGTGAAACGTATGTAACTACCCTATAAAAATGTACTGGTTAGAGCCCCTCAGGGTTCAGATTTTTTCATGCTTGCAAGCAGTTTGAACCTGCGCAAATACACTTTTCCTACTTTGAAGAGCTGGTCCTGGTCCTGTTATTTTATCCTACGAAACTCTTACTGTAAGTGGAAATGACCTTGATGGGCAGAAGGGAAGCTGCAGCCTGGACAATGGTTGGATAAGAGGCAGCTGAGCCAGCAGAAGGAAAAGGGGCATGGGAAGCATCACCGAAAGGACCCGCTCTACTTTTCTAAATAGCAAAAGGAAAGGAGGGGAGATAAATACTCACTAGTAGTCATTGCTGTGCTTCTTGTCTGGATTACCTTGAAGGGCTAACATCAATTTAGCAAGCCTGAAAAAATTTTCTTTCCCCCTGAACACCCAAATCTCAATGATACATCTCAAATGATCTAAGTGCTAGAGCCCACTGTAACTACATAGCCAAAAAGGCATGAAGAGTTGTTAACCTAATTCTCCGTAGCTTTTTCTCCGGTAATATCACTCTACTAACTAGAGCATATAAAACATTTGCTGGACCAATACTTGAAGACAGCTCATCAGTCTGGAACCCGCATTACATATCTGATACTAATACAATTGAGAAAGTCCAGAAATATTTCACAAGAAGAGTCCTCCACTCCTCTACTCGTAGCAGAATACCTTATGCCACCAGACTTGAAAATTTGGACCTAGACAACCTAGAACTACGCCGCTTTCGGTCCAATCTAAATATAGTATATAAAATCATACATTGCAATGTCCTACCTGTCAATGAATAATTCAGCTTCAACCATAACAACACAAGAGCACACAATAGATACAAACTCAAGGTTAATCGCACCAAACTGGATTGCAGGAAATACGACTTCAGCAAGAGAGTGGTCAATGTCTGGAATACTCTACCTGACTCTGGTTTCTTCCCCAAACCCCAAAATTTTCAACCTTAGACTGTCTACTATTGACCTCACCCCTTTCCTAAGAGGTCTGGAGGGGGCATGCATAAGCGCACCAAAACGTGCCTACCGTCCCTGTCCTATTGTTTCTTTTATTTTTCTTATTCGTATCCATTTCATGTATTTATAAGCATGTTTATACTTATATACCTGTCATCTAATAATTGTTTGACAAAATAAATAAATAAACAAATAAACAAATAAATAAATAAATAAATCGCTTTTCAGATTGGATGGGTGACCAGGGGTGGGATTCAAAAATGGCTGCCCAGTTGCTGGGTGGGCGTGGCCATGGTGGGCGTGGCCTACTGGAACTTCTGGGAGGGCCATTTTTTTTTCCTTCCCAAGGGTCCGGAGGTTTCCCTCGGGCCTCTGGGAGGGCAAAAATATCCTCCCCTGGGCTCTGGAGGCCCTTTGGAAGCTGGAAACAAGCCCATTTCCGGACTTCCGGTACTTTTGGGAGGGCTGTTTTTCTCCCTCCCAGAGTCTCCTGCACTTACCTGCATCAAAAATGGGCCACGTGGAGACTCCTGGGAGGGGAGGGGTGAGCGGAGCCAGACGGTCGTTTCAAATACCGGTTTGGCGAACCAGATGCAGAATTAACATCCGGTTCGCCCAAACGAGTCCGAACCGGTTGAATCTCACCCCTGTGTGTGACCGACCCTATTGGGAAGCACATCCAGGACACTAAACACTTGAAGTCTTTTCCCTTTTCCTTTTCTTTTCTGCAGCTTTCTGCAGTTTGGAAGCCTTGGCTCCTAAGGACTAGGATCTTGATCCGTTTTTTCAGTCCTGGGGACGAAAAGAACACGGCGACCTCAGAAAGCCAGAACTGGGGAAATCAGGCGTCTCTCACCGACTCAAAGGCCATGGAGATCCACTGGACCTTGCCGTCCTTCACCCCCACCGTCCCGTGGGAGAGCTGTCCGGGAAGCAGGTTGGGCTCAGGGAGGTTCTTACACTCTGGGTGTACCATCTGAAGGACAGACGAGACACTGTAACCTAGAAAAGGGAAAAAAATGGTATTTTTTCCTCCCCGTGAATTCTGCAAATCGGGGTCTGCAAAACTATCTAGATTCATAATGCATTTACTTTTTTTTATTTAGTGGTACGATTTGTACGGCCACCTATCTTGCTGGGCGTCTTGAAGGCCCATTCGGTGTTTCCCGAGGAACTTTCCATGGCCTTGAAGGCCCATTTGGTGTTTCCATGACCTTGAAGGCCCATTCGGTGTTTCCTGAGGAACTTTCCATGGCCTTGAAGGCCCATTTGGTGTTTCCATGACCTTGAAGGCCCATTCGGTGTTTCCTCAGGAACTTTCCATGGCCTTGAAGGCCCATTTGGTGTTTCCATGACCTTGAAGGCCCATTCGGTGTTTCCTGACGAACCTTCCATGGCCTTGAAGGCCCATTTGGTGTTTCCATGAACTTGAAGGCCCATTCGGTGTTTCCTGAGGAACCTTCCATGGCCTTGAAGGCCCATTTGGTGTTTCCATGAACTTGAAGGCCCATTCGGTGTTTCCTGAGGAACCTTCCATGGCCTTGAAGGCCCATGTGGTGTTTCCATGACCTTGAAGGCCCATTCGGTGTTTCCTGAGGAATCTTCCATGGCCTTGAAGGCCCATTCGATGTTTCCTGAAGAACCTTCCATGGCCTTGAAGGCCCATTCGATGTTTCCTGAGGAACCTTCCATGACCTGAAAGGTCCATTCAGTGTTTCCTCAGGAACTTTCCATGACCTTGAAGGCCATCAGAGGCAATGGTGACATCGGCCCATATACTCCCTCAAGACTGTCGATAGAGACCTTAGATTCCTGGTCAACACCAGAGAGGCCCACTAGAGAGCGTGGTTCACACAGTCGAAGCCTGAGAAGGGGAAGGGGAGATACCTGAAGGGAGGCACTGAGCTCCTCCTGGCTTGACCAGCTCGGCGTTATTGGCGATGGCCTTACACATCCGGCACAGGTTGCCGATTTCTTTGAACAGGTCGAAGCTGCTGTCGTAGATGACGCTACCCTTTCCAAAGGAGATACAAGCAGCAAAGAGGACATGTAAGCGAGACCCGACCTGGGGAGGCTCCTCCAGCCCCACAGACCCCAGGAAAGGACACGCACCATGTCTCCAATGACGTGGTTGTCGGTGTGCCGGGTACGGTTGACCCCAAGGATCCCAAACACCACAAAGACCATGGCACCTGTGTCTACCAGAGGACGCACGGCGGGCTTCCCGCAGTTGCCGTTCCGGCAAGGGTTGAATCCTGATGTGATGGAGAACCTGGATCTGGAAGAGGCTGGAGAAAGAGAGAGGACAGAGCAAGGAAGTGGCATAGGTGTTAGGGTGATGGTGTTGAGGCTTTAGTCCTGGGGTCTCCAACCTCGGCAACTTTTAAGACTTGTGGACTTCAATTCCCAGAATTCCTCAGCCAGCAAAGCTGAGTTCTAGGAGAGCTCATGTGCTGGCCTCAGCTCCTGTCAACCCAGCAGTTTGAAAGCATGAATGTGCAAGTAGATAAATAGGCACCGCTTCCATGGGAAGGAATTCTGGGATTTGAAGTCCACAAATCTTAAAAGTTGCCAAGTGTCAGGATTCCAGCAAATCGCCCTAATTAAATCATGATTCTCGAGCCAAACTTTCAAAAAACTTCAAACGATTTATTAGAGGCGACATACTGGCATGTGACCTGTATGAAGCCAACTCTGGCATACGCCATTTACAGTCCCCTATGTCCCTGTTTCCCCCCTCTCCCCCTTCCCCCTGGGTGTCTCATAAATCAGATTCTCCAATTAAATGTATTCGCAGGCAAAAGCTCTGGGCAGTTTAGTTACACTCTTTTAAAGAGAAGAGCTGGAATGTGTTTTCGATTCCCCCCCCCCCCTTTTTATGGCAACTACTAAAACAGGCATAGGAATGTTTTATGAGTTGATACCAAGTTTGGAGGCCTCTGCTTTAGATAGTCAAAAGCAGGACAGGGCAAGAGGACAAATTTAAACAACCCCACCTTTGACTTATTTTGAATTATTGGGAAGTTCACGCTCCAGCCCAAAACCTAGAAATATATCTAAATACAGATAGTCCTCCATTTACAACAGTTCATTTAGTGACTGTTCAGAGTTAAAACAGAACTGAAAAAAAGGGGCATTGGGCAGGGGGCCAGAAAGAGAAGTGCGGGGGGGGGGGACTGTCTGGAGCCCCCTCCCAGGTAGCTATACTCATTAACCAGATTGTTGGGCGCTCTGCTTGCCAAGTTTGAGGCCGTTACTCCAAATTAGGTAAAAGTTTGCTCGTTTTTCTTTAGGTAACGACACACAAACCCTTTACAGGTAGTTCTTGACTTACCACGGTTCATTTAGCGACCAAAGTTAAGGCAGCACTGGAAAAAAGGGACTTACGACCGCGTTTCACACTTAAAAGACCTTTGCACCATCCCTGCACTCCCGTACGATTTATATTCGGATGCTTAATGACTGACTCGCATTTATGACGGTTGCAGGGTCACGTGATCCTCTCTTGCAACCATCTGATAAGCAAAGCCGATGGGGAAGCCAGATTCACTTAACAACAGTGTTACTAACTGAACAACTACGGCGATTCACTTGACAACTGTGGGCAAGAGAAGGCGCAAAATAGGGCGAAGCTCAATGGGACGAACGGCTCAGATAGCAACATAATTTTTTTGGCTCAACTGTGGTCGTAAGTCGAGGACTACCTGTTGTCAACTCATAAAATGTTTCTCTGGTCTTTTTAGAGTAGCCAACAGAAAGGGGGGGGGGGAAAGGGTTTTGGAAAGAGCAGTGCAGCAGCTTGCAAAACCAAAAGTGCATTCCGTAAATGTTTTCAAAGATAGTAACTAGGTGACTGAAGTTTCTGCTGTGCAAATATCTAACTGGAGAGCATGATGGATGACTCTTGGCTATGGAGGTGTCCCATTGGAGAATATGAATTACGATGCACCCAGGGGGTAGGGGAAAACCAGGGTCAAGGGTGACAATGAATTATGTGTCTCAGAGTCGGCTGCACCCAGGCAGTGCCGGACATGTTAACTCTCAATAAATCCTTTTTAAGTTTCGGAAGTTTGGCTCGAGACTCATGATTTAAATGGGGGTAACTGCCCGAATTTGGCAGTTGACACCTGTCTTATTATCACATATGTGGCAATTCTTTCTACACTGATCCTCACAACAACTCTGCATGTTGGTCAGACTAAGGAGACTGCAGAAAGTCCCCTTCACGAGGGACAGGGCCTTGACCTCCTTCCCTCTGCTTCCTCTCCCAGCACCACAACTAGTTGTAAGTGTGCAAGAATGAAGAGAACACACACTCCCCTCGTTTCATGGGTGGCTCACCTCTCTCGCTTGGCACGAACAGGTATCCTTTGTTGGGTCCATCCGGGCTGGAGCTGAGGAGGCAGCCTGGGGGTGCGAGGCAGACTCGGCTGTGGTACGGAGGCTTGTGTGACTGGGCGAAATACAGCTTCCTGGGGAAGAGCCATAGCAATAGCCCTTAGGCTTATATACAACTTCACAGCATTTCTCAGCCCTCTCTAAGCAGTTTACTGCGTCAGCCTCTGGCCCCCAACAATCTGGGTCCTCGTTTTACCAAACTCAGGTGGATGGAAGGCTGAGTCAACCTTGAGCTGGTCAGGATCAAACTCCTGGCAGTCGGCAGAGTTAGCCTGCAATACTGCATTCTAACCACTGGGAGGAAGGGAGGGAGGCAGGCAGGCTGGCAGGCAGGCAGGAAGATAGCAATAGCACTTAGACTTATATACCGCTTTATAGTGCTTTTACAGCCCTCTCTAAGCGGTTTACAGAATCAGCCTCTTGCCCCCAACAATCTGGGTCTTCATTTTACCGACCTCAGAAGGATGGAAGGCTGAGTCAACCTTGAGCCAGTCAGTCAGGATTGAACTCCTGGCAGGGAGCAGAATTAGCTTGCAATACTGCTTTCTAACCACTGCGCCACCAGGGAAAGGAGAAGAAACCCACTGGTGTGACAGCCAGCTCTCTCTCTCCCTCTCCCCCTACCCCCCTCTCTCCCTCCCTCTCTCTCCCTCCCTCTCCCTCTCTCTCCCTCCCTCTCCCACTCTCCCTCCCTCTCTCTCTCCCTCTCTCCCTCCCCCCCTCTCTCCCTCCCCTCTACCTCCCTCCCTCTCTCTCCTTCCCTCTCTCCCTCCCTCTCCCTCCCTCTCCCTCTCTCTCCCTCCCTCTCCCACTCCCCCTCCCTCCCTCCCTCTCCCTCTCTCTCCCTCTCCCTCCCTCCCTCTCCCTCTCTCTCCCTCCCTCTCCCATTCTCCCTCTCTCTCTCTCCCTCTCTCCCTCCCCCCTCTCCCTCCCTCTCTCTCCTTCCCTCTCTCCCTCCCTCTCCCTCCCTCTCCCACTCTCCCTCCCTCTCTCCCTCCCCCCTCTCTCTCCCTCCCCCCCCTCTCTCCCTCCCTCTCTCTCCCTCCCCCTCTCTCTCTCTCCCTCCCCCCTCTCTCTCTCTCACACACACAGAGCTATTCTCAATCTAGTGCTCTCCAAAATTTGAAGAAGGAAAAAAAGGAAGTTTCCCTCCTAAAA
>CM042845.1:2411268-2437932 GCA_023653725.1 Bungarus multicinctus
TAAGACGAGATTCTTTTGTTCTTTTAATACCGATAAAGAACTAATTAGATCTGGGAACACAACCTGCTCTCTGATTATTGAATCACGCCTGCCTCCTCTGGCCTGAAATTCTTAACACGATCAGCAGCTGTTCTCCTGGGTTTCTAATAGTAATTGATCCAGCCCTATTTAGTTACGAGTGGGATCGAACTCGAGATCTCTTCCATGCTTGGTGAGCACAGGAAATATGAGCTTAGACTCTCTTTTGTTCAGAAGGCGAATCTTTTTATATTAATCCAGCTACCAAGCAAGTTGTAGCTGTCCAGGGTCCTGATCGGGATAGGTGAACTGCCTTCTAAAGCAAGGGTGTTAAATTTGATTTCGTTGAGGGCCGCATCAGGGTTGTGTTTGACTTGGGGGAGGTGTGTGTGGGGGGATGTGGGCATGGCCAGCTGGATGTCACTCGTGTCAAGGGCACCTGTGGTGGCCTGAGGATTCTGCCAGCGGACTCCTGAGCCCTGTTTTCGGTTGTGATGGCCTCCTGCAACATGCGTGGCCCTTCCAAGCTCCATTTTCACTGTCAAAGGCACCGCGGGACGGGCTTTCACTGTTTCCAGGGCAGCCCCCCAGGCCAGATCTAAGCACCCCACGGGCTGGATCCGGGCCGGAGGCCTTGAGTTTGACACCCCTGTTCTTAAAGCAAGACTGTCTTAACCTTGGAAATGTTTAAGATTTGTGGATTTCAACTCCCAGTAATGCTGGCTGGGGAATTCTGGGAGTTGAAGCCCACAAGTCTTAAAGTTTGCCAAGATTGGACACCCCTGTTTCTAAGGGGAAAGGAAGGGCTCTGACCTAGATCTGCCCTGGATGAGAGGATTCCTCCTGCCTTCCAATGTTCCCAGAGATCCGGTTGAGACATCTTGAAGAAACATGGATCCACCTGAACACAACGTGGAGGCCACTGACACGCCCATGCCTTTTCCTGCCCCCCGGTGACTCCTGGGCTCCGTTGAACTCACCTGAGCAGGTGACACAAGAGATGCCCTCAGCACTCAAGTTGTACTTGAGGTCCATCAACACCTGGATGTTGGTATCGGGCCTGAAAAGGAGAGGGGCACGGCTAGCTGGGCGAAGACGGCTGGCGAAGAAGCTGGAAAGGATGAGAACCAAGACAAAGAGCCCTGGAACGAGAAACAAGGGGCAGGCAGAGAACCTGTGTGAACTGACACTCAGCGTGATGACCCAGGGCGTGGCACAAAAATAACCAAGTCACAAAAGTAGCTAAATTCCCTTTAATGCCTCCAACTTGGCCCCCGATGTCCAGTTATCCTCGGCTGGACATCAAACTCTTCCAAAAAAAACAGTCTACAAAGGAAAGAAATGCAGTCCGAACCCAAAGCAGAGATAAAGTAGAAATAAAAACAACAACAATACAAACCACACTAAAGTAATTAACATAACAGGCCCAGATAATGAATTACAAACGCACCCACAGTTGGGAGGACCCCAAAACCCAGATAAGCCTCAACAAAGATAATGCACTGCTTTGCTTCCAGCAAGGTGCTGTGTGCAAACGCCCTTCTTATATCCTGTTCTCCCAGCTGCAACTAATGAAAGGGATCAGGGCTCTTTCCTCTCCCGTAAGCCAAGTTGCTCCCTTCTCCGTTCCTCCCTGTGTGTCGTAGGATGAAGAAGGGGTGGGTCTGGGTCTTCCTCTGAATACCCAGCCGGACTGTGCCCTTCCCCCGTTTCTTCCACAGCCACTGGAGCCACCCTCCCCCTCCCTGTCAGCTGCTCAATCTCCCCCTCAGAATCAGACTCCAACAAGGGCTTGACGCTCAGGCTGCTCTTGTGCTAGGCCTCCCTAGGCTTCTTTTTAAGTCAAGGAAGTGCCTATAGGTGCGGGTGACTTACCAACAATCACCCACTTGTTTTTGACTGCCGACCACAGCGCCCAGCACTGGAGGAGTTTCTGCAGGTGAGTGATCAGATGTCCTGGGCTGTCTTTGTTGGTTGTGAGATGGTGGTTTTCAGGCAACACAGACACCAAGGGGACATCCCCCATTTCTAGAGCGACTGGCCAGAAAAGAGAAGGGAAGGTTGCGTTGAAGGACATGACCCAAACACCAGCCACAGACCACATTAAAGCCCTCTAGATACCAAACTAAGCAAAGTAGTCCAATTTTTAAAAAAATCACCAATATTTATTCCAAAGGACACTTAGTCACTACTATGGGTTCACCGGAGCCAACAATGGCCTGAATTCCATTTTTCATAGAAGGGGTTAACCTAGAAGAATTGCTCTGATCTCAAAGCCGTCTTGATGCTCTTCAAAATCCTGAAAACCCAGCCTGACCCAGACTAATTGCACCACCTCAGTCAAGACCGAAAGTCCATCTAGCCTCAACTTTGCAAAGACTCAGGTGAGAACCTCAGAAGAGCAAAATAATTCTACCATCTATTCTGGACAAAGGGATGATTAGGGAGCACAATAACTTACAAGTTATTACACAATAACTGAATTAACCATCTCTTAAACATGAGCCAGCAGTGTGTGGCGGCAGCTAAATAAGCTAATGCAATCCTCGGTTGTACAGAGGCATAGAATCAAAATCACATGAAATATTAGTATCGCTTTAGAAATCCTTAGTAAGACCACCCCTGGAATACTGCATCCAATTTTGGTCACCACAGCGCAAAAAAGATGTTGAGACTTTGGGGAATGTGCAAAGAAAAGCAACTAAGATGATTAAGGGGCTGGAGACCCAAATATACGAAGAACGATTGCAGGAATTGGGTATGGCTAGTCTAGAGAAAAGAAGAACCAGGAGGGACATGAGAGCAGTATTCCAGTATTTGAAGAGAAGGTCAAATTAGAAGAGGGGGTCAAATTATTCTCCAAAACACCAGAGGGCAGGACAAGAAACAATGGATGGAAATTAATCAAGGAGAGAAGCAACCTGAAATTAAGGAGAAATTTCCTAACCGTGAGGACAATCAACCATTGAAACAGCTTGCCTCCAAGAAGTTGTAGGTGCTTCATCATTGGAAGTTTTTCAGAAAAGACTGGACATCTACCTGCCTGAAATGGTATAGGGTCACCTGCTTGAGCAGGGGGTTGGACTAGAGGACCTCCAAGGTCCCTTCCAGCTCTATTCTGATTGACTGAACTGAGACACTTCCAGTATCTCTAGGAAGGAGACACAGAATATCCGGCCTGGTTTGGGAACCCAGCATGTATTGATGTGGGTGGGCAGCAGTGTTTGCAGCCCACCACTCGTGACTTACCTGGTTCCTCCTCCACATTCAGCAGCGGGATGTCATCATCCAGGTAAGGCAGAGTGGCCAGGCCTGACCTGCCAGCCACTGCCAAGGAGACAAACAGGCCGTCCGAGCTTTGCAAAGCGCTTTCCTTGTTGCATTCTTTACTGCATCTGCAGACCAGGGAGAAAGCAACGTCAAATGAATCTGGACAGCGCTCTATCTGGGCGAGACAGCTGTGCCCGGCTTTGTTGGCGGAGCGAAGTGGGCAGACCAGCCGAGCTGCGAAACAGCTACAGACTAGGCCAGGATCAGGTGCACCTGGCGGTGTGAGCAATTACTGTCGCTAATGCCTTAGGCATGGGGCCAGAAAGAGAAGGGGCGGGGGGGAGAGACTGTCTGGAGCTCCCTCCCAGGCATCTGGATTCATTCACCAGATTGTTGAATGCTGTGCTTGCCAGATTTCAGTTAGGTAAAGGTTCCCCTCGCACCTAGGTGCTCATTGTTCCCGGCTCTAGGGGGCGCTGCTCATCTCCGTCACAAAGCCGAAGAAGAGCCAGCGCTGTCCGAAGACGTCTCCGTGGTCATGTGACCGGCAGGATTGAACGCCGAAGGTGCACGCAACGCTGTTACACCTTCCCAACAAAGGTGGTCCCTATTTTTCTACTTGCATTTTTTTTACATGCTTTCGAACTGCTCGGTTGGCAGAAGCTGGGACAAGTAATGGGAACTCACTCCCTTTACGCGGAACTAGGGATTCGAACGGCCGACCTTTCTGATCGACAAGCTCAGCGTCTTAGCCCCTGAGCCACCGCGTCCCTTATGTTGGCTAAGCGCAGGCCCAAATTTCTCTAATGAGATTCAACCACGTAGAAGTCAAAGGTCCCACCTGTTGCATTAGACATGAATAGCTAAACTTCATTTGCTCCCAATTGTTGAGTGTAAAAATACCAGTTATTCTCTACTCTCCCTCTGTGCCAGCAGGGCTGAATATACCCTATTTTAAAGCAGGCTTTAAAGTGGGTTTTTTGTTGGTGTTGCTGTGCTGCTGCTTATTAAGGAGGAGTTGTGTTTTCACAGCAGTCCCTGGCTTTGGCCAAAGAGGGGAATGGGGCAAGAAAGTCACAAGCTGGGACCCAAGAACGGGAGCTCACTCCGTTACGCGGCAATGCTAGGGATTCAAACCACCAAACTGCCGATCTTTCTGATCGACAAGTTCAGCGTCTTGGCCACTGAGCCACCGCGTCTCTTGATTTCAGTTAAGTTACTCCAAATCAGGTTAAATTTGGGGTTTTTTTCTTTTCTTTAGGTAATGACAGGCAAAGCCCTTTATAGGTAGTTCTTGACTTACAACAGTTCGCTGAGTGACCGTTCAAAGTTAGGACGGCACTGAAAAAAGTGACTTATGACGGTTTTGCAGCATCCGCATGGTCGCATGATCACAATTCGGACGCTCGGACCCCTGGTTCATATTTATGTCGGTTGCGGTGTCCCAGGGGTCACGCCATCCCCTTTTGTGACCCTCTGACGGGCAAAGTCAACAGGGCAGCCTGATTCACTTAACAACCGTGTGACTAACTTAATAACGGCAGGGATTCGGTTAGCAAAATGTTGACCGGAAAAGTCGTTTAACAAATTTCCCACTTAACTTTACTTTATTGTCATTGCACCTCGTACAACGAAATTAAATACCATCTTCTACAGTCTATAATTTATGGTTATGAAAATAAACACAAACACACATCCTGTCATGCCCCTGTTGGAGTCTGACTCCTAGGGAGAGGAAGAACAGCCGACAGGGAGTGGGAATGTGGCTCCGGAGGTTGTGGAGGAAACTGGGGAAGGGCACAGGCCAGTTGGGCATTCAGAGGAAGACCCAGGCCCATCCCCTCTTCATCCTAGAGCACGCAGGGAGGAACAGATAAGGGAGAAACATGAATGGCATGGTCTACGTGGGAGGTAGGGGCCCTGATCCCCTTTATGGGCTGCAGCTGGGAGGACTGTTTAAAAGGACAAACTGCGCCTGGCAAAAGTTGCTGGAAGCAAAGCATGCATTATTCTTGTCTGAGCTTATCTGTGTTTTGGCTTCCTCCCAACTGTGGTTGCTGCGTTATCTGATAAAAGTCCGCAATTAATCATCCTTGCCTGCTGTAGTAATTCCTTCAGTGTGATTTGTGTTGGGTTTTTTTTTATTTCTAATTAACTTTACTTTGGGTGTGGACTGCATTTACTCCCTCCGTAAACTGTTTTCTTTAAGAGTTTGATCTCCAGCCGAGGATAATTGGACATTGGGAGCCAAGTTGGTGGCATTAAAGGGACGTTATTCCATTTCTGTGACTTGGTTATTTTTGTGTCATGCCCCGTTGGGTCATCACACATCCCTCACACTCCACACATTGAATTGAAAATCCCTGATATCTCATTAATATTCTGGTATCGCAGAAATGTTAGGCTCAATTGTGATCGTAAGCCGAGGACGACCTGTACCAATTTCAGACAACAGAAACGTTTAAATTAAGGATTCTCTGACACAGTAAATCCAGTTTTGAGTAATGGAGAAAATTTGGGAAGCACTGGCTGGTTTTAACCTGGGCTGCTTTTCCTGCAGTTTTCTCCTGGTTTTATATTCATCCTGAAGGAAGAATAGGCGAACAGCGCCTTCTACAAGAGAACAGCATCTGAGTAAATTCTTTTGGGTGGACCCTGGTAATCTAGCTAAATCAATTCAATTTGCTCCAGAGGCGCGGCTGCTATTGCAACCCTGCTTTGCAAAAGCCGATTTATGTTTTCTTTCATTTGAAAGAGATTCCATTGACCTTACCTGGCCTGGCAGGTGTTTTCCAGTGAGGACCAGTAGAGAGACCAAATCCCCAGGGCAGCCGGCATGGTAAAAAGGACTCCAACCCAACAGCAGGAGACAATCAAGGACATAAAGAGACCAAAGTCGTGGACAGCTGGGATCTAGGAAATAGAGGGGGGTGGGGGGGTGGGGGGGGGGGGAGAGAAGAGGCAGGTAATCATCTCCAGGAAGTCCAAGAAAGAAAGAAATAAAAAAAAGTACTTGGATTTTTTAATAAAAAATTAGCATGGAACCCTTTATGGACTTTTTGCATAAAAAATCCTTGGTTTGACGATTAAATAGGACAGATTATAGAAGGAAGAGAGTCATGATTATTGCAATGCTCTCTACATGGGGCTCCCCTTGAAGAGTCTCCGGAGGCTGCAGTTAATTCAGAATGCAGCCGCGCAGGTGATTGTGGGTGCTCCTCGGAGCTCCCACGTTACACCGCTTCTCTGCAGGCTGCACTGGCTTCCTGTGGCCTTCCGGATTCGATTCAAGGTGGTACTGATGGTATTTAAAGTGCTCCATGGCTCGGGACCTGGATACTTACGGGACCGCCTGCTGCCATCATCAACCTCCCGCCACCCAGTACGCTCCCACAGGGTTGCCCTACTTGGGGTACCGCCGCCCGGCCGCTGTCGGCTGACGGCCCCGAGAGTTCGGGCTTTCTCTGTGGGAGCTCCCTCCCTATGGAATGATCTCCCCCCGGAGATACGAGCTATGACGGATATCTTGACCTTCCGGCGCGCAGTTAAAACCCTACTTTTTAGGCAGGCTGGCCTGGCCGAATGAATGGGTTCTGGTTTTAAATTGGGTTTTAGTAATTAACTTTTAATTTTTATCTAAGATCCCTGATTTTATATTGTTGTATTTGGTTTTGATGGGATACAGCCGGAAAATCACGTTTAATATATTTTTAATTGTATTTATAATGTATTTATATGTTTTTAGTAGGCTGTACACCGCCTCGAGTCCCTTTTTTGGGAGAGGGAGCGGTATAAAAATATGATAAAATAAAAATAAATAAATGACGTCACTTTAAATCAGTGCTTCCCAAGCTTGGCTGGGGAATTCTGGGAATTGAAGTCCGCCCATCTTAAATTCGCCAAGCTTGGGAAGCCCTGCTTTAAGAGAAAGAGATAAATCTAGAATTGTTCCTCTAGTTGCTATGAAGAAGCTTGGAAGCCTTGAGAATGACTTTCAGTTGAGTGGACTTCAACTCTCCAGAATTCCCCAACCAGCCATGATGGCTAGGAAATTCTGGGAATTGAAGTCCATCCATCTTAAAGTAGCTAAGCTTGGGAAGAACTGCTTTAAGAGAAAGAGATAAATCTAGAATTGTTCCTCTAGTTGCTATGAAGAAGCTTGGAAGCCTTGAGAATGATTTTCAGTTGAGTGGACTTCAACTCCCAGAATTCCCCAACCAGCTATGCTGGCTAGGGAATTCTGGGAATTGAAGTCCATCCATCTTAAAGTAGCTAAGCTTGGGAAGAACTGCTTTAAGAGATAAATCTAGAATTGTTCCTCTAGTTGCTATGAAGAAGCTTGGAAGCCTTGAGAATGACTTTCAGTTGAGTGGACTTCAACTCCCAGAATTCTGGGAATTGAAGTCAGCCCAACTTAAAAGTCACCAAGCTTGGGAACCATTGCTTAAAGAGAAAGAGGTACATCTAGAATTGTTCTTCTAACTGCTCACCTGGGAAAAAATGTTGGCGGCGTATGCCGCAGCCGTGGTTAAGGAGGTGAAGAAGGTGGCCTTGCCTGCCGTCTGGATGGTGTAGATCATCCTGAGGTTGAGATCTTTCAGGTGGGTGGCCTGCCGATAGGTGTTGATGAAGACAAAGACATCGTCCACCCCTGAGAAATGGCACAGAGAAGGACACTTGTTAGGAGACCAAGTTTTGGGGGAGGGAGAAGGGCTTCTGACCCGGTTGGATCCCCTCTTACCGATGCCGACAATGACAAAGGCCGCCACTCCATTCAGGATTCCCAGGTACTGGATTCCGAAGACAATGTGGTACAGGAAAAGGGCCACCAGGCAGCTGATCCCGATGCTAGCAATGCCAAAAAACGACAGGAAGACTGGAGGAGGAGGAGAAGGGAGGAAGAAAGAACAGAACAGATTAACAGAGTGGGAAGGGACCTTGTAGGTCATCTAGCCCAACCCCCCCCCCCCACCTAAGCACGAGACCCTGTCTTTTCTCGAAAGCCTCCAGGGATGAAGCTCCCACAACTTCCGAAGGCAACTTCTGTTCCATGGGTTGATTGCTCTCCGTGTCAGAAAGTTTCTCCTTATTTCCAGGTTGAATCTCTTCTTGATCCGTTTCCTTCCACTATCCCTTGTCTGGCCTTCGAGTGCTTTGGAAAATAGCTTGACCCCTTCCTCCTCTCTGGGGCAGCCCCTCAAATATTGAAACACTGCTCTCCTGTCTCCCCTGGTCCTTCTCTTCCCTAGACTAGCCAGGTCCAGTTCCTGCAACCGTTGCCTCGTATGTTTTAGCCTCCAGTCCCCTCATCATCCTGGTTGCTCTTCTCTGCACTTTTTCTAGAATCTCAACCTCTTTTTTATAATATGGTGACAGAAACTGGATGCAGGACTCTCGGTGTGATCTTACTAAGGACTTATAAAGTGGTTCGATTGGGTCATAGCAATCTGTCAAAGTGGAGATAAACAGAATATAATCCTTCTCCCAAGCTCCAATCCAAACCAGGGCCCCCAATGCCGGGGGTTCACTCCAGAGGTGGTATTCAGCGGGTTCTGATCCGTTCTGGAGAACCGGTAGCAGAAATTCTGAATCATTCAGAGAACCGGCAAATCCCACCGCTGACTGGCCCCGCCAACCCCATCTATTCTCTGCCTCCCGAGTCCCAGCTGATTGGCTGGGTCTTCTTTTGTTGTCCCGCACAGAATGGAGCTGAAAAGCAGGTTAGAGGGGTGGGGAGGGAATGGGGATTTTGCAGTATATCCTTCCTTCTCCTGCCATGCCCACCAAGCCACGCCCATCAAGCCAAGCACACAGAACCAGTAGTAAACATTTTTGAATCCCACCACTGCCCCGCCCCCATCTATTCTCCGCCTCCCATCAAGTCCCAGCTGATTGGCTGGGTCTTCTTTTGTTGCCCCGCACAGAACGGAGCTGAAAAGCAGGTTAGAGGGGTGGGGAGGGAATGGGGAATTTGCAGTATATCCTTCCTTCTCCTGCCATGCCCACCAAGCCACGCCCACAGAGCCAGTAGTAAAACAATTTGAATACCACCTCTGACTGGCCCCACCCCCATCTCTTCTCCGCCTCCCATCGAGTCCCAGCTGACTGGCTGGGTCTCCTTTGGTTGCCCCGCACAGGAGAACGGAGCTGAAAAGCAGGTTAGAAGGGATAGGGAGGGATTGGGGATTTTGCAGTATATCCTTCCCCTGCCACGCCACACCACGCCCACAGAAGTGGTAGTAAACGTTTTTGAATCCCACCACTGTTTCACAGCACCCTCCCAAGCGCTGGAAGGGTGGAGATCCCTCCGGTCCCAGGTGCGAGGGGAGGGGGAGCAGAGCAGAGGCCGTTCTCCTTACCTGAACACGATGCCAGGAGGTAGACCAACACCGCAATGCAGGAGCTGCTGATGAAGGCCAGCAACATGTCGTTCTTGAAAATCTTCCTCACTTCGTAATCAAACAGGTCCGTCCCACCATACAGAACCTCCACTTTGCTGCAGAAAAAGAGCACGGGAGGTTTGGGACCGACACGTTTAACTTGGTTAAACTTGAAATACAGGCAGTCCCCCCGATGTACAAGGGTTCGTTTAGTGACCGTTCCAAGTTGCAACCGGACTGATGCCCCCTTTTTCACACTTACGACCGTCGTGGCATCTCCCATGGGTCACGTGATTTACATTCGGGTGTTTGGCAAACCGACTTATGACGGTAGCCGTGTCCCGGGGTCCCCCTTTGCAACCTTCCGACAAGCAGAATCCATAGGGAAGCCAGATTCGCTTAACGGCCGTACTTCTGATTTAACAACGAAAGGGATTCACTTAACAAAGGTGGCAAGAAAAGTCATCCAATGGGAAGAAACTCGCTTAGCAAATTTCTCACGTTCTGGGCTCAACTGTGGTCGTAAATCGAGGAGTTACCTTGTCATTCTTTTGCTAGGTTGCATAACAGGCTGAAGGCTCAGTAGCCAAACTCTGGATTTGTGTGATGACCCAGGGTGGGATACAAAAGCAACCAAGTCACAAAAACAGGTGAAGTCCCTTTAATTCCTTCAACTTGGCTTCAAAGGTTCAATTGTCATTGACTGGAGAAAAAAACTCCCCCACAAACAGTCGCGAAAAGAAAGAAATGCCGTTCAAACTCAAAATACATATAAATTATAAATAGAAAAACAACACAAACCACACTGAAGCAATTCATGAGACAAGGCAGGATAAGGGCTTGAAGACGTCCACAGATATCGAAATACACACACTGGGAAGGATGCCAGAATTCAGATAAAAACTGAAAGACTAGAATCATTTCATGCTTTGCTTCCAGCATTGGGCTGTGAGCAGTTTCCCCTTTCAACCTCTCCTCCCAGCTGCAGCCCATGAAGGGGATCAGGGCCCTTTCCTCCCCCGTAGACCACGGCATTCATGTTTCTCCTTTACCGTTCCTCCCTACGTGTCCTAGGTTGAAGAGGGGATGGGCCTGGATGCCAATCCGGCCTGTGCCCTTCCCCAGTTTCCTCCACAACCACCGGAGCCACACGCCCACTCCCTGTCGGCTGTTCCTCTTCTCCCTCCTCCGTATCAGATTCTAACAGGGGCATGACAATTTGCATCTCCTCCTAGAAATACCCCAACCAGCTGGACGGGCTGAACATGACGGGGGTGGATGGGGAATTTTACAAATTGGGGGGGGGTCCTCAATTTGCGGGGAGAAGCTGTGATTTCTGTATTAAATGAAGCCCGAGGGCTTGAAACCCCGGAGGGCTAAATAAAGGACAACACACTAAGCCACAGCTCACAGCTCCCAAACCACAGGAGTTACATCGTTCCCGAAAAAGCAAAGGATAGTATGGCAACGGCACACGGCGCATGTTTTCCCTTGGCCGCCGTTCTCCGGGGAATCCTAAACTCCTGATTATTTGAAAGAAGAAAAGAAAAGAGGGATAATCGCTCGGTATCTTTAGGAAATGCAACAGGCCATGTCCAAAGCCGCATGAAATAGCCCGGGCTTCTTAGGAGGGGGAAGAGGGAGGGTCTCAGAAAGTTAATTAAAGGAGGGAAGCAATTAAACCCCCGCAGCAGGGGAGGGGAGCTGGGGAGGGGGTGTTCCTGTGCTGAATCCTGGAGGTCTCTCTCTTTCTTCTCTTTGCCCTCCCCTCTGCTTCCATGGCTCCTTTGAGCCAAGAGGCTCATGGAGTGAGAGAGAGAGGGAAGGAGGGAGGGAGAGGGAGAGAGAGTGAGGGAGGGGGAGAGAGGGAAAGGGAGGGGGAACAGAGAGGGAGAACAAGAGGGAGGGAGAGAGGGAGAGGGAGGAGGGAAAAGGGAAGAGAGGGGGAGGGAGAGGGAGGGAGCGAGAGAGAGAGGGGGAAAGGGAGAGAGGAGCAAGAGAAGGGAAGGAGCAAGAGAGGGGGGAAAAGGGAGAGAGGGGGAGGGAGAGGGAGGGAGCGAGAGAGAGAGGGGGGAAAGGGAGAGAGGAGCAAGAGAAGGGAGGAGGGAAAAGGGAGAGAGGGGGAGGGAGAAGGAGGGAGAGGAAGGGAGCGAGAGAGAGGGGGGAAAGGGAGAGGGGAGCAAGAGAGGGAAGGAGCAAGAGAGGGGGGAAAAGGGAGAGAGGGGGAGGGAGAGGGAGGCAGAGGAAGGGAGTGAAAGAGAGGGGGGAAAGGGAGAGGGGAGCGAGAGGGAGCGAGAGAGGGGGAGGGGGAAAAGAGAGAGAGAGGGAGGGAGAGAAAGGAAGCGAGAGAGGAAGAGGGAGTGGGAAAGGGGGGAAAGGGTGAGGGAGAGAGGGAGCGAGAGAGGGAGAGGGAGGGAGGAAGAGGGAGAGGGAGAAAGAGAGAACAGCACGATGTGAAATGGATCAAACTCAGGCTGTGGCCTGTTCAAAACCACGCCATGAGAGATATGGGCCAACATGGACAGGTGAAGCGCCGCTCGTGCGAGTGGCAGGCACTTTCACTTGTGTGCAAAACGCCATTCACGTGAGTGGAGAGAGCGGTGGTGTGCGCCCACCACCCTCACAAACAGAACTGCGCACGCACGCCTGCGCATTCCCATGTCCCCCACCCAAGCTGGAATGGTTGGGGGCCACTGCATCAGGCACGTTAACTCCGAATGCTGGTTTAATCGCCTCCGTTGCTCACCTGGTGGACTCCTTGGCCAGCAAGGCCATGTAGGTGACCACGAAGTTTTGAAACTTCCGGCATTGTTCTTCCCAGCGGTCGTCCATGGAATAGTAGCTGGGCAGGGGAGCACCGAAGAGGACCTCACTCCGCAAAAGAGAGCTCTTCTTGTTCTCGGCCGAGAGACCCTCGTCCACATACCAGTAGAACTCCGGGTGGGTCATGGCCAGCTCGAGAGACCCTGCAGGAAACGACAGAGTAACAGAATGACAAGAGTTGGAAGGGAATTTGGAGGTCATCTAGTCCAGGAGTCGCCAACCTTTTGGACCTCAGGGACCACCAAATTCTTAATTTTAAATCCCGCGGATCAGAGACCCTGGGAAAATCTCCCAAAGAAGCCTGAAAGAAAATTCTCCACTCCAATCGATCGTTCTTTATTTGGGATCACAGGATACCGTCTCAAGCTCTGTTCTCAGGGGGGAGAGAGCGAGAGAGACTTTTGGCTTTATGCAAGGAAAGCAGCAGAAGCTGCAGAACTCTTTCTTTCCCTTCCCCCAAACTCCACCAAAAATGAATCTTTGCCGGCGCAGCCTCTTGGAGCAGGAGGCCTTGCAGGGTCCCAAAGACTCATTTCTGGCGGAGTTTGGGGGAGAGAAAGAAAAACTTTTGCTGCTTTCTTTGCGTGCAGCCAAAAGCAGAAGAGGAACGAAGAAGAAAGAAGCAGCCCGGTAGCCAGGCCAGGCACGTGGGGCAAGTGGGGCAAGTTTCCCCCCTCCCCACTTTCCTCCCTCCCCTCACTACCTCCTGTTGTTTGCAATACAAGCAGGGCAAGCCTTGTGTTCCCACGGGCCATGTGGGTGGCACAGCCTTGTGTTCCCGCGCAGCCTGGATTAATTGCTTTGGGGGTGACATTTCTCTGCAGACCATCAAAATTTCCTCGCAGACCAGTGGCCAACCCCCCTGCCCAGACAGGAAACGCTGTACCATTTCAGACCAATCTCTTCTTAAAAAACTCCAAGTGTTGGAGCACCAACAACCTCTGAAGGCAAGTCATTCCAAGTCATTCTTTGCCCTGCTTTGTTGTTTGAGTATCCTCCATGCTACAGCATGATTCTCAGCATGCTCTACAGCAGGGGTCGCCAACCTTTTGGACCTCAGGGACCACCAAACTCATAATTTTAAATCCCAGGGACCACTAACCAGTTCTGTGGGCGTGACCTAATTTGTGGGTGTGGCTTGGTGGTCATGTGACTGGCTGGGCATGGCTTGTATGTAAATATTATAAATATTTATATAAATATTGAATTCTTTTTTATAAAAAAGAGCAACTTTTACCCCAAATCAGGCAAAGCAGGCAGGCAGAATTGAGTTGCTCACAGAATCACAGATTCATTCAGAAATCCATCTATCTGCCATTGGCTAACTGAGTCTATCACATAAAATTTGCCTGCAAGCAAACTCATAAAATTTGCTAGCAAGCAAACTCACAAAATTAACTCACAACACATGTATGCAAATATAGAATTTTTTTTATTTAAAAAAGAGCAACTTTTACCCAAAATCAGGCAAGGCAGGCAGATTGAGCTGCTCACAGAATCAATCAGTGATCCATCTACCTGCCATCGGCTAGTTCAGTCTCTCAAATTTGCTTGCCGTGAGTCTGCACTGAATAATAGAACCTTTAGTCCTAAGGGAGGTTCGGCTGTGCTTAAAAGCAGAGCCGAAGATCTAAAGACTAGCAAGAAAGCAAGAAATCCAACCATTTTCTGCTTCCTAGCTATTCTAAATCTCCCGGCACAGCAGAACAGATG
This sequence comes from Bungarus multicinctus, assembly GCA_023653725.1. NCBI lineage: Eukaryota > Metazoa > Chordata > Lepidosauria > Squamata > Elapidae > Bungarus > Bungarus multicinctus. Next base: position 2,425,473 of record CM042845.1, read on the forward strand.
ATGGTCGAAAAATAGTAATTTAGCAGGCAAGTTTGTCGGGTAAGGAGTGAGTGGGCAGGGAAGGTTCCCGCGGGCCATGTTGGCAGCGCAGCTTTGTGTTTCTGCGCAGCCTGGATTAATTGCTTTGCGGGCGGGTGCTCTGAGGGTGAGATTTCTCAAGGCCCACCAAAATTTTCACAAGGCCCACCAGTGAGCCATGGCTCACTGGTTGGCGACCGCTGCTCTACAGGGCATGAAAACAGTGGTGGGAGAGAATCAGTGACGGAGTTGATTGCTTTCCTCTTCCCTCCTCCTCCTTCCTTCCTTTATCGACTCTGGCTATTTTGGCCACAGAGGAGCAATTATTTATGCAGACGTGGGGTAGGCAGGGGCTCTGGAGATGCTATTGAAGGAGCTCTGGTGGCAGAGGGTGTGGTTTTGCAGGCAAACTCTGCCCGCTGCCAGGAGTTCGATCCTGACCGGCTCAAAGTTGTCTCAGCCTTCGATCCATCCGAGGTCAGGTGGTAATACACAGACTTTGTACCAAGGTTGGCAAAATGAGGACCCAGTTTATTGGGGGCAATAGGCTGACATTGTAAACCATTTAGATTGCACTGTAAAGCACTATGAAGTGGTATATAAGTCTAAGCACTGTTGTATTTTCCTTCCTCCCTTCCCTCCCTCCCTGTTTCCTTCCTTCCCAATGGTTAGAATACAGTATTTCAGGCTAACTCTGCCCACTGTCAGTAGGCTGACTCTGTCAACCAGTTAGAGAGGGCTGTGAAGCACTGTGAAGGTTTATATGTCTAAGTCCTATTCCTTCCTTCCTTCCTTATGATTGGAATACAGTATTTCAGGCTAACTCTGCCCACTGTCAGTAGGCTGACTCTGTCAACCAGTTAGAGAGGGCTGTGAAGCACTGTGAAGCAGTATATAAGTCTAAATCCTATTCCTTCCTTCCTTCCCAATGGTTAGAATACAGTATTGCAGGCTAACTCTGCCCACTGCCAGGAGTTCGACCCTGAGTGGCTCAAGGTTGACTCAGCCTTCCACCTTTCTGAAGTTGGTAAAATAAGGACCCAGATTGTTGGGAGCAACAGGTTGACACGGTAAACCATTCAGGCAGCGCGGTAAAGCACCGTGAAGTGGTATATAAGTCTAAGCACTATTGCTACTCCTTGTCCTAAGTTGGGCCACCAGTCCCTCCACCCAACCGTCAGGGCTCACCTTGGATGTCGGCGAGTTCTTGTCCGAGGCCGTCGTAGTATATTTTTCCACCCCTCTCGGTGGGGAAGAAATAGGTCATGAGGGAGCTAGGAGGGGAACAGTAGGAATAAGACCCCAAAGGGAGATCTTTGAGGACCTCGTGAGGCTTCCAGCAAAACTCCTGGAAGTGCGGATGGTCCATAATTTTCCGCTCCACCTCGTGGATCGTCAGCAGGCGCTCGGAGGTGAAGATGTTCTTCTCCGCATCTCCCCGAGCAAGGAAGATGAGCTCGATGCGCCAGTGGGCGTGAGTCTGGGTGTTGGCGCTCACCGTGGCACTTGGATACTCCCACCGAGGGAGGGGACTTCGGGAGGTGTGGTTGGTTGGGCCGGCTTGATTCCGGCCCGCGTCTCTTCGCCGCCTCTGGGAGAGGTTTGGGGCGCCCGGCCGTGAGGCGTTGCGCTGGAGGTGCTGCAGTTTCTCAAAAATCAGCCTCCGCAAGGTCTCCGAGCTGAAGTCAGCCAGGTCACGGCGGCTGCGTCCCCACAGGCCGAACTGGGACTTGAGGGCCAGGGTGAGGGCGTCGAAGCGCTGCGAGGACTCGTGGTTGCGGATCTCAAAGGCGTTGTACGAGATGTCGATGTCCAGAGCAGGGTAGTGGAGGAACATGGTCAGGGCCAAGCCAGCTGGAATGGCGCATCCCAAGAAGAGGATGAGGCTGGCGGAATAAGGGTTGGTGAAGACCCAGCCCACCACGGCCCAAAAATCCGAGGAGGGGAGTGTCACGAAAGCAGCCCGGTGCCTGGGGTTCCACTGGCATTTCCCGCAGAGGCGGGACCCCCCGGTTTTCATGCCAGGGCCAACAGCCCCCTCCTCATCTTCATTGGCGCACAAATCTTGCAATAAAGCATCGTCCTCCGTGTCCATTCCTAGAAAGAGAAGAGGGGAATCAAGAGGTCCGAACAGAATCGGAGGCAAATGGCCAGACTGATAACTTAACACAACGGAATCGCTAAGAAACAGATTGGCCTTCCTGACACCAGCCAGGAAAACACAATGGAGCGGTCCTTGATGCTCTCGGACGTTGGTTGTTTTATCGCAAGCATTTCTTTCCCCAACTAGGTAACGTCATCAGTGCTAGTACTAAAGAGGGAGGGAGGGAGGAAGAAAAGAAGGAAGACAGAGGAACAGAGACAAAGAAAGTCAGGGAGGGAGGGAGGAAAAAAGAGAAGGGAGGAAGGGAAAGAGAAAGAAAGAAAGAAAGAAAGAAAGAAAGAAAGAAAGAAAGAAAGAAAGAAAGAAAGAAAGAAAGAAAGAAAGAAAGAAAGAAAGAAAGAAAGAAAGAAAGAAAGAAAGAAAGAAAGAAAGAAAGGAGGAAGGAAGGCAGGAACACAAAGACAGAGGAACACAGACAAAGAGTCAGGGACGGAGGAAAAAAGAAGGGAAGGAGGGAGGGAAAGAAAAAGAAAGAAAAAATGAGGAGGAAAGAAGGCAGGCAGACAGGCAGGAACACAAGTTATATTTTTATTATTTATCTTTTTTTCGAAGTTTTAATGTTGGAGAGAGAGAGAGAGAGAAAGAAAGAAAGAAAGAAAGGAAGGAAGGAAGGAAGGAAGGAAGGAAGGAAGGAAGGAAGGAAGGAAGGAAGGAAGGAAGGAAGGAAGGAAGGAAAGACCTCAATCCATCTTTGTTGAGAGTCCTTCCTACCTCTTCCACTACTTGAGCAAAGAGGTTGGATTATGAGACCTCCAAAGAACCCTTCCAACTCAGATATTCCTTGTTCTAAATTGACGCATCTAAAGGAATCTTTGAGTGGATCCCATCTGGCCACGTTTTCCCAAAATGCAAAGGTTTCTTTTCATTTTTGGCACAAGACCCAACCCTGAGAACTTCTGCTTCGTACTATTCAATTCATTCCAGCCAGGGTGTTTTTTTTTAATGTGAGACACAGAAACGGCTCCTCGTGTTTCGTAGGCCTACCTCCCTCTTTTGGGAGAGATCGTTCAATAGACTACATACAGGTTTTATATTTATATCTCCTACGGTGAGCCAACTCAATCCATCAAAGATTCTGCCTCCTGAATCACCTCATTAAGAGCCTTTTTTTCCTAAAAAAAGGGGGGGGGAATTATCAATCGAAAGTAAACGGAGACAAGAGAGATGTGCCAAAAGCGACACGTTGTGTATAAATATAACTTTTTCTCACAATCATCAAGGTTTTCTTCTTTATTAAGAGCTTTCAGATCTTTCCTGGCAAACCTCCCAGGATTAAAAGAGGCTTCACATCTGCGAGCTGATGACATCTTGCATGTTTCTAAGAAGATAGGCTCAAGATCCAGATGGATCTTGACAGACTAGAACACTGGGCCGTATCTAACAAAATGAAATTCAAGGAAGAGAAAATCGAAGTCCTACACTTAGGCAAGAAAAACCAAAAGGATACACATAGACTGGGTTAAACCAGGCTCAATAGCAGGAACTGGGAGAGGGATCTTGGAGTCTTAGTGGACAACCAGCTAAATAGGAGCCAGCAGTGTGCAGCAGCTGCCAAAAAAGCTAATGCAATCCTACGTTGCATTAACAGAGGAATACAATGGATATCAAGGGAGGGACTAACACTACTCTGTAAAGCCTTAGTAAGGCCACACCTAGAGTACTGCATCCAGTTTTGGTCACCACACTATAAAAAAAGAGGTTGAGACTCTAGAAAAAGTACAGAGAAGAGCAACCAGGATGATGAGGGGACCGGAGGCTAAAACATACAACGAACGGTTGCAGGAACTGGGCCTGGCTAGTCTAGTAAAGAGAAGGACCTGGGGAGACATCATAGTGATCTTCCAATATTTGAGGGGCTGCCATAGGGAGGAAGGGGTCAAGCTATTTTCTAAAGCACCCAAAAGCCAGACAAGGAATAATGGATGGAAATTGAACAAGGAGAGATTCAACCTGGAAATTAGGAGAAACTTTTTGACAGTAAGTACAATCAACCCATGGAACAGAAGTTGCCCTCGGAAGTTGTGGGAGCGCCATCACTTGAGACTTTCAAGAAGAGATTGGACTGCCATTTGTCAGAAATGGTGTAGGATCTCCCGCTTGGGCGGGGGGTTGGACTAAATGACCTACAAGGTCCCTTCCAACTCTGATTATCTGTTATCTGTTTAGCCAAAAAGCATCCAGAAGGAGGGATTTTTCCCAACACGGACATCGCAAGGCAGAGAGAACAAACAGTGTGTATTTTCAGCCTTTCCACGGGAGCGGGGGGGATCTCTCATTTGGCCTGCAGGATTCCAACTTTTGCGACTGCCGGCTTAGAATAACAGGGTTGGAGATCTTCTAGTCCAACCTCCAGCCCCCGCAAGAGACCTTATACCCGTGATGGCGAACCTATGGCACGCAGAGCCATTTATGCGGGCACACGAGCCCCAGGCAAGCCTATCTCACTGTGCATGCGCGCACCACTCCCAGCTGATTTTCGGGCCTTTTTCATCCTGCCAGAAGGCTTGAGGGATGCCTCTGCAGGCTTTGCAGGCTGAAAAATAGGCCCGTTTCATCACTTCCTGTATTTACGGAAATACCGGAAGTGACTAAATGAGCCCATTTTTCAGCCTGCAAAGCCTACCGAGGCATCCCTCAAGCCTCTGGCAGGCCAAAAAAGGCCTCAAACAGGCCGAAAATCAGCAAGGAGGTGCAGTGCAGGTAAGGGTGGGAGAATCGCACACATGCGCAGGGGGTATGGTAGGTTGCGTGCATTGCCTTCTGGGTGCTGGCACACCTCTTTTGTTCTCCGCTTGAAATTCAGCTAGCGTTCGGTCATTTTTACCTGCTTTCTTTTGGGGCAGAGGGGAAATTTTTGCTGGAAACATGTCCAGAGAGAGAGAGAAGGAACAGGAAAAATAGATATATATTCAGGAGAGCTGCCAGGCCCCCTCATTGAAAAGAGGAACTGCTCCTGTTTGCGTCACCCCGTCGTAAATTGCCGGCAAATGCTGGAACGGTTTCATCAAGCATGTCCTATCGACTGCAAAGCCATAAATATGAATATTGGGGGGGGGGTTCCCAAAATACTACTGATAAGAATGAGGGGAAAGAAAAATCAGCTTTCTTTCTGCGTTCCACAGCTTCCCCGTGTTACTGAATTCACCCGTTTCCCAGGGATGCCTAAGAGATTGGTTGCAAAACACACCAAAGTGGTGCAAGATACAACCAACGTCAACCCTTCTCTAAATTAGAAAGTCAGCCGCTTGTCCGGCTGGGCAAAATCAGCCTGGAGATTTCGCCGCCAAGAGCGTCCCACCCCACTCCTTTCCCAGCATACGGTCCCTTCCACCTCAAATCTCATTTCCACCCTTGCGCCGGCAACCCTTCTCCCTCGCATCCGAATCTGCAGGCGAGCCAAGCTGGCCTCTTCCCCCTTCCCGGGCTCTCAAACTGCAGACTGGCTGGAGACAGCCTTGAATGGGTTCCTCCAAGAGGAGGAGGGGGAGGGGGATGAGAAGAGGGGGAGGGGGGGAGGAGAAGAGGAGGAGGAGGAGGAGGGGAGGGGGAAGAAGAGAAGAGAAAGCAGAGGAGGAGGGGAGGAAGGGGGGAGGAGGAGGAGGAGGGGAGGAGGAAGAGAAGAGGAGGAGGAGAAGGAAAAGAAGAGGGAGGAGGAGGAGAAGGAAAAGAAGAAGAGGAAGGAGGAGGAGAAGAAGAAGAGGAGGGGAGGAGGAGGAAGAGGACGAGGAGGAGGAGGGGGGGGAGGAGAAGAGGAAGAAGAGGAGGAGGAGAAGAGGAGGAGAAAAGAAGAGGAGGAGGGGAGAGGGAGGGGGAGGGGGAGGAAGGAAAGAGAGAAGGAAGCAGGAGAAGGGAGAAGAAAATGAAGAGGAGAGGAGGGGAGAAGAAGAGGAGGGGAGGAGGAGGAGAATGCGACGAAGATGAGGTAAGGGAGGGGGATAATGATTGTCTAAGGGGAGGAGAGAAAAAAGGAAAAGTAAAGTATAGAGGTAGGAAGAGAAAAAAAAGAAGAAAAAAAAGCGTGAAGGAAAAGGAGGAGAAAAGAAGAAAAAAAAAAGGAGAAGAAATAAGAGAGGAAGAAAAAAGGATAAAAAGGAAAAAACAAAAAAAAGGGGGTAAAGAAGTAAGGAAAAAAAAGCAAGGGGAGGAGGAGAATAGAAGAAAGGAGAGGAGGAAGAGGATAAGAAAAAGAGGAAGGGGGGCTGATAAGAAGATGAGAAAGATGAGGAGAGGAGGAGAGGGGGGGAAGCGGAGAAGAGGAAGAAGAGGAGAGAGGGGAGGAGAAGAGGAGGAAAGAAAAGACGAGGAGTAGGAGAAAAGACGAGGATGAGGGAGAGGGAGGAAGGAAAAAGAGGAAAAGAGAGAGGAGGGAGGAAAAGGAGGAGGAGCAGAAGAGAAATAGGATGAGGAGAAAAAGAAGAGGAAGAGTGGAGAAGTAGGGGAGGGGATGAGGATAAGAGGAAGAAAAGGAGATGAGGAAGGAAGAATTAGTAATGAGGAAAGAAAAGGAAATGAGAGGAGATGGAAATGGAGTGGATTGAAGGTACGATTTAGGATAGGATGATTATGGGGTGAGTATGAAAAGAGGAAGAAAATGAGGATGAGGGTAGAATGAGGAGGACGGGAGCGATAAGGCGAGAAGAGTGAAGAAAAGAAGAGGGAGGAGGGGAGAGTTAGGGGAGGGGTAAGGAGGAGACGAAAAGGAATAGGGATTAGGAGAAGAGGAGAAAGGGAGACGAAAAGAGATGAAAGAGGCGAGAAAGAAGAGTAGTAAGATTATTAGGAGGAGGAGGAGCGGGGGGAGGAGGAGACGAGGAAAAGAGGATGTAGGGGGAGGAGAAGAGGATGGAGATGGAGAGAAGATAAAAGAGGGATGATACAATTTAAAGGCAATCAAAGAGGTAGGGGAAGGAGGAGGAGGGAGATTGTATAACAGGATGATGAATAGAAGAAAGAGGAGAAGGCAAAGACAGTAGGAAAGGAGGAGAGGTCTGAAGTAATAGGAGAAGAGGAGGAGTAGGAATACATGTATTGCAAAAAAAACCCTCCAAAACCAGCGAACGACCTTCTCATTCGGTCCTCATTCATCGTGGTGCCAGGAGGCCTTTAATTTAGCGAGCTTGTCCTGGCTGTCTCGCAGGCGTAACACGTGATGCGTGTCCTTGGAGAAATACGGCCCAGGTTTCTAGAGCCGCTCATTCAGTGGGACGTCGATCTGTCCCCATTGTGATTTCCAACCCCTGGTGTACTCATGTCTCGCATGGGCTGGAGAATTAGGCCACAGAGACAATGTGACTGGGCTTCCAAAAAACCCCTTCAGGATCACTCAGCCACTTCATGATTCATCAGACTATCGGCCCAAAAAAAGCAAAAAACAAAAAAACCCACTGAAGGGAGGAGAGGGAAGAAAGTGGGCCTAACCCCTTGTCCAAAGGTCAAAAGGCTGCGTGCATGTGTGAACCAGTTCGCTTAATTTGGAGAATTCCCGGAAGATGAAAGCCGCTTGCAGGCCTCTGAATGACTATACCCACCTCTACCCCCCCCCCCTCGCGCCTCTAAATGAGGGCCCTGCCTTCTTTGAGGCTCTTGAGCCGCCACCCCCCCCTCGCTCACACTTCCAGCACAAACTCTGCAAGTTGCAGATTTGATGGTTAACATCACTCTGATCCAAGCACATCTGGCGCCCATAACGCACTCAACCAGACTGTTTTTGGGCACAGAATACCTATGCCACCATACTCGAAATCATAGAACCTATGAAAAACCTAGAACTTTACGCTACGGGCAGCGCTTGCGGTTCTGATCTAAGTATGGTATATAAATCCAACATTGCAATGTCCTACCTGTCACATGACATACATTACAGCTCAAACCTAAGCACTACAAAGACAATACAGATTAGAATTACACACTAACAAGGTTACGCGGCTACCCAAACTGGATTGCTGGAAATTACGCTTCAGCGAACAGAGTGAATCAGTGTCTGGAATCACCTCGATCCTTCACTGCATGGTTTCTTCCCCAAACCCGCCGAAAACTGAGACGCTTAGACTGTCATACTCTGACCTCACACACCTTTCCGCTAAGATCTTCTTGTACGGTGCCGGTGGCATAACGCGCACCAAAGCGTGCCTCACGTCCACTGTCCTATTGTCTTCGTTTATATTTTATTTGGGTTCTACTATGTACACAACATCATATTCATAACTGATGTTTTACCATTATTACCTATTATCATTGTAGCAATGTACAGATACATAAATAAATAATATTTAAAAGACTGTTGAGACTCTAAATACTACACAGAACGAGGGCTAGAGGGAGAGCATAAAGATGATTAGCGGGCTGGAGGCGAAACATACGGAAGACGATTGCAGTAATGGGTTTTTGTCTAGTTAATGAAGAAACGCTCGGGGTGCCATGATAGCAGTCTTTTTGTCCACATATTTGAAGGGCTTCCCAAAGAAGAGATGATTCAAGACCTATTATCCAAAGCAGGATCCTCCAAGCTCTTGGCCACTTACGCTGAGGAGCTGCAGCTCCGGAAGTCCCTACATCATAGGCTTTACAACTGTCTTGGGGACTACACTGGAGTTGAGGCCTACCAGCGTAAAGTAGTCAATTTAGGAAACACTCGCTCCACCCCAAAAGGCAGGATCAATAGATCAATTGGTGTGGAGGAAGATGCAGGAGAGATGCGAAGGGCTCTAGAAGCTAAAAGGAGAATTTCCCGTGAAGGGAGAACAAGATCATTGGAACGAGAAAGTGGGGGTTCTATCACTGGAGGGGCTTAAGAAGAGACTGGGCAGCATGTGTCTGGAATGTTATAGGCTTCTTCTGCTTGGAATCGAGCGGTGGCTATGGACGATCCTCGCTAAGTCCCTTCAACTCTGGTCCTCTTCGTCTTGCATGGGTTCTCCTGGGAAGGGTGCTGGATTGCTGCTCGCTTGCCTCATTTCGGGCTTCGTGCGGCGCTCAGCCCGCACCCTAAAGAAAGAGCCCTCTCTCCTCCTTGCAGAAAAGATCGATTGGGCAATGAGGTGGATATGAAACTTTGTGGCACAATCATTCAGGATGAGACCAAAAAACCAAAAACCAGGTTTGAAAATGCGCCTCTCTGGGAGACGTTCTCCCCTGGGGTGATATGTCCAGGTGGGCGACTTAAAGCTTTCCGGTCATGCCGGAGGGGCTGCTTTTTTACAAACGGCTGCCCCCAGATTTTATAAAGCCGGGAGGTATCGTTTTTCGCAGAAGCCATACTCTGGTTTTCAGAGACACTGCAAAATAGCCCCCCCTCACCCTTCTTTAATTTTACGACTTTCTTAAGATGGTAGCTTTTTTTTATCCTCCCTCGCTCCTAAGATGGACAACTCCGAAAAAAAATCACTTGAATCCTAATTCTGTAAAAATGTAAAGCAGGATTCCGGAGAACAATTAATAAAAACAGAAAATGCATGGTTAGGGTCGAGGGCCTCTTACCCTCCTCCTCCTCTCTTCTTTTATCTATCTTCGTTCTTCTCCTATCGCTTCTCCTCCTCCTCTCTCTCCTTCTCGCTCCTCCCTCTTCTTCCCCTTCTTCTCCTCTCCTCGTCCTTTTGCTTTATTTTCTTTCTTCTGTCCTCTTCGCCTTCTTCCGTCCGCCTCGTCCGCTCAACATTCTTTTTGTTCTCCTTCACTTCGGCTTCCTCTCTTCTCTCTTTCCTCTTTGTTCTCCTTCTCTCTTGTCATTCTCTCTTCCTTTCCTTTCTTTGCCCCTTCTCCTTCCTTCCTTTCATTTAGTTACTTCTCGCTTCTTCTCCTCTCTTTGTTTTGCTTATGTTTCTCTCTATCCTTATACTTTTTCTTCTCTTCCCTATTCCATACCTCTTTCTGGTTCTGCTTCTCTCTTCCTCACTCGCTCCATTCTCTTTCGTGGCTCCTCCTGGCGGCAGTCCTCAACTGCTTGCTTTCTCCTCTCTTCGTTCTCCTGGCTCCCATTCCTCTACTTTTTCTATCTCTTTCTTCCTAGCCTCTACCCTCTATATTTCCCTCCTCTTTCTTCCATCCCCTTCTTTTCCTCTTCTCCTCCTCCTCCTCCATTTTCATTCTTCTTTTCTTCTCCTCCTCACTCCATCTTCCCATGCATCCTCCTCCTCTTCCTCCTCTTCTTCTCATAACCTACAACTACATTTTTTTCCAACCACGTCGAACTACAATTTCCGGGGGGGGGCCCCAGCTTCTTGTGCTTTTGCTAACGTGACACGCCAGATGGGGAAGGCTGCATCAAGCCTTAGAAACATTTTTTTAAAAAATAACACAGGGGACTGGCGTAAATAGGCAGTGCAGTACAAAAAGGCAGGTTTTTGCTGTAAGAGCAAAAAAAACACCCCCAAAAAACTGCAAGATCAGAGAAAAAAAAAAGGAAGGCAAGGAAAATAGAGATCAGGCAAGGATATCCAGCAGTTCCCGTGAAAAAAAAAAAGACAGGTTTTGTGCCATTAAGAAAAAAAAACAGATGCAACAGACCGGAACAAGAGAGCTGGAGGAAAATGTTTTTATAATCTTTTTCTTTTTAAATCAAAGAGGGAAAACGTGTCAGGCAAAGAGGTTTCCCTTGAGGGGTGGGATGTCCAAGCTTGCAGAGAGGCAGGAATCCAGGAGACAAATGTTCCTCTCGTGTCAGAATTCCCACAATCCATCCAGTAGCTCATCTGGGAGGAGGAAAATAAAATAAAATAAAAGTCAACAAGCCAATGTTCCGCCTGGGATGCTTATTGTGGGATTTTGGTGAGCGCGGGTTGCCTCCACCCACTGCTTGAAAAAAAAAAAAAAGGAGCGGTTGAAAGCGTTGGCGGGTTCGAAAGGTAGGCTCCTACCTTGCCATGTGCTGCAAAGCCTCCAAGGACAGAGGCAGTCTTCCAGTGAACACACGCTACGGCTTGATCCGGAAGGGCCGTTTCCAATTCCGGAGTCAGAGGTGGACGTGGCAGTCATTTTGGGCCCGCCTTCTCTTCTCCGTCAGCCCTGCAACCCACACACACAGAGAGACATAGCCCATTTCTTGGACATTTCTTGGACAATTTCTTTCTCCCCAATAGCCAAATTGACTAAGCCATCATCATCATCATCGCTAAGCCTCCTTGGAATTCTTCAAGCTGATTAGAATATAGGCTTCCTTAGTCTGCGTTTTCACAAACTTCTGTCGGCTTGCGCTCAGAGGTGGGAAAATAAAATGATCAGTCTCTCATCCCCAAAGAGAAGATATAATGAGCGACTGATATCTACAGTAGAAACCTTGGTGTACAAAAACAGGACGGACGAAACTCAGAAGGGATCCTGCCTCTGCCCCCCTACCCCCCCATCTTTCCCCTCTCCGCCCTGAGATTTTTTGCCCTCCCCCTCCCCCCTCTGGAAGGCTCTTGTGGCTGAAAAAATACAAGTTAAAATATAAGCCTCCCAGATAATGTGAAACTGCTGTAATGCACCCCACCAGTTAGTTCTCAACCGGTGGATCCTCCCTAAGGTAAGGGATTCCGAAAGCCATGCTTGTCGTGTTTCATGGCTCAAGGAAAGGCTCCTTAAAAAAGACGTTGGGGCCCTGGGGAGGGGGGACCACAACCGGGGCAAAAAAACACCAGGCGGATCACCAGGTGTGTTGACCGGAAACGCCACACAAGGAAACCGAAGCCACAAAACCAAGGGGGCGGGATTGATGGGTAGAGGGGGCAGCCCGAACTAAAGCATCCGGGAGGCACAAAAAACAGCCGATGTATAAGCCCACCAAAACAAAAAAAAGAGGGTGTTTTTTTTGTGTGGCCCTTTGGCCTAAGCTGGGTGGCCATTGCAAGGCTTTGTCCTTTACCCCCCGGCTAGAATCTGGGTGGCTCACACATGTCTGAGAACGAGCCCCCCAGATGCCTCCCTTAAGAGGGCCTGGGGACGGAGGGGTTGGAAGGTGGGGATGAGTGTTTAGCATGCTATGAGAGCCCTCGGGTGAAAATAAGAAAAAATCCAATTCAGCTTCGCTCCTGTGGCCTAATAAAGCTGTGGGTTGTAATAGTTGTTGCAAAAAGAGGTGCAAACCGGTTTCCGATAAGGACAGGGAGGCCTGCTGGCGGAGAGGGGGAGGAGGAGGGGGAAGAGGATAGGAGGAATGAATGGAGGAGGAGGAGAGGATGAGAGAGGAGAGAAGGAAATGAGCGGGGATAGATGTGGAGCTAAGGGCAGGAGGGAAGAAGAGGAGGAAGCATCTAGGAGGAAGGAGGGCGGAGGAACGAGGAGGGCGGGAGGAAGGAAATGAGA